>WOVY01009320.1:0-308884 GCA_013436015.1 Rhipicephalus annulatus | reverse complement strand
TAGATGCACACTGGGTGTTTACAAACAAACAATTATTGGGAAAAGGCAACCAAAATAAGACGCTATAACAGAAAAGGGTACACTTAAAATTTCATGCATTTACAAGTACTGGGTGCCATTTTTCTGGGTTTATAGCTCCTTATACAAAACAGGTTTAATATCTCACTACTTGAAAGGAGACGCAATTGCTGTTCTGTGAGCTTGAACTATTTAGTATAGGGGAACAGAGTGCCTTAGCCTTTGGAGTCCGTAATTTGTTCGCGGTCGGGGGATGTGCCAGTGTTCAGAACTCCGCATCGACGCAACAAAATTTCGGCTGTAAATGTGCTAAGCCTCTCAGGTTTGTGCAATTCTTTCGAATTTCAGACCTCAAAGACAACAACAGTTATGTTCATATGCACACAAAATTTTAAAACTTTAAACTTGACAAATAAATGGGAAGTGGTGTTCTCTGTAACCTATATTTGCAACAGCCCGTAAAGCGCTTTTTTGAAGTGTATACAACTTTTGTTTTGATGTTTCAGTTTCAGAAGCCCATACCAACTGACAATAGCGTAGATGAGAACAAAAAAGCGTATTGAAGATAAGAAGTTTCTGGGGGAGCGGTAGAAACGACTGACACCTTCTCAGCACGCCAAGGGCTTTTCTTAGCTTAATACACAATTGTTCAGATGTGAGAATTCCAGAACATATGTTGATGAAAGATGACGCCCAAAGTTTTGACAGTCTCTGAAAGTTCGTATTGAAATTATTTAGCATCAGTTTTTGTGTGTAACGTACATGTCATTCCTTTCGCACGGAAAAGAACGGCCTTGGTTTTAGAGCTGTTGATCTGTAACGAATTTTGGCAGGACCATTTCGAAAAATTGACTAACGTTTTATTAGCTGCTTTTATCAAATCGTCTATATTTGTTCCCGTAAAGAATGAGCTTGTATCATCTGCATAAATAATGTAAGTTATTGAGTGATCCACATTACAATATCATTGATATAAGGTTAAATAGAAGATGTCCTAATATGCTTCCCTGTGGTAACACGCGTTTGATTTTTTGGGGCCATAGATGTTTGCCTATTATAGACACACACTGGTACCGATCACTAAGGTAGCTTTCTATAAATCGAGCGCGATGCCTCTAATCCCGTAATAAAACAATTTTTCTAACAAGGTTTGGTGATCAAGTCGAACGCCTTCGAAAAGTCTATGAATACGCCTAATGTTAGCTTTCTTGCTTCAATGTTGCCCAGTATCAACTCTTTTTGATGCAACAGCGCTGTCTCCGTCGATACGCGAGACCTGAACCCATATTGTGCTGTTGTAATCACAGAATGCGAGTCCAAAAATTTATACATTCTAGTGAAAATGATTTTTTCTAGAGCCTTTGAAGATATAGGTAATACCGATATTGGCCGGTAATTACTCATTTCATTTTTGTCACCACCTTTATAAATCACTGCAACTTTGGCATTTTTCATCCGCTTAGGGAACATACCTGTGCTTAAAACAATATTATAAAATATGCGTCAGGCAGGGTGATAATAAATCAATAACAAAGATAACCGGTTCCATTTTATGCCGTCAATGTCCTCACTTTTGCTTTTTTTTAGTTTCATGAAAACGTTGTTTACCTCAGTTTGCTCCGTAGGGTCAATAAATATTGAGGGGGCTATAGGTGTTGGCATGTAACTTAATGCATTTCTGTCGTAAGTACTTTCTGACAAAGAATTAAAGTACCCATTGAATTTATTGGCTAATGCTTGTTCCTTTAAATATATGATTATCAATTGTAATTTCGTCGACACCGGGCGTCCTATTACTTGAAAATATAATAGTGTTTAGTTTTTTTCCACATTTGCTTGACATCTACATACCGTAAAAATAGTATGGTAATAGTCGCGTTTGGCTTGCCTTAAAGTTTTTGAAAGACTGTTTCTGAAGGCCCTAAACGCTTTCAGTGCATTCAAATCGCGATTTTTCAAGAACACCTGGTACAGTCTGTTTTTCGTACGTATCATTTTCAATATACTTAACGTTACCCAAGGCTTACGTGCGCGGTTTGTCTTAGTTATTTCTTTGTACGGAAAGTGTTTTTATATACCGAAGAAAGAATTTCTATGAAATGGTCATATGCAGTATCAGCCGTAGAGCACGCAAAAACGGCGTTCCAGCTTGTTCTGGCGAGTTCACCTCGGAACTGCGACAGTGTAACCGCGTTGATGTCTTGATATATTATATTTACAGTGAATTTTTTGCCGTATTATACGTATCAGTACTAAATAGATAGGCAGGTGGTCGCTAAGTGTCACATTAATGGTACCAGAAAATAGGTCATTAATTGCTAGGTTAGTAATAAAAAGGTCGATAAGAGTTTCACTAGTTGCAGTGATACGTGTGGGGGTGGTTATTACATTAAAACAAAAAATGGGAATCGAGAATCGCAGATAATTCGCCCTGTTTAGGAGTTTTTGTCAGCATATCAATGTTTAGGTCACCTCCTAAAATTAAAGAGTATTGGTTTACGTTTACAAACGAGAAAATAGCCTCTAGAAACGCGAAAAATTCGCTCAAGTTACCATCAGGTGGCCTATACACGACAGCAAATACAAGATTGTCGCATTTTGTACAAATTACCCTCAATGGTCCGTTGTGGACCAAGAAAAGTCATCGAGGAGGTCATAGGTAAATCCCAGTTTTGTGAACATGCATACGCCGCCTCCCCTTTTTAATTTCCTATTCAAAGAAACGGCACTGTAGCCATCTAAATGTATGGTATCAAGATCAGAGTACCACGTCTCAGTCAGCATAATAACCGAGAAGGAAAACCCGAACTCGTTTATAAAAATGCAAAAGTCATCATATTTTTGGCGTAATGACTGCCTGTTCATATGTAAAAAAGTTAATGGTGATTTACACTTTTCAACAATATCCGACTTGAGTGTGGTTGGACTAATACAAGATAAGTCATTGCTGATTATTATGGGTCAACATAGAAGTGCTGTCAGTTTGCAGACAAGTAGTGACATACTTCCAAAAGAGAAACAGACAACAAAAAATATCACTGTGCCTACAGATTTCATCAACAAGGGGCAGAAAAAACGCAGCCAAGTTGTTTCCCCAACTCATGTTGCGATACAGGCATAAACGCAAACAATCCAGAAAATAGCAAAAGCGGCAACTACAAACCAGTACTCCCAAAATTAAAGCACACAAGACAAGAAAATAAAAAAGCAGGCAACAAATATCGGAAAGAGAACAAATGTGTGGCGAACAGCGCATGCGCATATGGCCTTTGCTCCGGGTAGACTATCACAACATATACAACTATGTGTCTCCTTAACACATATGAACGGCATGATAAGATACGCCATAGCACCACAAAGGGCTCCTTCAAAGCTTGGAACATTGGTCTTATTTTCCAGCTTCATAATGGGTTGACCATTTTAGCAACGTCCCCACTGCATGAAATCTTTATTTTTGGAGCGTTGTCCATGCGCCGTGCGAAAATTTTGCCATTTTGCACCCAAACGTATTTCCAACCAGTTTCGCGTTTGCGTGCAGTAGCCTGACCTAGTAGACGTTTCAGCTCTGGGCATAGGTGCTCGTTAACAAAGAACGGCTCCTCCGAGTGAAAGCCTGCGTCAGAGCACTTGAGCCGGGCAGCACGCGCATTCTCGAGGAAACAGTCCCTCTTCTGCCTCCGTGCGAACTGAACTACTACGTTCTTTTTTGTTAGATTGGAGGTTACTCTGTGCACCGACTCAAAAATCGGCTTCCTCAAGTGGTACACCTACTTTCTCGCCAATTTTGATCACTGTATCTATAAGGTTTTCAGTGGCGTTGTACAGGATACCTTTGAGCTCCACATTTGCATTACGAGAATACTGCTCAAGGTGTAGCAGCCTACTCATGATCTTTCACCTTTTGAGCAAGATCAGCGCACGTGGCCTCTAGCATAGCGTTGGTCGCCTTGAGCTTTACATTTTCAGCCTTTACTTCTTCACAATTAGTATTTAAGGAAGCCACAGAGGCCTTAATTTCCCTCAGCTCATTGCGAAAGTCTCGCTCGAGTGCTTCCTTGAAGCCTTTAAATTCAGCCCGTAATTCACGCTTAAGTTCCTCGAAAAGTGCTCTTATCTCTTTCGCCATCTCAATGAGTCAATACAGACAACAGAACACTTGTGGCAGCACCAGCAGCAGCAAAACGAAACAGGCGAAAATTCAAGAAACAAGCAGGAATTTGGGCACAAAGCTGCGCGAAAGATGTGTAGCGTTTTAGTCCTCGAGCTTCGCTGCCGCCTCTGCTGCCATGTGAAGGACGGGGGCGTTGTTCAGTCAATTTGTAGTTTTTCGTCGGGGTTGAGGAACCAATGCGAGTCGATGGTCCAGGCAGCGTCACAATCACACGAGGGCTGACGTGGAATGGCCTTCTTGAAATAGATGAAGATGGCAGCTGCATCTTACCAGTGCTTAGCAGCGGAAAATAAGGCTGGAGCCTTACAAAGAGGGTTCAACTGGAGACGACGCAGCGAGCAGTGGAAAGGTAAACGATAGGTGTAACATTAAGATCCAGGAACAAAACAGAGTGGGGTTCAGGAGGACAGACGGGTGTCAAGGTCAATTCAGACAAAATCAAGAAGCAGAAATACATGTGGGCAAGGCACGTGGCGCATATACAAGATACTGCTGGTTAAAAAAAGGGGGACTGGATGCCAAGAAAAGGCAAACACGCGAAATGTGAGATGGTTAGACGGCAGATGGGATAGCGGCAGTTATGTCGGTTTTCAAGGAAATATCAGGTAGCACTGCTGGGTTTCCTTCAAAGTATATTGCTTCGCTCGGCAATTGTAAATTTAAAACCTATGCTGAATAAAGGTGCCTCGTTTATGTTTCAAGATATGGTATTGGAAAAAGAACTGATGCAAGGACCTTGCATATTGTAAGCACATTCCAAGCATTTGATCGTTCTCACTTGCACATACCCATCATCATCGTCCTCTCTCTTGGGGGGTGGTTCTGAGCCGAGCCAGACATCGCAGAAAAAACGCTTCTGCTCGCCCTGCCTGCTCGCCGTACCTAGTCTGCCTGCGTCTTTCAGAGTGGTGGAGGTGCTGGGTAAGATCCCGACGTCCTCCTACGTTCATTTCCCACCTGGAGCTCCGATCTGGTCGCCGATGCACCCAGCCACCCACACAGGTATGCAGACATCGGACCTAACGCCTAGCCCTAACGCTACAGCCCCTACGCCGGCGGCTGCCCGCTCTTCATCTACGTCACCAGCCCTCAGCGCGAACCGCCCGTGTTCGCGGTCTTCGCGGTGACGACGTCGAGGAATGGCTTGACCTTTACAACCGTGTGGGTTCAGCCAATCGATGGACCGAAGCAGAGAAACTGAGCTACCTTCCTTTCTATTTGACCAGCGTAGCCAAAACCTGGTATTTTAATCACGAAACTGACTTCGTTGATTGGTCGACCTTTGCCAACAAACTGCGACAATATTCGGATGCTCATCGGGTCGTTCCGAAGCCGCGAAACAGAAGCTGGCTGTGCGTCTACAACTGGCACATGAGTCGTACACTTCGTATATCGAGGATGTTTTGGCCCTCTGTCGCCGTGCGAATAAAGACATGACGGAAGATGAGCGCGTTCGCCACATCCTTAAAGGAATCGGCCCAATCGCATTCAACGCCTTGGCTGTTGGCAATCCCGCTACGGTTAACGACGTCATTTCGACATGCCAACGCCTTGACCAGTTGCAGTCCCTCCGGCTTCAACAAGACAGTGATCCACGCCTGATGCCTCCCTCTGAATTAAAAACCCTTATCCGCACAATTATCCGGGAAGAACTTCGAGACCTTGAACAGCAGCGGTCCACTGTCGCCTCCGCTCCGTCTCCACCATTCGACCTGCGGAATCTTGTTAAGCAGGAGTTAGCGGCAATGGCGACACCGACATCCCCGGTCGCTCCGCCAGCACGCCCGATGCCCACATACGCCGATGTGACGCCCAGGTCGACACCGGCAGCACCGGTTGTTCAAACGGTAATGCCCACATATGCGGAGATCGCTGCGATTCCGCCTGCTCCCGGGGCATCTAGCTCTACGGATACTGCTAGTAGCCATTTGGCTGCTATGCGAGGTGGAATGACTGCTGCACCCTTGTATCCTCAGTGGCGTCAATCCCGTCCTGTTTGCTTTTACTGCGGTATACGAGGCCACATTTCTCGTTACTGCCGTCGCCGCCAGCAAGAGGAACGACGAGGCTATGCTGAGTTCGAACGAGACCGGTTCCGAAGACCAGATCTTTATGCTCCAGACACCTACCCGTCCGCGCAGTACCGGTCTCCGTCTCCTCCAGTGTCCCCTCGTCAACATCAGGAATACCGCTCCTCCAGACGACGCTCTCCATCGCCCTACCGCCGCTCCGCATCGCCGCTTCGTCCAATCATCTCCCGTCCTGTTGACCAATCTTCGGAAAACTAAGGATTGCAGTTTTTGGAGGGAAAACTGCGTCCCGTCGACCAACAAAAATACCTCCTGTTCGCCCAGCTAATATGTTGTCAGTGACTCTTGAAGGTATTCCTGTGCAAGCTCTCGTTGACACCGGTGCAACCACTTCTGTTTTGCGTAGTGACTTGTGCTCGCGCCTCCGTAAAGTCAGAACGCCCTATGTGGGACCTGTGTTGCGTGGGGCAAATAACGTGCTGATTCAACCTGACGGACAGTGTACGGCTCGTGTTTCTATTGATGGTATACGTCACCACATCGAGATGATTGTGTTGCCCACGTGCATTCATGAACTTATCCTTGGTTGGGACTTTCTGCATTCTGCTTCTGCTGTTATATCCTTTAAAGAGAACGTCATTCACATAACGGATACAACGGATGCGCCCATTCCAGTTTCATCACCCTCGATCTCCAACTTGGTCATTGTTGAAGACTGCGTCCTGCACCCTGGTCACGAACACGTGATAGCTGTCGCATCTACCCAAGTAACCGACGGTGATGCACTTGTGGCTCCTTCGTTTCGCTGCACCTCCCGTGGAATTCTCGTCGCCTCTTGCCTCCTCCGGTTTTCCTCTGGCTGCGCTTTTCTGCCCGTTTCTAACACAACTGCAGAATCTGTGCTGCTGCCCAAGGGAATGACAGTGGCAAAGATTGACTTCTCTCCATTGACCTCCATCGCGACACTCTGCCCGTCTTCGTCACCAGTACCAGCTCCAGGTTCACGTTCTTTCCCTTTTCGAGCTGTCATTGGTTCAGACCTCACACCAAAACAGTCTGAAGCACTATTGGCCCTTTTGGCTAAGCACAAAGCCTGCTTTGATAGCTGTGCCACAACACTGAGTCAGACTTCCGCGGCTGTACATCGCATTGAAACCGACGGTTCTCGTGTGATACGCCGTCGCCCATATCGGGTTTCGCAATCAGAGAGAGAAATAATTGAAAAAGAAGTGAACGAGATGCTATCGCGAAATATAATACGACCTTCTTCGAGTTCCTGGGCATCTCCAGTCGTTTTAGTTAAAAAGAAGGATGGCTCTGTTCGTTTTTGCATTGACTACCGCGCGTTAAATAAGATCACACGCAAGGACGTATATCCTATGCCTAGAATTGATGACGCTTTAGACACACTGCAAGGGGCGAACTATTTTTCGAGCCTTGACTTACGATCAGGTTACTGGCAAATCCCCATGAACGAGGCTGACAAAGAAAACGTACGTAACTGTAAAGTCGTACTCTTGTAAGCGCAGTATCCAGCGCGCAAGACGTCCTGACATATTCTTCATTGATGAAAGCCAACAGAGTGCGTGGTGGTCGGTGATGATGGTGAAGTGCCGACCGTAGAGATACGGGCGGAATTTCTGTATCGACCATACGATAGCCAGGCACTCCTGCTCCGTGATGGTGTAATTCCGCTCAGCTGTTGACAGAGTCCGGCTAGCGTAGGCCACAATATAATTTACTGGGTCATTGGAATTTTCCTCATAACACCGGTGACACAGATGCACACTTAGGATGAATTGGGCTATTTTAAATGAATGCCCCTGCAGTATCGAGAACATTCTACGTCTCACGACTGTTCGATGGTAGAGTTCCAAGTACTCCTAATCGTTATACACTTTTTCAAACACAGCCAGTCGACAACTACAGCGAGCTGCGTTCCCGGTTTTACACTAAGCTTATAAAATTGTTTCTGATTACCTGGTTGACAAGCTAGATATAAGTGGTCGCGATACCTTTTTAAGGCGCATGTTTTTCAAATTAAATGGAAAAAAACTGAAATTTCTGGCAGTGCCATACTGAATTAAAGAAAAGAAACAAGTCCTCTTCCGACTCACTATGTTGCTCACTTCTTTCTTTACCTTTCTTTTAAGTTCTTTGAAAGGATGATATCTTTTTTTTCATAGTTTCATAGCCGCACACAGTCTAATATTGAATTCCGGGTAGCATTTTTATAGGTAATACTGATGCAATTTCTAAATTTTAGTGTATAAGTGTGTCTGGTGTTTGTGTATACTGGTTCGATAAACTTTCCCTTGAAAACACAAGGTTAGAATGATTAGGATTCGGAACTTTATCGAACAAATATAAACACAACGTGAAAAGGCCTTCATCAGAATGTAGCGTGCACAATTTTTCAGGGTGGGGAATGGGAATATAGATTTTCCTCTACTGCCGTTTTAAAAATACCTGGAAGAATACAAACTTTTTTCTTGAGAAATATGCTGCAATTCCGTCTACTTTCTGTGTTCCCTTTTCATTTCTATCAATGAACTGTGATAATATCGTAGTGCTGCAAGTTACATCGTGCCTATGTTCTCTTTTTTTGTACGTCCCACAGAGGTCATTTTGCTACCCAGTGCTGTTGTACACCACACATTTTTTTAAAGACGATAATCTTTCTTGGGGACTTTCGACGAAATATATTTGGTCTGTCTGTCTGTACATTTGTCTCTTTGTCCGCACTAACGATACCTCAAACGGCCAACCCCATCCGCAGCACCCACCAATATTGCTTAAGGTTTAGCGTTCATATTTGTGCAATTGTCAATTAAAAAAGCAAATATTGCGCATATATGAGGCGCCACAACAACATGTACGTGTTTTGTATGTCTGCCTTTATACTAGAAGAGGCACACAGAAGTAATTATAAGGACTTTAGCGTTTACCACGCTGCGCTGAGAGTGCAACGCGATGCTCAAGAAGGTGATTCCAACGCTTTGCTACAACGGCACGGTGGTAGCACCTGCCCGTCGCTTTGCATTCTACACCTTATTACCTCCGTGGTTGTGCACGCCTTCGTTTTCGAAGATAACTGCCAGATGGCGCTCACGTATTACGTATAACGTTACGTATATTACCTATAATGTGCCTAGATGTGCTTGTTCGCCTCCGTTACACGCTCGAGGCACTCCAACGCAGCATCTTCTAAATACCATTCACCGATTTTCTTGCGCAAAACATAAAATAAACGTTTTTTTCACTCTCTCCAGACGCAAGACTATCAGTCTTTCGACGACATTTACAGGGTAACATGTAGATTCGGGCCAATTTTTTTTAGTAGAACGTTTTGTGTGGACCTATTGTTGTGTATGTGTGTTGTTTCTAGACAACAGTCGTTTGCTAGACAACATGTGAAGTCAGGCGGGGGTTTTCAACCTGATGCTGTGCTGAGAGTGATGCAAACACATCATTACTTTTTTACCAAGTTTTCTGCCTTTTGCCGCTCTCTACAACTAGAAATAATTTTCTCCTTACCTTTCCATCCACCATTGTACACTATTAAGCTAGCCGTAAATGTAATTACTAGAATGTATATCTGACTCCCAACTGAGGACCACTGTCTAAACTATATCTGTTTATAAGAGTTTTAATTACAACTCCAAAACAAAATACGATACAGCCTTAAAGGCAGCACCAGTCCTATTATTTAGCAGTTGGAAACTTTTCATGCACTCGAACCACCTACACGCTCAACGTAACAATAACACAGAAGTAGTTCGCAGAAGAGGAAACGTCGAAGTTGGAGCGCCACACATCAAAATCAGCAAAACTCCGACAGAGCAGCCAACAAGGTCAATATTGAGCCCGACAGTTGGGAGAAAATAAGCGCGCAAGAAAGTCATCAAGAGCTCTGTGTGTATAGCTTTTTTTTCGTCCAGAACGCATAGTGAGCATGCGGAACTTCAAAGCGGCATTGAACTGAGTTGTAGTCATTAGTTGTGGGGACACGGCGTCCACTTAGTATGCTGACTTCGCTGTGTCTTCAGGGCTTCATAAAGAACACATTGGCTGTTGCATTCGTAAAGCTTTGCCTGTTTTGTGACCTGTATTAGACTTTTATTGTGCGCTCTATTTCTATGCAATGTATTCCACCGCACTAATGATGGCGACAGTAACTTCTTAAGCACAGTGCTTGGCACCGTTTGCAGTATGTAAGGCTGTGTTGTCAAGTGTGTTTCGTAATTGCAGTACGAAAGTAATCCTCGATGTGCAGCCTTGACAGAAACAGCTCATTTCATTTTCAACCATACACACTTTTTTGCCACTGTAACTCCCCAAGACAAACGAGTTGCCCAAAACATAAAACCAACCAAATCTTTCACTCTACACGTCTGCATTGAGCTTCGGGGTCACGCGCCATGAAATTCGAGTACTCGCATAGAATGACGTCCTGCTCTTGTGCCAGCGTGTGACACAGCTCTAGTGCGAGCTTTAACAGCTTTGGCTCGTTCTCCAGACGATGAGCCAGAGAGTCCACCATGAAGGCCAGCAAGTACGCTACGCGGCAGTTGCCTTTGTAGAGGCTCTTGCAGAACTCTTGCACCTCTGGTCGTTCGCCGCCTCCGGCCGCGTCAATCACACCACGCATGTAGTTCCCAGGACTCTCGTTGTGTGGTGCGTTGCGGATACACTCCATAGAGTAGGCGCACTCCCGCTCCACAACTTCCTCAGTGAAGCCAACCTGAAAGATGATACTCAAGTTGGGCTAGTTGGTTCGCTAATTTTTGAGACATGTTTAAACTGCGCGAACAAAACTACACTACACGTCAAAAACGTGAAACGCCCACAGACAGTGTGAAGTGTGACCCCAGCATGCCGCTCCCATGTTGGAAGGCGACACCTCCCTACTTTCTTGGACCGTCTGAATGGCCACTGAGTGGACCTTGAGCGTGGCACTCGAGATGGCCTTGTCTTAGTTCTGTTCACTGTGAGTGGCGTATTCGATAATGCGGAGAATATGTTTTCGAGTGCTAAAAACATCTAAAAAATTTGAGCACTGCGGATCAATTTCTTTGTTAATCCTGCTCGCGGAAATTTCAATTCTTGCATTATGTGGAGCACCATTATAAACCTTACCAGGCATTGGAGCCAACAAACATAGCAATATGAAGACTTAGGCTTAGGTTCCCAGTGAGACAGTACAAAAAACAAAACACATAAAAGAAGACTAGACTAGATGACAACAAAGTGCGTAATTCAAACAAAAATAAAGGAAAGAAATGAGGACAGAAGATGCAGGCACGCAACCTACACACATGACAAAAACATCTCAGGCATGCAGCCTCATTAAGTACTTTCCAAATAAGTAAACTCACATTTGAGCAATACATTGGACAAGGTACTGACACATGTGCTGCCACTTTTGCAGACAGCAAATGCTTTCGTAATCTCCCTTATGCAAGCATCATTGTGCCCAAATAAGGTGTACTCTGGGGGCCAACCATATGCGATGCAGACCAATGGGAGCAGGGCGAGCCCACTAAAGAGCTGTGGGGCAAGAAAATGCTGAGTTTACTCCACATAAATCTTACTGCGTGATAACGCAATGGAATCGGTGTTCATAGCGGTAGAGGCTGGTAAGCGGGCGCAATGCGAATTCCTTGCCCGCTTGTGGATTACGCGTGCAGTGGGGGCCTCCCGGCTGTGCACAGGGTTGCTGTTGGGAATGTCATGCATGGCACAATTGATTGGGTAGTAAAATAAAACAGAAAACAGACGACAGCTGCACCTAGGACGAGTAGTTACACTTGGAATTGTTTTGAGTGGTCCAGTGCCCTTCGCAGCTGCAGTGCCGAGAACTCAGTTACTATTTTCATTATTGCCGTTATCGTTTTCTAATGCTTTAATTGCTGCAAGTGTTCCAGCATTCTCATTTATTCCTCTATCGAGGGTGTTAAATCGGTGGATAAGGTATGACTCTCGTTGTTCACGTTCTCGATTTGATTTAAATGCCGTCTCTAAGAGCGTTACTGATAGTTTGTCGAACGCATGGTCGGGAAAATTGACGTTAACCCGACATCACAGCTGCATCATAAAAGTACATATGTAATGTTTATAAAGCTGGATTGCCACCACTGCAACCACTATTGACGTTTCATGACCATATTAAGGTAATAAGCTATTTGAAAAGTAGGTCCGAGATCTGGCGTGTCTTTGTTGTAGAATATGCTTGATTGCCGCGCAGAATGCTTGGGTTCCATTCCTGATGGGACCGCGACATTTATTCTTTGCATTCGTCGGGTCAGCCCTGCCGATGTAAGGCTTTTTAGATGCGAAGCATCTCTGACTCACGTGTTTAACGACGTACGTAGGTCCGTGCGAACGCACCGCGGCGCGTTTCTCTCGCCGCAGGTATTAGAGCAGTGCCAAGTAAGTCAAGTCGCAGCTGCGCGTTAACGTCTCGCCCGCAGCGGCTGCCGGCTCCTCCACCCGCTCATAACACACATCTCCCACTTCACCCTCTCCACTACCCGCAACGCTCGACCGCACGTCGAGTGGAAACACTCTTTCAGCTCGTTATCTGCGATGAAACTTACACAAAACCCAACCCGCCTCCTATGTCTTTGCGTTTCAAACAAACGTTTACTCGAGTAAACATTACACCGAGTTCGCTTCAAGCCGTTCTTCCAGCACCCGCGTCGACGCCCGTTTCAACTGGGTCAACGACGTGCACGCCACTGCTACTTCGCATCCCAGCAGGGTTCACTTCGGGGAAATGGTTCATAATTTCTCAATGCTCACGCGTCAAAATTTTCCACGTGTGTTCTCGTCATTCCTGGGTAGATGCAAAACATTAAGTGTCAATTACTTGGGGCACATAGCCGCCCGCGCGTATGTGTCACTCTTCAGCAGGAAGCGTTTGACGACGCGCGTAACAGGATTGTGACCTTATTCATGTCTTCACCGGCGCGTCGTATTCGTCAAATTATGGAACCCTCCCATACTAATTTTGATTGATGGATTTGTGGGGTTTAACGTCCCAAAACCACCATATGATTATGAGAGACGCCGTAGTGGAGAGCTCCGGAAATTTCGACCACCTGGGGTTCTTTAACGTGCACCCAAATCTGAGCACACGGGCCTACAACATTTCCGCCTCCATTGGAAATGCAGCTGCCGCAGCCGGGATTTGAACCCGCGACCTGCGGGTCAGTAGCCGAGTACCTTAGCCACTAGACCACCACGGCGGGGCTCCCATACTAATTTTGGTTCACGCCAAGTTAAGGAGGTGAATCACGCGAGCAACCAGACGTGAGCGGCTAGATAGATAGATAGATAGATAGATAGATAGATAGATAGATAGATTAGATAGATAGATAGATAGATAGATAGATAGATAGATAGATAGATAGATAGATAGATAGATAGATAGATAGATAGATAGATAGATAGATAGAAGAAATGCTTCGCCTGTAATATATTTACTCTCATTTGTAAAACAGCAACGGTAAAATAAATATGAATTACCTTTCTTAGGTTTAACCAATCACAAGAAGGCTGTTTGTGTATGACGCCTTTTTGTTGATAATCTGCATGCCGTGAAAGAGCTTTTCGTATTGCTCTTCACATGTGCTTTAATTCGTTCCATTTATGCACTTGGAACTGCATGCATGCTTTCATGACGCGAGGACGCGCGTTTCTGTTACATGCAGCATTCAGTATTTCTTTTGTCGAGCTACACGATAGGACATGACACAGCGCTTATAAACACTGCGCAGTGCGCCATGTCCACTTATACTCTATGAATTGGTCTTGGCGCTGTCAGCCACAATGATCCTTCACATCCATTTGCCAGTGCGCAAAGTTTAAACACAGTGAAAGGTCATGAAGTGTGTGTGTGTGTTTGTGTGTGTGTGTGTGTGTGTGTGTGTGTGTGTGTGTGTGTGTGTGTGTGTGTGTGTGTGTGTGTGTGTGTGTGTGTGTGTGTGTGTGTGTGTGTGTGTGTGTGTGTGTGTGTGTGTACCCGATAGCAGCATCCGCATCCACACGGGCGCGCGCGTGCGTGCACACACACCTTTTAATGTCGGGTACCCCTAGCTGCCTGTAGCACGCGCACGCTATCGCGTTTCCTTGAACTCACCGCCGCAGCTGTGGAGAATACAAACGAATGCAAGGGCTCACGTACGCAAGCCGCTTGGAGCCGCCGCACTGAAACTCTGTATCGATAGCCTGTTTCGCTCCTGCAAGGGCTGTGTGTCGCAAGGAAAACATAAAGGTGCAAACGTCCTCCGGCTAGCTCTTACCTCGAATTTTCACTGACACCTAACGCTGCTTTTTCTTAGATAGATTTGTGGGGTTTAACGTCCCAAAACCACCATATGATTATGAGGGACGCTGTAGTGGAGGGCTAAAGAAATTTCGACCACCTGGGGTTCCTTAACGTGCACCCAAATCTGAGCACATGGGCCTACGACATTTCCGCCTCCATCGGAAATGCAGCCGCCGTAGCCGGGATTTGAACCCGTGACCTGCGGGTCAGCAGTGCTTTTTCTTTAATGCAGACGCCGCATCGATGCCAAAATTTTCCATGAAAAATCACCAAGGAAGCACCGGACGACCCAGCCCCGCTGCACAGCCATTCCTGTTTAAGGAGTTTTTGATCACCCATTTAGGAACCAAATATACTGCATCCTGTCTATTGTCGGTGGAGCTATCGGTATGTGTACGTTGCGTACTCACAAACCCGCGTTAGTCTTGCAACAACGTGTCCGCATGCACGCGCTTGCAACAGCGCAACATGCTCCTACGCGCTGAAAGCAAGGGTGCAAATCGAGCAGACGAAACTTCGGTCGCCGAAGCTCTGCAGCGGCTTGCACTTCGCCTTCCCATACTGCCTCGCGCCCGCCTTTGGCGCGTGCGCGGAAAGTATACCGGCAAAAGCTCTCATTTCGGAACTTTGTTCCCTAGCACTGTGCCCTCGTTGTTCAGTGGTGGTCAGTTGTGTGGTTGACTGTGCGGACCATTCTAACCGTTGACAGCCGGCGGATTCTGCTACCGTATCGTGTTGGAGATTGCGTGTGATCTTCCAGTTGTGCCTGTCAATTCTGTTGCACTCTTCGCGTTGTCGTTTGTTCGCATTTATTTCTCTGTTTAAGTGTGCTTGAAGTGTTCGTGTGCGGCTGCTGAAAAGCCAACCCTAACATGACCCGTGCACTCGTTGCCGGAGACTCAATGTTGAAGGACCTCGCAGGGTGTTTCACATTGAGCTCCAGGACACATGTCGAGGTTCGCTCATTCAGCGGTGTGCAGATCGAGAAATTGTTCTCTTTAATTGCTCATTCTCTGGCAGATGTGCACGTGGTCGTTCTTTACGTTGGCACTAACAATGTCGGTGAAGAACCCCTCGTGCTGATTGCCAGGTTCCGATAACTGATCTCCAGAATTCTTGATGTCAATGCGTGTGGTAGTGTCTGCAATTCTGCCGAGACAAGCGAGTTTGCGCAAGTGCCAGTGGGCACTGTCTGTCGGAGAATCGGAGGCGTTCAACACGGATGCCGGGGAGACGAATGCCATTTTGCAGGCGCTGTGCCACAAGAACGGCTACGGTTTCGTGGACGGCACACGCGAGCTGATGGGGATGCTGAAGGCTGACGGCGTGCACCCGACGAAACGTGGTAGCCAGATAAGCAATTAATGTGGATGTTATAAAGGGCTAGCTGCCTATACGGTAGCAGCTGCGGACGATCAAAGTTACGGGTTAGCGACGAGTCAACGACACATATTGCAATTGTTGCACTTAGAAGGGACGAATTCAATCCTCCAAGAAAACGCAGGCATGCTTGCAGCGCTACAGTGCACGTACTTCATCGCAAGTGCCCGCGGAAAATAAAATTAGGCAAAATTAGGCGTGTGTAGCTGTGATAGTCGTCCTACGTATAATTTCCGCGCAGTGTGGTACCGCACGGTGAAGGCCACGTAAACGTGGACGTTGGAGAATTTAGTTAGCGGCATTCCGCTACGGCCTTTTTCGTTTTTCCCGAGTTAGTTCATTATGTTGGCACTGCAGGTCCACTGACGACCTTTGAACATTAAGTTGCATGCTTAGATCGTCGGAATCGAGCGGCTGCTTGTTGGTCATGTTTTGCACATGTAGATCCTTCCGAAATGATTTGATTAGACCTGGGTGAAAGCCTGTGCCCCTAACCTCGGTCACATCAAGGTGTGCTTCCCAAAAGTATCGCTGTTGTATGTATTGTGTGCTCACAATTGACAACAATGAAGGCATGGCTAAACTTGTTCCTGGTTTATCAACAGCCTTCTTGCAATATGTGCCTGTTTCAAATGTATGAGGACTAGGTTTTCTTTTTTTTTTCAAGTCCTAATTCGTTCGAGATGAAACTACAGCGAATTCAAGACGCTCATGTTCGGAAGATTTAAGTAGACTTTCCAGCTGCCCCTTTGAATAGTTTCCACTGCAATTAAGGCATCTGTTTCGGCCTTGTAGCAGCATTTTTATGCCCCTCCCCCCCCACACACACACGTTGAAGACAGCCAAGTCAATTCTGTATGCCACTCACTGTCTGTAGATTGTTCTCTACACAACCTGCTTCAATATTTTTATACTGTTTTCACACTTTGCGGCCACCAGGGTTGCCACCTTTTCTCAAACAAAAAACAGGCCCTTGAACAAGAGAAAGAGGGAGGGCCGAGGATACCTGGAGATTAATGTCCAACAATAGACACCATGTCAGGTCTTTGGCATACAGTGCCATTTGAAAATAATATTGCTTTTCTTGAGTCAAATAAACCTGATATAAGTGCAAAAATGGCTCACTGAGCTAACCAACTAGTCTAATTGCTCGCATAAAAATATCCATGGTTAGAATAATGCTTCATTTCCATCACTTAAAAAAGAAAAATTGGGCGACCCTTAAGGTTCGCTTTCAAGAATTGAACACGATAATGATACCCTGGCCCTAGTGCGTACTTCAAGCACTTGGTGCATGAAATCTTTTTGAACTTGGTATGCACTCACTATGTGGTCTGAAGGAAATGTGTGAAGCAAAATAAAATGTGTGCGTTTTGTTATGGCTGGCCACCTTTTAACTATGAAGTCCTTAAGATAATAACATGTTCTGATCCCTGATTACTATGCACACTTGTATCAAGAAAGATTACTGTGATATTACATATTCAATTGTGAAGGCAGTATACAGGACACATGTGTTTGCAAAGCCTAGCATTATATTCACTGCATTTTCAAGCAGATTAAGTTATTTTGCCTGAATTTCCAAGCAGATGTGTAGCTGTGCGGTAGAACGCCTGCTTGCCATGCACATGGCCGGGGCTCAATCTTCCCGCAAACTGAAAAAATTTCTATTACTTATTTTATTTGCATCTTTCTTGATTTTCTGGTTGCTCACAAGGTTCATCACTCACAATCAACGATGCCCACGAGATTTTTAAAACTATCGCGTTAAAACTGGCATAAAAGGGTAACAATGTATGACTGATTGAATAAGCTATTACAGCTTATGCCAAATCACATTGGTGTGATGTTGAAATCCCTAGGTCCATTGTTAGTCTACCGAATGTCATGGCTTTCACTTTTATGTCTGTTTAGGGGTACAGCACTTAACTGGCCAGGAAGTGTAAATGGATCTTTCTTTATTTGGAAACATGCACAAGTATGATAAAGTCAATCTCCCTTTCCATTGAATAATTAGAGTTGTATATGTATTTTGAAATGGTGTTTGAAAATCACAGCAGACAGTCGTTAATCTGGCTTAAAATTATATAGTATATATATTGCATTCTCACTTTCAATTTTGCCTATTATGCAGTTTCACTTACCCTTCGTGAGTTCATCGATATTTTTCACATAACAGATATTTGCAGAACTTCATGCCTAAAAATAGTGCGACACAATCTTCACTAAAATATGGCCATCAATTTATGAGAAAAAAGTGGGACGTATGTGGCTCATCGACCCATGAAGCATCTTTGAATAAGTGTGGAAACACATGTCACATTGTCTCATAAGGGCACTGAGCTGTAATTCTGCTGCCAAATTTCTTGCCCAAAAAGGCCTAATGGAAGCAGTACAGAGGAACACTTCTAGAACTGTGGCAAAAAATTGCAGTGAAATTTAATTTCAGATTTTCTACACAATTCTGCACCTCTGCCTGTGGCATTGAGTTTAGCGGCTCTGTCCCAAGGTCTTCACATACACGTACTCTTTCAGCTTGTGTCTGTCTTGTCGGTAGGTGTCGATAATATTGAAACTCGTAGAAAACAAGGAGAAAACAGCGGGCATAGATGAGTGCACGCATTCATATGAAAATAAAGAAAAGGAGAATATTGCTTTTCATTCACATTTAACGAAGCTGTGTCTATGCATGTCTTGTCTTGTATCTGCAATGGATAAGGGCAAACATCTCAGTTAAGCCTGCATTTTCGCAAATAATTAAAATTGTGGAATCAATCATGGCAAGCCACTTCGACGTGGTGTCAATGCACTGAATGCTGTAAGTGCGTTTGCAAATGCTGCATCATATTCGTGAACTCTATTCAGGTGTGATATATTTGCTTTTCTCATATATCTTGCATGATTTGATGATCTTGAATAATCGTATTCTCTTTGGCTTCCTGGCTGTATGAAGCAGCAATTTTGCCATATTTTTCCTTTGGCCCGAAATTTTAGCAACAGTGTCTTGGCCACAGCTTTTGGTCTCATTGCCTCTCCTCATAATGATAAAAAATATCAAAGAATGTGCTGTTTTGTGACATCCATCAAACATGAAAAAACAGTTATGCATGTATGCTATGTTGTTAGTGTGATGTTATGTTTGGGTTTAGGATTCGCTCCAGAAAGAATGATGCAGCACGCAAGTGGACAAACACACGTAGGACATCTTTACACACACGACAGGACTCAACTAATAGTAAAAGTTACATTTGACATAAGGGGTGCTACGCGAAATAGTCAAGCAGTAGCGTACAGTTTTTTGTTGGAGCCGATGAGGTCGCCGAGTCGAAAACGTCGTGCGTAGACTGTCTGTCCGATGCCGTAGCTCGGTTCTTGGTCTGGCCGCGTGAAGTCCCGGAGGTCCACTCCACGGCAGTTGATGCCAGGACGCTGCGCCCAAGGGACCCGCTCTACGGTGGACGCCCTCGGCCTGTGCGTGCTCGTGGGCCGAACCCTGAGTGTGCCCGTCTGCAAACAGCGTCAAGGCCTTGGCCCGGCCTCGTGCACGTTCCCTGGCTCGATCTCCTCGTAGCGGAACAGGCGGGAGCGCTCTAAGTCGAGGCAGCAGGAGGTAGGGCTCTGGGTTCTCCTATGGACCGGATGCCCAGCGAAGGATAGCCCAGCCTTGGAATTCCGACCCTCGCGCACGGCCCACGCACTGGTCACGCTGTCTGGAGGCACGCCGCGCACACGATCGCCGTCCTCTTCGCCACCGCACGGCACATACGCAATTCGCCCCGCACGGCGCACACATTCAAAAGGATCGACACAAGTCGCCACCGCACGGCGCACTGTTTTGTTTTTTGTATATTTTAACCCCACGCGCCATATATTATGACAGTTAGACTATGCAAGGAACTGCTTCATTTTTCATTCGAGCGCAATTCCACAATGATTTTAGGCAGATATAATTTTTGCAATTTAGAAAAAAATCTATAGTTGCACGCTTAAATTCTCTAAAAAATCTGAACAGAAGAATACCATAAATTTGATACTTTAGCTACCTGGTACACAATGTGACACCGGCTGAAAAAAAAAATATTAACAGAATAAAAGATTTTAAGCTCAACGTATCACTAATACCATGCATTGTAAATGTGCAAAATATAGTTTCTCAGTTTCCTTAATGTTTCCGGTACACCACAGCTGGAAGGCATTGTGCTGATGGCAACGTGAAGTGGCAGAGAAAGATTTACTGAGGAAAAAGTGGGATGCATTCATCCTATTAACCATCAAAAGGTTAAGAAATTGATGCTCAGCAGTGGAGCTTCCTCAACAGCAACAAAAAACCTGCATTGAACCTCAGTGAATGCACACACCATCTCTCCAGCTCTTCGCTCATGCACTCTGTCATGGCATAATTTGGTACCAATGCAGTGAACAGCTGTAGGCCACTGTTTTCAACATGTGTTGCATATAAGACTCCATCAGCAACAACGTTTGGTGAAAACTGTTTCATTGCCTTTTTTGTGTTGCCAATGCGTGATTAGACACTGTGAATTACGAGCTTTCCAGTGACATAAAAGAAATGTACATTAGAAAAATTCGTTGGCCGTAGGAAATAATCAGGCCCTCGAAATCCACAGAACCGTTAAGAAAGGGTAAGTATTCATTGGTACAAGCACATTTCTGGAGCTGAGTAGCCAGCTGCGCTACACAACTTCTCAAGTCTTTTCTTTTATTGTGCCAGGGTGGATGCTGTGTAACATACTGTTGCACAAGTGTTCCTTTTATTTTGGTGTACTTAACATTTTAAAACATTAGTAAACTTTTAAAACATATACAGTTTTGCAAATCATGACTGTTGAATCGAACATAACAAAATTAAATTTGGACTGTTAAATCACTTAATATTTCTACAGATCGAATCACACTTGTCTAAAACAACCAGCCGACTGCTCCAGTTGCTGTTTTCTGCAGAAATATGTCAATGCCGACACCGTATGAATATCTAACATGGCATGCGGCGTGCTAGGCCTTTGTGCGATAATTTAAGCGTGAACAGAAGCATGTAGCTAAGGTGACATAGAAGCCGTCGCTAACAAGAGCCATGCGCTCAGCTGCTCTGGACAAATGTGATTCCACCTGTACAGCTGCAGTGTTGGCATTTTTTTGGTGCATGAAATTCTCCATGTTCACTTTACATCTGGTCCATGATATAAAGACATGGAAATAAAAAAGAATAACAAATAAAACCTTCTATGTCTGAGTGAGAATAGAAGCCAAACTGCTTGTGTGGCAAGCAGGCGTTCTACCACAAAGCCACGTGCCTGGTCAAAAATCATTTTCATGCTTTACAAATACGCGCGTCTTGTATACACGCTTTACAATACAACATGTAATATCGCAGTATTTCATGGTACAAATGTGCATTGCCACTGGCCATCAGAACATGTGATTATCATAATGACTTCGTTGTTTAAAGCCAGCCACGAATAACAAAAGGCACAAATGCTACTGGAGTATTCTCTTAGGACCATGTACTGGGTGCATATCAAGTTTAAAAACATTTCATGCACATAGTTGCTAGTGGTTTAAAGCATACTACCCAGTACCTGCATTGCGTGGTCTATCCTGTGTCCCATCTCTGCGCTCTTCGAAGTAAGTATGTGTACGTATCAACAAGATCGCTTAGCCACCATTTAGAAATCCATTACGCAGACTGCAACTATATCACGGTGTCGTGACGTGGCTGAAGACAGGAGACTTCGTGTTGGAATTTAACTGTTTATTTGGGCGAACCTGTGCCCGGTAAACTGAAAGTCCAATTACAGCAGCAGTCTCGCACAGATAGCAGTCTCGAACTGATAGCGGCGAACGGAGCGTCGGCCTTCGATTAACAACAGACAAGCGGCGAAGCGCGTCGGCATTTATACTCTTGCCGTCGAATGTTCTAGCGTTATCGCTGGCGGTGGCGTAGCTTCCAGAACAATCTGTACCGTTCGCACAGTGGGCGTGATCTTATCAAAATGATCTACTACAGTCCGGAACCTTCTAGAAAACTGCAAACGCGGTTTGCGCTGAGAATCATGCGGTGTTTTCGGACGATAACAAAAACTTGGGAAATGGAACGTGGCATTGCCCCCCTCTGAAAAAAGGCATCGTCCCGATGCTTTAACTAAGTATGAAAGTACAATAATAATGCAAGAAAGTACATAGAATAAATTACGATACAACAATAATACAAAAAAAAACACTAGTTCAGTTTGTTAACGCGCATGAAACGGCTTGAGGCGCGCGACATGGACGACTTCAGGTCGCAATCGGCGTCGTTGAGAGTTCGTGATGCCGTCGGGAACAACCTCGTAATCAAGTGGGCCGAGCCGTCGAACCACCCTGTACGGTCCGAAATACCGTCGCAGAAGCTTTTCACTTAGTCCACGTCGGCGTATCGGCGTCCACACCCAAACACGTTCACCGGGCTGGTATTCCACGAAGCGTCGTCGAAGGTTGTAACGGTGGCTGTCGGTCGTCTGTTGATTCTTGATACGGAGACGCGCAAGTTGTCGGGCTTCTTCGGCGCGTTGAAGGTACTCGCTCACATCGAGGTTTTCTTCGTCGGTGACGTTGGGTAACATGGCATCGAGCGTCGTTGCCGGGCTCCTTCCGTAGACCAATTTGTATGGAGATATCTGCGTCGTCTCCTGCACCGCCGTGTTGTATGCGAAGGTCACATACGGAAGAATGGCGTCCCACGTCTTGTGTTCGACATCGACGTACATTGACAGCATGTCGGCGATCGTCTTGTTAAGCCGCTCGGTGAGGCCGTTGGTCTGTGGGTGGTACGCTGTCATCCGGCGGTGGTTTGTTTGGCTGTATGCCAAGATTGCTTGAGTTAAGTCGGCAGTGAATGCCGTTCCTCTGTCGGTGATAAGGACCTCTGGGGCGCCATGACGTAGGACGATATTTTCAACGAAGAATTTAGCTACCTCGGAGGCACTGCCTTTTGGCAGGGCTTTTGTCTCGGCGTAGCGGGTGAGGTAGTCGGTAGCTACCACGATCCACTTGTTTCCGAAAGCCGACGTCGGGAACGGCCCCAGTAGGTCCATACCAATCTGCTGGAAAGGTCGGCAAGGTGGATCAATTGGCTGCAGAAGTCCCGCTGGCCTTGTCGGCGGTGTCTTGCGTCGCTGACAGTCCCGGCTTGTTCTCACATAACGAGTGACGTCGGTGGTAAGACGTGGCCAGTAGTATCTTTCTTGTATCCTCGCGAGCGTGCGAGAAAGACCGAGGTGCCCTGCCGTCGGATCGTCGTGAAGGGCCTGCAGGAGTTCTGGTCGCAGAGCTGAAGGCACCACAAGAAGGTACTTAGCTCGAAGCGGTGAAAAGTTTTTCTTTTGTAGAAGACCGTTTCGTAGAAAGAACGACGCAAGTGCGCGCTTGAATACCTTCGGGACTTCGGCGGTCCTGCCTTCGAGGTATTCTATTAGGGCCTTAAGTTCCGGGTCGGCCCTCTGTCGTTCAGCGAAGTCGTCGGTAGTTATCGTTCCTAAGAAGTACTCGTCATCCGGGTCGTCGGGTAGCGGTTGGTCGACAGGCGCACGAGAGAGACAGTCGGCGTCGGAGTGTTTTTTGCCGGACTTGTAAATGACAGTAATGTCATATTCTTGAAGTCTCAGGCTCCATCGTGCGAGGCGACCTGAGGGGTCCTTCAAGGTGGCTAGCCAACACAATGCGTGGTGGTCGCTCACAACTTTGAAGGGCCTGCCGTAGAGGTAGGGGCGAAATTTCGACGTAGCCCAGATGATGGCGAGGCACTCCTTTTCTGTTGTGGAATAATTTGCTTCTGCTTTGGATAGCGATCGGCTGGCGTAACTAATAACCCTTTCAAGTCCGTCAGCCCTCTGCACAAGAACGGCGCCAAGACCTACGCTGCTTGCGTCAGTATGTATTTCTGTCTCGGCGAATTCGTCGAAATGGGCAAGTAACGGAGGCGTCTGGAGGCGATGTTTAAGCTCCTGGAAAGCGTGTTCCTGCGGCGCTTCCCACTTAAACTCCACGTCGGCCTTGGTAAGGTTAGTGAGAGGATCGGCGATGCGGGCGAAGTTTTTCACGAACCGCCTATAATAGGCACACAGGCCCAGAAATCGGCGCACGGCTTTCTTGTCAGTGGGCGGCGGGAAGTCGGCGATGGCGGCTGTTTTCCGTGGATCGGGACGAACTCCAGACTTGCTGATAACGTGCCCCAGAAACAAGAGCTCCTCATACGCAAATCTGCACTTTTCTGGCTTCAGTGTGAGTCCGGAAGTCTTGATGGCTTGAAGTACAGCTTCAAGGCGCCGAAGATGCTCGTCGAAACTCGAGGAAAACACGACGACGTCGTCCAGGTACACAAGGCAAGTCTGCCACTTCAATCCTGCCAGTACTGTATCCATAACGCGTTGAAACGTTGCAGGCGCTGAGCAAAGGCCGAAGGGCATCACCTTAAACTCGAAGAGGCCGTCCAGTGTTATAAACGCCGTCTTCTCTCGGTCTCTTTCGTCGACTTCGATTTGCCAATAGCCAGTCTTGAGGTCCATTGACGAAAAGTACTTGGCGTTATGGAGCCGATCAAGTGCGTCGTCTATTCGTGGGAGGGGATACACGTCCTTTCTTGTGATTTTGTTCAGGCGGCGATAATCGACGCAGAAACGTAGGGTCCCATCCTTTTTCTTCACTAACACCACGGGGGATGCCCATGGACTCTTGGACGGCTGAATAATGTCATCCCGCAGCATTTCATCGACTTGTCTCTTCATGGCCTCACGTTCTCGCGTCGAAACCCTGTACGGACTCTGACGGAGTGGTCTGGCATTTTCTTCGGTTATGATGCGATGTTTCGTGATTGGGGTCTGCCGAATTTTCGATGACGACGAAAAGCAATCTTCGTATTGCAGGAGCAGGGCCTTGAGCTGTTCTTGCTTATCATTCGGAAGTCTGGGATTGACGTCGAAAGCTATGGGAGGGGCTTGGTTCCTCTGAGCAGGTTCCGCGGAATCGGCGAGGGCGAAAGCACTGGTGGCTTCGACAATTTCTTCGATGTATGCGACCGTTGTTCCTTTGTTCACATGTTTGTACTCGTTGCTGAAATTCGTGAGCAAAACCGTTGCTCTGCCTCCCCGCAGCTCTGCAATTCCTCTTGCGACGCAAATATTTCGGGTGACCAACAGATGCTGACTGCCTTCAACGACGCCTTCCAAGTCAGCTGATTTAGGAGCGCCGACTGAAATAATGACGCTTGAGCGAGGCGGAATGGTGACTTGTTCTTCCAGCACATTCAAGGCATGGTGTCCTGACGGCGTGCGCAGCGGTAGTGCTTCTTCTGTGGATAACGTTATCGACTTTGTTTTTAGGTTGATGACAGCACCATGGAGGCATAAGAAGTCCATGCCAAGGATGACATCTCTCGAGCAACGCTGTAGGACTACGAAGTCTGTAGGATAAATACGGCCGTTAATGGTGACTCTCGCTGTGCAGATTCCTGCAGGCGTTACGAGATGACCTCCGGCTGTGCGGATTTCAGGGCCTTTCCAAGCTGTCCTAACTTTCTTTAACTTCGCGGCGAACGACCCACTGATGACAGAATAGTCGGCTCCAGTATCGACGAGAGCAGTCACACTGTGGCCGTCGATAAGAACGTCGAGGTCGCTAGTTCGCCGTCTCGCATTACAGTTAGGGCGTGGCGTCGGGTCACGGCTGCATCGGCTTGTTCTGCTGCTTCCATGTTGCGTCGTCAGGCCACCTTCGGTTGAGCTTTCGCCGTCAGAGCTTTGCCTGGTTGGCGTTGTGTTCGGAAAGCTCCGTCGCGGCGTCGTCGTCGTCGGAGGATCTTCGGTAGTTCGTCGCACAGCAACCGCACCTCCACCGGTTGCTGCCCTTAGTTTCCCGGATACGGGCTAGGAGACCGGCCCCGCGTTGGGCCAGAGTACGGCCAGTGGTGCGGTGACGTGCGGCGGCTGGGCGACGGGGAACGCGAAGGGCTTCATGGTGTCCACCGAGTTCCTGTCAGGTAGTCGGCGATGTCACGTGGTCGTTCTCCTGGCTGTGGACGCGGTGCATTGACGGCGAAGCCACGCAGTCCCATCTGTCGGTACTGGCAACGGCGGTATGTGTGTCCGGCCTCGCCGCAGTGGTAGCAGAGCGGGCGATGGTCAGGGGTGCGCCAGACGTCAGTCTTTTTCGGTGCACTGCGCTGGGCTGCTGGCGAACGGTATGACGTCGGTGGGGGTGGTGGCGGCGGTGGCGTCTGTCGACGGAAGTGTGACGGGGCGGCGTTTTGGCGTGGACGGGGAGGAGCGTTGTGGCGCAGTGCAGTGGCGTAGCTCATAGCTTCCGGCTCGGGCAGCGGTGCGTGGGGGAGTTGAAGCGATTGCCGAACTTCTTCTCGCACAATGTCGGCGATTGAATCCAGTTGAGGCTGCGCCGAAGGCAACAGCTTGCGCAGCTCTTCCCGCACGATCGCTCGGATCGTTTCACGCAGGTCTCCGGAGTTACTGGCTTGAGCAGCAGCGCAGTCTGCAGTCAGGCGACGATTATACTGTCTAGTGCGCATGTCCAGTGTCTTTTCGATCGTGGTCGCTTCGGCTACAAATTCTTGGACGGTTTTCGGCGGGTTTCTTATCAGTCCCGCGAAGAGCTGATCCCTCGCATAAGAAAACGAACTTTTTTCTCCTCAGGCATGTCTGGGTCAGCGTGACGGAATAGTCGGGTCATTTCTTCTGTGAAAATGGTGACATTTTCATTTGGTAGTTGAACCCGAGTCTCTAATAAAGCAGCGGCCCTTTCTTTGCGAGCGACGCTTGCGAACGTTTGCAGGAATGCGCCGCAGAAAACATCCCACGTTCGGAGCGTGGACTCCCGATTTTCAAGCCAAGTCCTTGCGGTGTCTTCCAAATAGAAGAACACACGACGCAGCTTTTCGTGATGATCCCAGTGGTTGAGGGCGGCCACACGGTCGTATGTCTCCAGCCAGGACTCCGGTTCTTCGAACGATGACCCATGGAAAATTGGTGGTTCCCTGGGTTGATGCATGACCATCGTGGGCTGGGACGCTGCGGTTGTCATTGTCGCTGCAGTCGCGGTCATGGCCTTCGTCTTCCGCGCCTTGTCTGGTAGAAGCCCGTACTCCGGTGGTAGCCCTTGCTGTCGGCGGCTTGTTCGCTGCTCCTGGTTGGCGTCGGTGTCTTCGCGACGTGGGCTGGGTTCACGGCTTGATGGGGGCGTCCGGTACATGAACGAAGCAGCACCTCCACCAGATGTCACGGGGTCGTGACGTGGCTGAAGACAGGAGACTTCGTGTTGGAATTTAACTGTTTATTTGGGCGAACCTGTGCCCGGTAAACTGAAAGTCCAATTACAGCAGCAGTCTCGCACAGATAGCAGTCTCGAACTGATAGCGGCGAACGGAGCGTCGGCCTTCGATTAACAACAGACAAGCGGCGAAGCGCGTCGGCATTTATACTCTTGCCGTCGAATGTTCTAACGTTATCGCTGGCGGTGGCGTAGCTTCCAGAACAATCTGTACCGTTCGCACAGTGGGCGTGATCTTATCAAAATGATCTACTACAGTCCGGAACCTTCTAGAAAACTGCAAACGCGGTTTGCGCTGAGAATCATGCGGTGTTTTCGGACGATAACAAAAACTTGGGAAATGGAACGTGGCAATATGCGAAACCCTTACTAGCACAAGCCACTTTAAACATTGATTACGTAGTAATAATCTGCAGTATAAACTTTTCAAGTAATGTTACCCTGCAAAAAGTATGCACTAGGTGGTTGGAGTATGCACTAGGGATAGAATATCACTGTTGTGTTCTACTCAAACCTTGAGGGTCCCCTAATTTTTTTCACCAAACAATTGTAAGATTCATAGGTAGTAATGTTCCACAAGCATGGTATTGTAAGTAATCACCCTTTTGGCCTATACTGTAAGAGTGGAGGGGGTGCTATTAGGAGTGAATTTACAGGCTGTTAAGAGTGTATGGACAAATTTGACAGATTGTTGTGCAAGTATGCAAGCATTAGGGCATGTCAGTTCAGATTAAATACCTTAAAGAGATCACAGGCAGGGGTCCTGATAGATGTGGACTCTTGAAAGCATTTCATGCTAGGAAAGAAGTGATGTGTCATTGACACATCTGTTGAAACTTGGAAGGTCAGAAAAGTATTTCAAGCGTAGGTATGTGACGTTTCTCGACAGTACATGACTGTGACATTGCACACTTCCATACTGCGCATGTGTCTGTTTCTTAACATACTTGCTAGCAAAGCCACAACAGGGTGTTCATCAATTTATTTTTTTCAAATTTAGTGATTTTTCCAGGTTTTTCACATAGATTAAAAGCAAACTCCATGACCATATTGTCTGCTTGGAAAACTGTGCGGTGGAAAGAACACTTTTTAGCGATAAAAAAAATAAAATATGAGGCACTCATATAAAACAAATGAACACATTTTGCACACAAACTCATAATGTTGTGAGTGTATGTGGTAAATATGAAAAAATGTGTGTATCTGGTCGAAACAAAACTTGTGACCCAGGCACTGAGGAAGTTCGCTGTTTGGTTTTTGGGACAACCAGAACATAACCACACAAATAAAATCAACTGCAGCTGCAAGTTTGAAGGAGCCTGCGATAGTCCAACAGTGTAGCCAACGCTGCCAGGAAACGTAAAGGTGACGCTATCTCGCGGCATTCATATAAAACAAGGATGCGGCAGCCCGGCCAGTTGGCTTACTGGAGCACATTCTAGTTCATTATAATGGCTATAGCCTGCAGGCCATTTAGGATTGGATTAGATTACCTTGACCTAGACTGCTGTATTTACTAATGATTTGCATCCCCATCTCATTTCTACATGTCTAAAATATACTTTTCAGCAAAAACGAGTAATTACGTATTTTATGCAACCTTGTCTTGACAACGACTAACAACAATGTCCCAACAACAAAACCGTACAGCAAAATTTACTTTATCCTCTCTTTCACTCTTTTTTTTTACACAATGCACACATGCTTGTTGGTGTTTTATTTCTCTGGGTTCTGACACGTGGAGCACAATGAAAGTACTCAGACACCTGCAATCAAAGCTGGGGTAGCGTTTGAAGTGCTGATGTTTGAATATGGGGTGGAAAAACGCAATCTGTCAGACCGCAACAGCTTCCCCGATTCCATTGGTAAATAAAAGATGCAGAATCGTGAGCTAGGCAAATTGGTGAGTCTTCACCGTAGAATATTTTACGAAGGAACGGGTTAGAAGCAGTCAGAGAGGGTCACAGCACTGATTTCACAACTGAAATTTATTTGGAAAAGGAAAGAACATATATAGAAAATATTGACTCATCAAAACTGTGCACTTGTACACATTTGTTACAACACAGAATGATTCATGTATTCTCTAAGACCTTATGTTCTTCATCTATACGAGTGTTACATGAAATACTTATGCACTTGTTAGATCTAATGACAAATGCTTTGGCTACTTCACAAATGCGCTAATCAACATGTCAATATTTGATATTTGTTTTCTACAAGTGGGGCACACACAGGGCTGAGTAGTATCGCAATAGTATTTAAGAGATACTTTTGAGTGTCTGTATTGCTGTATCGAGGCACTTTTTAAAAATGTATTTGTATCTCAGTAGTGAAATACTTTTACGGTGTATCGCATGTATCGGGATACTATCCAGGACATAGGTATCCTGTTACTTTATTTTTTTTCTTAAATGAGCTGAGACGTGTTGACAATGGGGAAAAAAATTTCTGCTGTGACCTTGGCAGTCCACGGCAAGATATGCACCCACCATTTCTACATTTCTGCTGAGGGTGAAACTGACTCCTACCTTCTTGAAAGCGAGCTAGTTTTTGCCTTTTTGCTTTTTTCACACTTGCCGCTACGCGTTCCTCATTAAGCGTTAGTAACAGGGCATAAACTTATCCGTTCAGTCACCCGCTTTTTGCATCAACACTTTTTTTTTATTAATATATACCCTAAAGGCCCATTCAGGCATTACACAGGGGGTTTTAGTTATACAATAAATTTACAAATCAGAACATTGCCATTATAAAATTAAAGCGGTAAACAAAGTAAAATACAGTTCCATAGACAAAGATGCAAAAGGAAAAAAAAATGTGGCAGGAATGAAAACTCAATAAGAGAGACACAGCTAGACACTTCCAAGCCACGCATTACGATATCTGTATTCCAGAATACTTTTTCAGGCATCTCTGCCCAGCCCTGAGTACACATCCACATGGCCTACAACGATCTGCCAAATTAGACGTGATTTCAGCATCTGATAGCATTAGCTCATGCTCTCTTAAGCGCACGTTTATGTAACGCCCCATTTCACCTAAATAATCGCAGCTGCAAGACAGTGGAATGCCATAAACCACGCCAGTAGTGCAAGGAGCATATCCGTGGACATGACTGGAGACACATTTGTTCCCTTTCCCTGGCTGCTGACACAATGCTCTATCCACCAAAGTACACACATTATGCACTTTATTACGTGCTGAGAATGACATGTTTATGCAATAACGAGCACCAACATTTTTCGAAACCATGTGCTATCCTGTGTATGTATGGGATAACTGCCTGCCTCTTTTTCTTGCTAATTTCTGGTGCACTAGAATAACAATGATAAAACTTCACGATCTTTGAAATAAGTTTTTCCGACAAGGAGCAAATCACGTCAACCGGAAAGCCAGAATTTGCAAGGCGAGCAACTTGTGTATCAAATGCATGCGCCATAAGGTGCTCGCGTAACTTCTGAAGAGCGGCACCCAGCACAGTTGACGCAATGGCTCCCTGTATCGTTTTGAGTGGCCAGAATCAAAATTCAGAATTGGCTTCATGAATCTAGGTTGGCATTGCTATATATGTGATCTTTGACGAAAGCCTGTCTTAAATGAAGAAACTGTAGCTTATCAATTTTTTGAAACTCCAAAGTGAAACGCTGACATTTCGTTTTCCTTAACATCTTTCTTTATATTACCAACCAGTACAGAGCAATTGTTAATGTCCAGTAGAACTGAGAAGTCATGGACATATCAAACAGCGTGTGATGATAACCAATTCAAATGCTTTTGCAGCTTCGTCTACATACCAAAGGAAAATATAACTAATTACAGGTATATTCATGATTCAATGCAGATACGAGATTTTTGGACAAAATTATTTCCCTTCCAAGACACAACGGTAGAATTTAGATGGCCTGCATGAGCTCTAAAAACGACGCAATAGAGATGCCACACTGGCACTGAAACAACAACTCATCATTATCTTCTCTCATGCACTGCTTTATACACTTCAAATCTTCACATCGGGGCAAACAATAATATAAATCTTTTACGTCTATACCGAATGCATTACGGCACAAAGAAGGTTGTTCACTTAGTGATAAGATGATAGATTCTGAGTTAGAAATTCTCAGCGGATCACAAGTCTTCAAACGCTCCAAATTTCTTTGAATATACTCTGAAACATTTATTTACCAAGTGTCTTTTTCTGAAACAACAGCTCTTTTTTTAAACTGATAGTTTTTGCCTTTTTGCTTTTTTCACACTTGCCGCTACGCGTTCCTCATTAAGCGTTAGTAACAGGGCATAAACTTATCCGTTCAGTCACCCGCTTTTTGCATCAACACTTTTTTTTTATTAATATATACCCTAAAGGCCCATTCAGGCATTACACAGGGGGTTTTAGTTATACAATAAATTTACAAATCAGAACATTGCCATTATAAAATTAAAGCGGTAAACAAAGTAAAATACAGTTCCATAGACAAAGATGCAAAAGGAAAAAAAAATGTGGCAGGAATGAAAACTCAATAAGAGAGACACAGCTATAGTGCAAAAGATATATATATACAGAAAATTGCCATGAAAAAAAATGCCCCCTATCTGCATATTAGACTAAAAATGGCGTCGAAAGATTATTGTATTTCGCCTGAAAAGAGTGAATAGACAGAAATATTTATTTGATGTTTTGCACGAGAAAACTGGTGAGTGGGATCCTGGAGGTGTTGCGTGAGACATGAGCGCCATCTGGTGGTAATTTCAGAAAACGAAAGGATGGTCTTTGTTATAGCGAGCACGCAGCATGCGTGCAATCTTGGAGGCCATATTTTGTAGATTTCAAGACAGGTTGCAGCACAGTATCGTCTTAGCAAAGCGTAGGAGACTCGCCTTTTCGTGCGAAGCGTCGCATTGTCAGCTGCAGTGCTTAGAATTACTTCTTTATACCTTTTCTAGTATAAATAAACACAGTGCAGAATATCGACGTGTTGATATTGTGCCTCAAATATGCTCAATATTTGTTTTTTATCGACAATCGTACAAGTATTAACGCAGAAACTTGAGCAATACTGGTGGATGCTGTGGATGTGGTCGTACTTGAGCCTTTTTGCTGACAGACAGACCAAAATTTTTGCGTTGTAGTATCCCAAGCAAGACTATCATCTTTAAGGAGAAAATATATTTACAATGAAAGAAGAGTAAAAATAAGCACATACAAGCACTTACAAACTCACACAGATAGGTAAGTCATATGTCCAAGAAAATATTGAATTGGTTTACAAAGGCGGCATGATCAATGAATGAAGCGATGTCGCCCGGCAGTGTGTTCCAGTGATGTGTGCTTCGAAGTAATGGTGAGTGTTGATACAAAATTGTGCGTGCCAAAAAAGGCTGTATTTTGAATTGGTGATCAATATGTTTCAAAATATTATGATGTGTGTTTGTACAAGCTTCATGAAGGCACATTTACTATGATAAAATGTATGAAAATGCAACAACAGTGACGACACTCTGCGTTCTTCAAGAAGGGGTAATGAAAGTGAGTGTGTAATATCTGTAGTGCTGCAGTTGCGAGAATACTACTTGGTGATAAATCCTGCTGCTTAATTTTGTATTGATTCTAGTTAATCGATGAGATACGATTGACATGGATTCTAGATGATGGATGCATATTCTATCATTGAACGGACAAGTGTAGTGTATGCTAGCATTTTAGAGGTATAGTTCATCAAGTAAAGGTTTCTTTTATTAAATCCAAGTGCTTTTGACACCTCACTAGTTATGATATCGATGCGCTTATTCTAAGGCAGGTCAGAAGATAAATGAATTCTAAGATATTTAAATAGGGATACTTTTTTAATGGGGAGAGCTTGAATTTCATATTCACTCATTTCTGTTTTATGCGCTCTTGTAAATGTCATGGCCTTTGTTTTGGAAGTGTTAATTTGCATTTGCCACTGGTGACACCAAAATGCGATTTTATTAAGGTCCAACTAGAATGAGACGTTAGCTTGGGTGCTGTCAATTTTTCTATAAATGATGTAGTTGTATGTAAATAATTTGATAGTAGATGGCAAACCATGTCCAATGTCGTTGATGTAAATGAGAAACAAAACTGGTCCCATGATTGATCCCTGGGAAACACCAGACTTTGCATGTGAAAGTGAAGATGCATGTCCATTCACATAAATTGATTGGCTGCAGTTGCCCATAAAATGATTTATTCAGCTTTTTTCCAAACCAGTGGCTACCTTATCATTATACATAGAGCCATCTAGAGTTGAAAAGAAGCCTTCCTTGTCAGCAACCAAAACATGCAACTTAGCTTCCAGATGCGTCTCAGACAGCATGAACACCGTTGTGAGGAGTGACCAGGCTATGTACAACAAAGGCAAGCTGAAAAAGCCAAGGCAAGCTGAGTAGGCTTTTTTTGTGAAGCTAAGTTGCGTGTTTTGGTTACTTTCATGCTACCTTCATTTATGTACCCTTCTATGAACATAATGGTAAAAAATACTCATGGATTTAATAACACCATCTCAAGAAATGAAGTGAGAAGAGAGCGTGCTACTCTTGAAATGTCTGCAATAAGTGCATAGTGGAGGACGTTTGCAGCCGCATTGCCAACAATAATAAAAGCAGTAATATTATAAAAGGCAGGACATAGCCCAGCAAACCTCTTGTGAAGGCAGTTCTAACGTAATCACCTAACTAAAAGGCCTTCAAGCCAAGCCGCATTTGTGGCCACGACAAATATGCACAAATTTACCGATGTGAGAAATGCTGTGCTTGGAAAGTCAGATATGTAATATGTAGAAGGAACATACATCAATATAGTGCATGTACCAATATGGAAGCTAAGGAATGCTTTAGTCAATGGGAAGAATAAGCTGCCGAGCAGAAATTTCTGTAGTCTTCTTTACACTGTAGTCTGCCACGAGTGTGACAACATGTCAGTCTATGAGACCTGTGATTTCAATGAAAGAGTTAAACAACACAACAGTTCAAAATGAAGTCACCAAATCATGGGTGGCCTTGAATGCCCTCGCTGAACATGTGGGATATACAGGCTTTCAAATTGACTGGTCAAGCAACCGTGTTCTGGTCGAAGAAAACAAGCTTGCATCATGCCAGCACCTGGAATCCCTGCACATTCACACAGCTGCACATATCCTCAATAAGATTTATGGAACGCTGACCATATATTTTTGGTGCTTACATCACGCACCTAGTCATACTTAAATATGACGTACCTTTCTTATGGCTGTCATTAAGAACAATATCAGGTGCCCAAACATCAATAAACTTTGTGTTATTTTGGTCGGTGTATCTTTTTGTTTGCACACTAAGAAGAAACAGTTATGCATTGCCTTTTTTTAGGCCTCTTCTAGCTGTTCACTGTAGTTGTAATCGAAGGAGTGACTTTCTGAGTATTGATCAAGGGTAGTGCTTATTTTTGTGATGGTGGCACAGACTGCCGCCAGTTTCCATAAATTAGCCAGGTTTTACCAAAGTTCCTCCAGTTTTCCAGCAAGGCCCCGATTCCCCGACTTTCCCAGGTTGGTAGACACCATGCACAAACAAAGATAGATGGCAGTTAACTCACGTCCTGTGTTTCCTGTCTTATGCAAGTGTCATTCTGCTCTTTATTACCTTAGAAGTATTTGTTGCTGGGCAGGTTGGTATAACATTATTATAAAAAATATCGCAGGGGTAACGTATGGATTTCAAGCGCATGCCCTATACTTGCTCCCTGAGAGTACAAAACAACGAAGAGTGCACGCATGCTTGGCACAAATAGTGAAATTTTTGAAAAAGATGTAGCAGGTTTCGTCTCTTGGTGCAGATCCCTGCAGGCACTTACCTAATTACCACCCCATTTTGCCAACAAGCAGCCCATGTAAAACGTTCGAACATGCGCTATTATGTCGGGTCATAATCAGTTTCCTCTAACCACCTTGCACTTAGTTCTGGCACGACATACGTTTCAAAGATCTATTTCTCGCAAACTGTGTGAGTAATTGTAGACCATTCTTCAACAGTTATTTTTGTGCTTACTCAATAGGAAAACATGAGCTACAAATTTTCTAAGTTTCTAAAATATGAATGGTAATTGAATTGTGAATGGTAATCTACACCCAGCCTTAGCATATATTTCCTTTATAATCATTTTCGATTTGAGGCATGGCACAAATTTTGAAGTACGACTGAAGCCTCTCATATGCATGTTTCGTTTATTTGAAGGTGCCATTTAACAATCTTGAATTAATCCTGCAATGAACTAACATCTGAATGCCTTGCGAATTGCCTGCCACAAAATGTATTTTACTAGGTAAATTGTTCTGTGCTTGTTACACAAGCTGAAGATGACGACGATACTGACTGCCGCATCGTCACTGATGAGGCAGAGGATAGCGCATGTACAATTTAGGTGCACACACGAGGCCCAATGTCAGTGCTACATTTCCAATTTACACACGAGCGCGCGCAATATGTATGCTTTACCGCAATACACAGCGTGCACTTTACCGCAAGGCACGACTGCCTTGCGGCACTGTTTAATTTTAAGAAGACGCTTAAGGTGGCAATTTCGAGCGAACATTTATAGTGCTCCCCGCATATCTTCAACTTTATTTCTTTTTTTTTTCTTTGTATACACCCACAAGAACAGACATAGCTTAGAAAACCGATTGTCGTAATCGGCGACAGCGTATTTAAGCCACTTGGAAAATAACGTCGTGTGAACGCCTGGTAATATTCCATCGCTTTCAACTAGTGCATTTCGTATCTGTCTCACGCAGTTACGCAAGAAGAAGCTTCAATGAAAGTTTTGGCGCAAGCATACACTTCACCCAAGCAACACATCGATCCTTACGCTACACACGCACTTACCAGACATACTCGTACGGCATACATCCACAAATAGCATAACACACGGTGTTCATGATCGGGCAAGTCGTTACCACATTGCTTATAGACAGTATTACAGAACGAGACCACGTATCCATGCGCAGAGGCGGTTCTCGCGGATGCATACAACTCCCGCTCAAGCAAAGACCACGGATAAATAACCACCGCACGGTAAAGATCCTCACAAGTTAGTGAGGAACATTACGGTAGACCTTTCGTTTCCACCACCTAAACGACGTCCCCAAACAATGTCGATGATGATGATGATGATGATTAAAGGCCTCCCCTTTGAATCGGGGTGACGGCATGCGCCATCTAGCCTACCTTAATAGTTCGAGTTTAAATTCTGTCCCTCAACTCGGATGTCTTTTTAATTTAGCCCAGCCGCTACTCTTGGCTGGGATGTTATTTTATCGACTTCTCTGCTTTTCCTCCACCAATACTCCAGCCGCTGCTTAGTAATACCTACTGCTGACCAGTTAATGCTTCCATCAACCGCGAAGCCCAGCGCCTCAGGAAGTGTGACCTTCCCCCCATTTCTATCCGGCTGAATCTTTTGACATTCCATGACTATGTGGTCGATTGTTTCTTTATTTATGCCACATCCAACACATGTCTCATCCTGTGACGAATATTTGCTCCTGTAAGTTAGAGTTCTCAAGCAGCCAGCCCGCGCCTCAAAGGCGATTCTGTCGCCATCTATTCATACATTTTCAGCCAAGTCCAGCCGGTTTTAAGCGGCTTTCGGGTGAACCGAACGTTTTGGCCCTCAAAAGGTTCGTGCCACCCGGTGGCAGCAGGCGCGGCCCTTTGGTATGGCCACCTGCTGTTTTCTGAGTATTTACCAGTCAATTTCCTAGTTCGCTTCCTCCACTTTGTATTGACATTTTTCATGTACAAGTAGCTGAAAACCTTCCTAGCCCAACGCTCCTCCCGCATTTCTCTCAATCGCTTCTCAAATTTTATCTTGCTGCTAGCTTCCCTGCCCTCAAATCATGTCCATCCCATGTCACCTTGCACTCCCTGATTTGGTGTATTCCCGTGACCTCCTAAAGCAAGCCTACCTATTTCACGTTGCTTATATTAATTTCTAATCTTGCTTGAACTTCTGATCTCATGCACAAGACCGCATTGCCGAACGTCAGCCCAGGAACCATGACCCCTTTCCATATTCCTCTCACATCATACCTATTGTAATTCCACAGTGCCCTATTTTTCATCACTGCTGCATTCCTGTTACCTTTATTCGTCACGTACGTATATTTCGTGTTCCCTTAGGTACTCGGTCCCATTGCTTATCCATACGCCCAGATATTTGTATTTATCTGTTATGTCTAGCGTGACTTCCTGTATTCTAAGCTCACTTCCTTCGTTATCATTAAAAATCATGACTGCTGATTTTTCCTTACTGAATCTAAAATATAACCCTATCTCCCTCATTACCGCAGATGTCCATCAATCTCTGCAAATCTTCCTTGTTTTCGGCCATTAGCACTACATCATCTGCGTACACTAATGCTGGTAGTGCCTGATCAATGAAGTGTGGCAGCTTGGGCTAGTTGCTATGGCATGACGATAGTTATTGCGCGAGAACAAAACGACGACACAGAGACACACAGTCTTTCGTGTCCTTCTTGTCTCTGTGTCGTTGTTTTGTTCTCGCGCAATAACTATCGTCTGATCAATGAGTTTTCCATGTTTGACTAAAGAGAGGTTGAAGCCAAGTCCACTTCCCACCACCGTAGTTCCGACGACCGCCGCTTTCCAAGCGATCGCCGATAATCCGGCAGGCACGGGAAATCTAGGAGGAGTTGATAGAGCTAAAGGAGCGTTTTGCTAGAACACGGCAGTTTTGACTCTCAAAATGCTCGTACGGTACCCCAGGGGAACCGAAACAAATGAGGCAAGGTTCCTTTTGGCGTTGCATAGTTGGTTGCCAGACTTAAAATGTCAGTGTTGCCAGGCTGCCACTTAATTTGACTCTAAATGTTTTTTTAGTTGTGGCTTTTTTGTGAGAATTTTGTGCCATCCGCGGTGCATTTCGCGAACGAGCGACGCTGGCCGTTTTAATTACCGGAATGAACCGTGCCTAGCAGTAGTCGAACGTGGCGCTGCCGTGCTATTAAGAGGCCGTTTTATTTACGGAATGAACCGCGCCTAGCAGAAGTCGATCGTGGTTCGATAAAGCAGCCTTCCAGGCGTACATAGCTGTAGCATATCCGACGTACCCCGATTAACCAGCCTTGGAACGCTTATTCATGACATGTATATACGAGTCAGAACGATATGTCTTGTGCTGACATAGCTAGGGGAAGCGTAGCGTCCTCCGTCGTAGCGCGCGGTCGTCGCGACATGACCAGCTGAGAGAAAAAAAAAGTAAGGGGGGAGGGGGGCAGCGCATCACCTCCTGCGACTCTATCCAGTTTTCCCCGTCATCCCTAATACTGAGACGTGATATCTTAATTGCACAGCTGCGCACCCAGCAAGAGAACGCGCCCCGACTTCTGCTAGGCGCGGTTCATACCGTTAATTAAAACGGCCTCTTAATTTCACAGCAGCGCTGCGCTCGACTTCTGCTAGGCACGGTTTATTCCGTAAATAAAACGAATCATGTAACGCGCGGTTCATTCTGTTAATTAAAACCGAGTTAAAACGGCCTTTTAATTGCACGGCAGCACCACGCTCGACTTCTGCTAGGCTCGGTTCATTTCATTAATTAAAAAGGCCAGCCGTCGCTCATGCACTCACCTAATGCACCGCGGATGGCACTAAACACTTACAAAAAAGCAACAACTACAGGAGAAAATTTTTTAGCCAAATATAGCGGCAGTCTGGCAACAACGACTCTAAAGTCTGGCAACTGACACAAATTAAAGTCCCTGAAAATAAACTAAAGTAGCGCCAACCGCAACCCTTCGCCTCTACCTCCTCTCTCAGCAGCCACAGCAGCGCCTCTAAAGTGTCCACCAGGAAACTACGAATGCGAAAGCGCGTGGGCGCACTGGATGTGCCAGACGCTTGGGCAGCTCGAGCACTGCTGCGCCGTGCGTTTTTCATCGAGCGGCCCGTGCTTCAGGGTATGCTGAAAGGGTACGCCGGTGGCGTCTGTTCGGGGAGCGCGCGCTCGCTTCACAGAAGCAAAGTCTACGGCGGCCATCGTTCCGAGATTCTTCATCGCTGCCCCAGCGTATGTGCGGCGTTGTCAGTATTTCGTATTCGGTACACTTCCTTTGCATTTCATTCGTCGCTGAACAGTTCTTTGTATCGTTAGTGTGGTGACATTACTCGTTCGTTGGTCAATTCGAAGGAATAGAAAGCTAGCTACCCCTCGCAAAACAGGCAAGGGATCGTTCTACGTTTTCAAAGCAAGCGTTTTGTGCGAAGAAGCCAACCTTTCTACTGTAGAAAAAAACTGCGAAAGCAACTATGACTTTGACACGCTCTTCTTGGACCGTCGGTACCGAAAGCTTTAAAAGGTCGCCGCAGCAATATTTAATACAGCGCCGTGCGCAGCCAAAGGAAAGACTCAGATATACATTGTCGGCGCGGGGCCGACCAGTTCGAGTTCACCGTCAATTGCATGAAGCGACTGCGTTGGCGAGTTAGGCCATGTGATACTACTGGCAAGTGCTGATAAAATCAGGTCACATGGTCATGCTGATTCTTTCTTCGGTCTGTGAGGTTATATGCTGCTCGCATTATTCGATGTACAGTAATTTAAACTACTGCACATCGTGCACGTATATTGACAGACGTGGCTTGTTACAGTCCGCATAGAAGGTATATTGATATGTAAACTAGTGTAAAACTGGGTGAGTTCGCTCATATTGGAAAAAAAAAGAAAGCGCAGCTGAGGAGGCAATAGAGCCCATAGAAGTATTACGTAGGACAGGCGGTAAACAAACGAAATAATATCTGAAGAATACAAAAAAAGGTAGCATTCGCACATGCATAGTGCTTTTTAGCATCTCTCTCTAGCAGCTGAATGCGCCACCCAACAAATAAAACATATATGAAGACTGAACTTTGTCCTTTTTCCCTGCATTTATCTTCTATCTGCCAATGTATTTGAGAGTTTAACCTCCTCGACAGGACCTAAAAATCTGCATACAAGGGGTGCATGCAGCCCGACCATACTAACATTTGCGATTGCTGTAAAACATATTCCAATTGGAGACTTGCAGTTGTTAGCCAAGCATGCCTCCAATGAAATTTTCTACCTATGTTCTCGTCCATGCCTTCATTCTTTTAATAGGTGTGTTAAAATACAATCAATAGAAATGAGTAAGCATAGCTTGCTCCATAAAAAATAACGCATTTCAAGCTACTTGGTTATTATTATAAGGTACGAACAGCTCGCATTTCACAAGGACAGAGGTTGGCGTAGTGCGATAATGTGCATAATGTTTCTCCTCTGTGTTCTGGTGACGTCCATACCGTTTGTGTCGTGTTACATGAAGTTCCTTCTTTGCACGTATGATTGTCCCCATTGTTTAAGCAGAATACATCTCTCTTAGAATAATGTTTTACACTTACATACCGGCTCTAGGCCACTCAACATCCATCACACCTCGGTCTTCCCTGGCATGAATACATAAGAATGACTGCGTCTGGGGCAGCAGCATTGAGTACACACGTATACTTGAGATGTTCATGGAATGACATGTTTATGCATATGCCATCATAATAGCATGCAATATGTCGAGCGAACGAAAGGGCCTGGTATTCGTTAGGAAACCCCACTCCATATTGTCACTTTATTGATAAACACCAAAGTTCAAGTACAGTTGATTCTATGCAAAAACTGAATGAAGGGCACAAAACATGACATTTATTCAACATTTCATGAAAACGCAGGACTCCCTCAATCATACATGATAATTATGCAGTTTATACAATAAATGACATGAAATATGTGTTAACGGTGACTTTTTGCTATACGTGCACATCACAATGACAAGAGTAAAGAAAAGCGATGGCATTCGTGGTGCACTCACAACTAGCGACAAGTGAACGCAATTTGTGCCAAACACCTTTATCAAGATTAACACTCCACATGTGGAATTTAGCGAATGAAATGAAGTACACATATTGAACTTTTGAAAGCATAGGAAGTAGACATGGAAAGCCCCTACTGGGGATATGCAAAACATGTTATGCCGATATGTAGGCAAGAAACAGGACATACACGTAAAAGACATAATAAAACAGATGTAATAGGCACAGCAAAACCACGCGCCTAATCATAGACTAGTGAGGGTAACAACAGCTCTATCTGAAGCGAAGAAGAGCGAAATTAGCCACTAAAATAGAGGCCAACCCAGATGTAGTTGGAATAAAAACACACGAGCTTATAATTGCCCTCAACAACAAGTGCAAAGCTGTAAAATCATAGGGCAACAATAGCTTCAGCCTCAAGACAACAAGAAAATCAGCCACAGGCCAACCTAGCACAAGTCAAAATAAAAATACACGAGCTTAGAATTGCGTTTGGCAAGAAATGCAAAGCAAAGAGAGGAAAAACGAGAAAACAGACACAGAGGGAGGCAATGAACAAAACCATTACTACACTGACACCTGAAGCAGAAATTTAAGGCGTCAAACCACCAAGGCAGAAAGTAAGCAAAATTTCCCGAGTGACGAGAAACATAATGAAAAACAGGGACACTTGACACAAAATATTAAAAATAGGCTTAGCTAAGTTAACAAAGCTTCTCATCAAGAACTCTAGTCACACAGAATTACAACGTAAATGAGATCGAGACACCACCCAAGCTACTTAAAGGGAACTGCTTATAAAGGACCAAAATGTACACACTGAAACAAACAGGGCAAACGTGTTAGAAATTTCAATGACATTATGACGGCAACGGAAAACATCTGCTCTGAACTGTTAGGATCAAAGATAAGTAATTACTGTTGAAATGAAATCACAATAGGACAAAACACTGCAGTTCCTCATGTACCGTACTTGGGGATTCAAACGCAACATCAATTTTTGGGGATAACTGGTATGCACACCTGCTCGAAATAACCACGTCATGTCGTGATAAATATAGTCTCTAAGAATAATTTTGGCTCTGATATACACGTTCTAGTCGAAATTACGCCAATATGAGCCGAACTTAACGCAGTGTCAACAAAAGTATGTGCGTTACTGAGACCAGAATTCTCGCATTTCAATCCGTGAGTACTGTACCTACAGAATAGGTTAAGAGGCCATACCACATATGCATCATAGAAAAACGGAAGGAAACCACGAAAGAAATGAGGCATACACACTATTTTACATTGGTTGTAGCAGCCTGCTTTCCAATGCGACGACTACCAGTTTTTGCATCTTTAGCTTCATCAGCTGCCAAATGCATATTCTCTTTCCGCAGAAGAATGTTAATTCTGGTTTTAAAAATGCTCTCAGCAACCTCTCCTGAATGTTGTGGCAAGGTGGAAAACAATTGACAGCTTGCACTGTCATTAGTGGTGGCCACAAGTTGACCAATCGTAACTTTATTGCACAGAAGCTTGTTGCTATTCACTCTAAACATATTCTCAGCTGTTTCGAGCAAATGAAGTACTGCTGGCCCTGGTGATACGAGCTTGCTGTCATCAGTGTAGGATTTTAACTTTGTGAGCACACTAGCTTCGTTCGACACTGTGGCAGTTTTGCACTGCTCACAAATCCCTGTGTGCTTTGCAACACTCTTTACCACAAACCCAGCAAGGTAAATAAAAGACTCATGCTCCATCATTTATGTCGAGAAGATCACTGGGATATTCAACAGCTTCTGTATCATTGCTGTTAGGAGCTCTTGCGTGGCAATTTTCGATGTCAACTAGGGAAGGAGCATCGTCGATAGCATAGCTTCCACTTCTACTGGGCCGAAAAAACTGTGCCAAAGTAGCAGCTCGAATAGCACTACGAAATTGAAGAACTTTCGGTACTGCATTCTTCGCCCTCAGAGTGAAGAACAAATTTTCAAGAGCATCTTGGGAAAATCGGCTGAGCAAAACAAAAAAGAAGCCCTTCTCGTTAAGATAATAATGCTGTAGTTCCAATGCAACTTTACACACCAAAATTATGCCCATCTGCACAGGCTTCCACACGTGTTTCGATGGAGAGCCTATCTTCAGATCTGTAAAAAGAGTTACCATATCCTTTAAAAAAAATCAGTGAGTCCTCATATTTCTGATCATTTAACTTGCAGATGCCAAGCTTCGTTGTACATGATGTCAGTACTTTGAACCACCTATAAATGGTTTCTATGAACCATGCTGTTGTCAACGCTTCTTGGGGCAAATCTCCCCTTTGGACCAGGAAACGTAGTGCAGCTGCAGTATCGTGATTTAGCAACAAAATGCAGGCCCCACTTTCATTTTTTCATAGTGTCCTGGGTCCAAGAAGGATGGTTTCAAGTGCGGTGCTATGTTTATTTGCAGTTCATAGTCTATTTCTACCTGCTTCTGAATCGGCACAAGGTTAACCTCATTCGAAGGCAGCTTGTGCTTTTCGACCACATTTTCGAGAAGGAAAATCGATTGACCACGTGTGAGGTGGTTCCTCAAGTTCTTTAGCAAATGTGCGGTGTCTGTCATAAAATAAAGCTTGCGATTTTGGTCAACAGGATGACAAGAAACTCTTGACACAGAATGCTTTCCCACAACTACGCTAAATTCTCTCCAGAGCGCCATATTACCACCACCCATGTCGCTAACGACTGCATCTATACGAACCCCGATTGTTTCACATTCCTGAATAATTTTCATCAACTGTTCTTGAACTGCAGCACTGCTGAACGAGTTTCCAGTAAGATGATAAGCAACTGTCTGCTTCCATCTTTGTGTAACCCCACCCAGCATGAAAACAAGTCCATGCGTTGCCACTGCAGCATGTGGCAGAGAACCGTCGGCCAAAGGTAAAGTTGGCCTTCCAATAACAATGCCAGTCGTTTGGTTAAACGCAAGCCCTGAGCTTAACTGAATTTCATCGAGCATCAGAACTGCATGCCTCTCATGCTCCTTCATGGTGGTTATCTGAAATATGCAACATGCATTAGGCAACAAAGGCATTAATAAAGACATATAAAGTACAATGCTTTTCAAGAATAAACAGGCAGTGCACAGTGCAAGCTGTATTTCGATGTTTGCATGCAAGAAGATTATCACCTATTGAAATTTATGTGGAATTGTGCCTAGTTAGAAAACCTGAAGTCATAAGTGAAGGAAAGGTGAGAATATGTTGTGGAAACTTTATGAATGGCCGCTAAAACGTGCACGACAAAGAGCGCAGTGACAGGCACTAACACTGGCACTAGCAACACATGAAAGCTTAATAAACATTAGGGCTTACGTGCGAAAACCATGATATGATCATGAGACATGCCATAGTTGAAGGCTCTAGAAAAGGTTTCACCTTTTGATCAAGGTGTACTGCTGAAAGAGATGCTCACGAGAATAAATGTAACAAATATATTTAGCTACACCATCCTTTCACCATTAAAGCAAGGGAATGTAGAATTCCTGGTGAGAACTTGTAGTTTTCAACACGACGTTGTAAAGTTCTTTCACTTGGAAGGGGTACAGCAAGTTCCTTACCGCATTGTAGCCTCTGGATCCACATGCCAAACGGAGCTTGAGGCCTTTCTGAGTAGTCTCTGTAGACCATTGCTTCCCTCGCATACTGGAAGTCCACATGCCTTGCAGTTGATCTGGTGACAGGTTTCGCGTGAGTTCATGGTTTCTACGGTTTGCTCTGCTTTTCTGTTGTTGCAGTGTAGTGCTCTGCTTTTCTGTTGTTGCAGTGTAGCAACTTTCCACTTCATGTTGTTCAAGCACTCTTCCAATGTAGCTATTCTTTTGTGAAGGGCAGCTACTACTGGTTGATCAGCATCCCAACTACTTGGAACTGGAGCCTGCAAAACACAGATTGAGCAGGAATGGTAAGAGTTTGAAAATTTCACTATTTAACCCAGACTAGCATGTGAGGGAGAACCATAAGGATTTAAAGAAACAAAAAAAATCAGTGCCACTCTATATTATTCAGCAGAAAAGTGTAAGCGTAACTTTTTGAGAACACAACAGTGGTTTTAACAAACAGCATAAGCTGACACTGTTACTCAAAGAAGAGGGACAAATGGAGCTGCGCAGAACCCGCAATGCATGCAGCTGAACTATTTTTTGGTGGGTGCGTGTCCTTGATCCGAAATAGGGGTAGGACAGTCAAGTGTGGTCACGTCTCACTTTGTACTCTGCGTGTGAAGGCAGAAAGACATTTTGGGAGCAGCAAGTGTCCGGTGTACCACCTCCTAGCTATGCCAATAGTTAGTAATGAGTAAAGACATGAATATATGGTACGTACTCTCGGTTATGACGTAGGGTTATCAATGGCGGTGGCTATTTCAAACAAAGTGGGGAGAGTGCCATGGTTCCACTGTTGTAGCTTTTTTTGACAGAGTTGCTACAAGACGGCAGCTGATTGCGTGTCACAAGTGATGGTGTGATGATGTTGCGCAGTGTGTAGCAGTGTGCTATGCATTACTGTACACAAAACACAGCTTACATGTTCCTCCAATAAACTTACATTGTGTGCGACTAGTCTCGCTTTACAAGAATGAGCATACCAGCAAAAGAAACAAAACAGGGCACCAGTACTTGGAGCGCATCCGCACTATTAAATGCACCAATATATCAATTTGTTATGAGCGTGCACGTAATTTCCGGTAGGCGGCGATGTGTATATTGCACATCAAGTGTATATTGCATAGTGTGCGAGAACAGTAAGCACTGAACACTTACCGGTGACATCAGCTGTGCCCTCAGCAGACAGAAATCCTCCACAGGCAGCACAATAGTTCTGCTGAGCTGTAGATGACGGATAATCTTATTAGTAGTACTGAAGACCCGTACAGTCACCAAAGCTTTAAATTAGCACAGTTGCAGCACAGGCAATGAGGGATGGCCAGTGACTAAAATTAAAAAATGTATATGATACTGAACAGAAATTTCAATCACACTCAACAAGCACCGCCAAAGCTTGAAATGGCTAGCAGCTCGATTCATGGGTGGTTTCCACACCTGCGCACATATGATAGTTGGAACCAACAAAACCATCTGGCAGACACATGCCTATACAAATCATGAAAATTAGCACTCACCTGCTGAACAAGCTGGCAGTGCGTCACATTTGGAACTTGAAGGTGCATCTGAAACATGAGATCAACAATAAATTATGTGAAATTTCAAAGCAACATGTCACTGCCATTACCTTCTGGAAAATCTGATGGTGCTGAATCAGTGGCAGTGTGACCTAAAAAAGACAAAGACAAATTGGAGAAGACCATCATCTCTGTTACATCCCATTTTGGCAAACAAGCATCAACACTACTTGAAGCATTTACAATATGCACAGGTGCATTACAATTTTTCAGTAATAAGAATGCATGCCAAAACCCAAGCGAAAATACTTTCAATGCTTGCAATGTGCTGAACACCATACTGCGGAGCAAAATGTTGTGGATCTGCAGCACACCCCTACAGACATGATTGTAAAATATATAAACCAATGGATACAAGTTACAAGCCGTTGCAATGCTTCGACTACATGCAGCATGTGTATTAGCTACGTTACCTTGTGAAGAACCTAACCCTGCTTGAGTGGCATCACTGTTGGCTTCATAGCCTGCAAATTATAAAGCATCGATGAAGGCATAAAGCACGTTTGTAATTACGGTAAGTAATAAATGCAGTAAGAACTCACCATCAACAGCAGCTGGTGTCAGAAGCACATTCGTAGCTGATGGGCAGTGTGTCTCTTTGGCTTCTGCATAATCCAAACATGTATTAATGATAACGAAGAGGGAAAAGGCGTGAGATGTGCTTAACCGTCAACTCACCATCAACAAGAGCAGCTGCTGTTAGTAGTAGATTAAGGCCACAAGATGAGCGGGCTGAATCATTGCATTCTGGAGAATGAAAAAAAATGCATTAATTATACCAAAGAAAAGCCAGTAGCTATACACAAACAGTGCACAACACCTATATGCAAGACGACATGTTTCAGGTTAGTGAAAGGCTGAGAAGTAATTATGGGTGATGCAGAAAACAATAAAGAGGGACTAAATATTCTCCAGTTTTCTAACGCGATTGCCTTACCTGACGTTTGCAAATGCTCTTGACTGAAGATCGTAGGCGCCGCGTCTCTCTTCAACTTTTTAGTACCAAACTTGCGCAGCAGTATCGGCTCGAATTGGTCTTCAGTGAAGTGGTCCTAGGTAAGGAAATATTCGCGGCTACTGTTACACAATGAAACAGCACGCTCTAAAAGAAACTAAAATAACCTTTAGTGTCAACATGTACACGACTACGCACTGTTTGCCACATTCTCTTTCCACCAGACTAGCACACGGTGCGTACAGTATGTAGAAATACGCACCATTTAGCCTTGCGTGTCCTTATTTCAACCACAGAGCTTCTGAATACTGAGCGCGCTGGAGCACATGCTTAAACGAAATGATGCGACACTCAGGTCGCTGCCCACGCCTTTATACATAAAGTCCTTACACACATACACGCGGAAGTCATTTACCTATACGTCGGCCAATAAACAAAGTTTAGTTTAGCACTTGAATGTATCAATTACATTTACTTTGTAACATAGTCGACAATTATTTCTGGATCAAACGAGTAATAATAATAATATCTGGCATTTAACGTTCCAAAACCACAATTTGATTATGAGGGACGCCCTTTTGGAGGGCTACGGAAATTTTGAGAGAGAGAGAAACAACATTTTTTGCGCATCCGGCGTGCGGGAAGTCACCGGCCGCGCAGGGCGCGGGTATTTCCTATCTAAAGACTATGGCTAATAGTCCTATAGTCCCAGGCCCTAGATCTTGAGGACGTTGTGCTCTGGCTAGGCGTTGGATACTCGGGCTCCTCCGCTCCCGTTGTCCAAGGCGTCGGTTCCCTTTCTCGTCTGCTTTGCCAGGGCCTCCTCAAGCCGCTGGATGGCCTTTCGTTGTGTGTTTGAGTCTTGGGAGCGTATCTATGCTCCCACCTCTTCGGGATACGTGGCATCCTGGCACTGCCCATTCCCATTGTTCACATCACTGTTACACCTGCCCCACATGATGTGGCGGAGGGTGGCTAGTTCACGTTCGCAACTTAGCGTCCACAAACATGTCGGGGCATACGTGCCGGGCCAATGCTGGCGTCAGCACGCATTCCGTTTGCAGTTGTCGGAGCTTCACTGCTTCCGCACGTGACAGTTCACGATGCGGGGGCGAAAGGCTCTCCTGGCCTCTCTGTAGGCCGCCAGGATCCCTCCGTAGTCGGTGAGGGGATCGAGGTCTTCTCGTTTTTCACCGCTGGTTTCAGGGAGACGGGCTGCCGCGGTCCGGCACGTGATGAGATCACGGGCCACAGCGTCCGCCTCCTCGTTGCGGTTCTCAATGTCGGAAGCCAGTTGTCCCATGTGGGCTGGGAACCATTTGAGGGCGATGGTTGGCCCTGTAGCGGCGCCGCGAGCAGCCCGCGAAGCCGCGATGGACGTCACTAGCCGCTCCGTGCCCCGCCAGGCCATGCCTCGGGCAAAATTCCTAATTGCCTGCTTTGAGTCGCTTAGCACCGTGCGCGTGCCCGGCCTACCTGTGGCCAGGGCTATCGCCGCCTCCTCTGCCTGGCCGGCTGTTCGGGCGCGCACGGTGCTTGCTGTTAGTAGCTTACCGGTAGTAGCGCTGACCACCACTGCTGCGAAGGCGTTGCGTCTTCCCGGATATCTTGCGGCGTCCACGTAGACTGCGCCCTCGTCTCTCTGATGTTGACGGGCCAGCGCCACTGCTCTCGCCGCTCGCCTGCCCGCGTCCCTTTCTGGGTCCATGTTCTTTGGCAGCGGGTAGACAATGATTTTCCTCGCTGCCTCATCGCTCAGGGGGACTTGTTTTTCTAGCTCCCCGTCCGGTCCTGCTCCCGGACGTTCTCCAGGAGGTAATAATCCTACCCGATCGAGTAATCCTCTGCCCGCGGCTGTGTCGCTCAGGCGGCTCAGCTGCGAAGCCCTCTGGGCCTCGCTGATCTCCGAGAGCGTGTTGTGTGTTCCCAGAGACAGCAAGGCCGTTGTCTTTGTGCCTGGTAGGAGCCCAAGAGCCCCCGCGTAAGCCTTCCGGATGGCAGCGTCGATCTTGGCTCGTTCCGCGCCGGTCCAGCGGTGAAAGGCCCCCGCATATGCCGCGTGGCTTATAACGAAAGCCTGCAGCAGATGCAGGAGCCCCCTCTCTTTCATGCCCCGGTAGCGGGACGACATTCGCTTGACCAGGCGCGCTGCGATGCCCATCTTGATTGTGATGTTCTTGACCGCCGTGGCGTTGATTTGGGTGCCATCCACGAACATCCCCAGGACTCGAAGCCCCGGGACGTGCGGGATCTGCATACCGTCACTGGTGCGTACGATGATGTTCTCGGCCGCCTCTCGACTTGCCTTCTTTCTGTGCCTCCCAGGTGGTGGCAGGATGAGTAGCTGTGATTTTTGTGGCGAACATTGCAAGCCCGTGCCCAAGAGTGCGGACTCCACGGCGTCCACCGCCACCTGCAGACCCGCCTCGATGTCTCCGTCGCTTCCACCGTGGCCCAGATGGTTACGTCGTCGGCGTAGAGGCAGTGTCGTATCCCCGGGCCCAGCGCCTCCAGACGCCTGGCCACCTCGATCATGACAATGTTAAACAGGAACGGGGAGATGACCGAGCCTTGTGGGGTCCCGACACTGCCCAGCTCTCGTTCTTCGAGCTTCGTTCCTCCCACCTCCAGCCTGGCCGTGCGGCGAGAAAGGAAGGCTCTGATGTAGTTGTGCGATCTTGCGCCCAGCCCCAGGCGGGACACCTGAGCCAGGACCGACGAGTGTCTAACGTTGTCGAAGGCGCTCTGCAGGTCCAGGCCCAAGATCGCTCGGTTGTCATTCTTTGGAGTCCCGCCCGGTGGGTCAAGGACTTCTCGTTGGATTAGGAGCATGGCGTCTTGCATTCCCAACTTGGCCCGGAAGCCAAGCATTGAGTCCGGGTAGACATGGTGCGCTTCCATGTAACGGTTCCACCGGGTATTAAGAACGTGCTCCAGTACCTTGCCAACGCAGGACGTGAGCGAGATGGGACGCAGGCCCTCTATACCCGGTGGCTTGTTTGGTTTTGGCAGCAGGATCGTCTTTGCTGTCTTCCAGGCCTTGGGCAGCTTGCCGTTACGCCAGCATTCGTTGTAGTAGCGTGTCAGTGATATGATGGCTGAGTCACTCAGGTTGCGTAGAGCTTTGTTAGTAACTCTGTCGGGTCCGGCGGCCGAACGACAGTTCAGGTCCTGGGCCCCCTGCCTCACTTCCCATTCCTCTAGATCTCGGTCGAGGTGGAGGTTCGGCTGGCCGGCGTAGTCTGGGTGATCTTCGTGACTGGTGATGGGGAGGTAGCGCTCGTTGAGTCGCTTGAACATCTCCTCTTCGCCCAGTTGACGAGCGGTGGTGTGTAGGATTTGGGCCATGCGTGTACGTTGGTATTCGCAGCTCTTGGTCTCATCCATCAGTTGCCTGAGGAGTTTCCAAGTGCCGCCACGGTGAAGCTGTCCAGCCTGGCTGCAGAGTACAAACCACTGCTGTGAGCAGAGCTGCCTGCTGTGTCGCTCGATCTCTCGGCCGAGTTCTGCGATCTTCTTTCGTAGCTTTCTGTTGTGACGTTGCCGCCGCCAACGCTTTTGGAGCGAGCGCCTGGCTTCGAGGAGGTGGGCTAGTCTCGGGTCCATGGTTTCGATTTCTTCGGGTGCATCGATCTCTTCTGTGGCCCCTTCTGTTGCCGCCAGCAGCTTCGCTGACCACTCGTCGATATTGTCGACTTCGCCGAGTTCTGTGTTACGGAACTTGCTCCAGTCGACGAGTTTGTGCTTTATTGTTTTGTCGCGGTTCGGGTCTCCGTTGAGATGAGCCAGCGGTAATTCAATTTCGATGAAGAAGTGATCGCTGCCCAGGTTGATTCCCGTATTCCTCCACTTCGCGGTGCCACCTTCGGGCAGCATCGCAAAGGTGAGGTCTGGATTTGTATCCCGGGCAACCGATGTTCCGATCCTTGATGGATGGGCTGGATTGATCAGTAACGTGAACTCGGCTTGGCCGGCATCTTCAAGAAGGTTCCTTCCCTTGGACGTGGTGGTCGTGTAGCCGAGCTCTCGATGTTGCGCGTTGAAATCGCCACATATTACCGCGGCAGCGTCTCCTCTTTTGGCCAGGTCTTTCTGTGCTTGTGATGTGGCGCTCTTGATCTTATGGAAAAGAGTTTTGAATTTCTGCTTTCCATGTCTTGGATTGCTATAGATGTTAGCGATGAAGACGGTGGTTGATGTCTTCTTCTTTTTTGCACCCCGGGTTCCTCGTCCTTTGCCGCCAATCGCTACCTCGGTGACGCACAGCTCGATGGCGGTGTCCCTGCTGCCCAGGAACTGTTGGTGTTTCACGTGGGCGATGCCTTTCCGGATGAACGTGCACACGCCCTGCGCCGCACCCTTCCCGCATCTGCGAGCGGACGGGAGGCAGGCGTGTGTCCGATACCCTGGCAGCGTCGGCGTGTCTTCGGTGTGGGTTTCTTGGACCGCTATCACGTCCGGGCGAGCCGTCGGTGCCAGCGATCTCAAGTACTGTTGTAGGATTGCTTTTCGGCACCGGAACCCGTTGGCGTTCTAGTGCCAGATCTTGATCTTATTGTTGCTGTCCATTATGAGGGAGAGCCTTTTGTGTTTGGCAATATTGATGCGCCGCTTCACCAATTAGCGGCTGCAGCTTCTCGGGGCTCAGGGCCCTCTCTAGCGCTTGCTCGATTTGGAGCTGAATCGTTTGCGCAAGTTGCTGTTGGATGACTTGGGTGCATTTCGTGAGGATTCTCTGCTCGATGCCCTCAAAGCTCTTGCCCCATTTCTTTATAGCTCTCGCGTTCCGACCGATCTTCTTACTGAAGCTCCCGTAGCCGAGGGGTTTGGTCTTGTCTCCGTTGTTTGTAGTTGCCACCGAGATGACCGAGGCACTATCATCTTCTTCCTCGTTGCTTTCGCTTTCTAGTTCCTCTTCGTGTTGTGCTTCCAACCCTCTTGCCACCGCAATCATGGGAATGGCTCGCGCTCTCAGCGGAGTTGACCTGCCTTCAGTTTTAAAGAAGCTCCGCGCGGTGGCGCTCGCGACTAAACTTGTTTCATCTAGGGACCTTAACACTATTATCACGGCGACGGGCGGTACCAGCTGAGCGTTTTTCATCTGCGGCCCCTAGGGGCGCGTCAGTCGAAAGTTGTTCGAGACCTGCAACTGTGCACCACTGTTTTGGAGGCTATGCAAACTGTTGTGTTGTTGCACCGTCCGCCACAAGTGACGCTAGCGACCGAAAACATTTTCAAATGAAGGAGGAAAAGAGTGTGGCAGCTGTTTTTTTCTTATGCGGCAGGCATCCTCCTAGAGGAGTCGTTGAATAGTGCAACATCTCCTCTACATCCTTTCTCTCTTTCATTTTAAAATGTTTTGCAGACACTGCTGGCCGCGCGGCGCACGAGCCACCCCCACACAGAAACGGCTGCTGCGCCGCACGGAAGTGACGTCATGCATTTTTCGGTTAGGCGCTTTGTTTGAATAGTCGGGAGTGTTTAGCGGTACGTCTAGACAAAACGATAAAAGCAGTTAAAATTACGTCCAAACAAAAAAGTGAACAAAAATGTTAGTTGGGTTTAGCGTGACAACAATACAAAACCGGCTTGTTTACCATCTCAAAGTGATTGGCAGCTGTGGCGTAGTTGGTTAAAGCAACAGATCAACTGGTGAGGTCTGTGGTTCAAGTCTAATTGCAGTTATCGATACTTTCGCTTTTTTTTTGTTCACGCATGTATTGTTTTAACATTTGCGCCTCCTCATCAGCCCGATTTGCTGCTGGTGGTGGTCCCGTCCACAGGCCCTTTAATATTGGATCTTCGATGACTCCTGCAGGATTGACTACATTTATTATGATAAAGTGTTTTGCGAATTAGTGCTCTTAATCGGCGAGACGCAAAAAGACACAAAAAACTCGAATGCAGCTGGCTGCATTGGTTTCTTCGGCACAGGTGTCAGGAATGTTGATTCCCATGGTTTATCAAAGTTTTGATGACAGAAAGGTGCACTGCAACGTAGTCTCGGGCAACTTTTTTTATGTCGCTCAGTGTACGATCACCTGACGAGGTAACCGGCAGGCCACTTTCTTTAAAATTACTGACGTGTCACCACAATGTTCTAGGCAATCAGCACTTGATAAACAATGTCCAAGGGCAAGTGCCGACGGCGTTAGCCCATCTAACTACAAAACAGCTTGCCTGCCTTGCTCAATAACACGCGCGGCCTGTGACAGCACGGGAGCATTCACGTAGCAACGGATGAGAACGGCCGTACGTGTTCGCACTTGACAAAGCAGACGGCAATGCAGTAGCTCTGGCCTTCGTAGATCACAGGCTTCGTAAGAACATTACAATAAAGTTGGTTCCATCCACCGTATGAACACTTCACCGACGCACTGGGGTTTCATGCATGTGCATCCGGTCAGTCACACGTGAACTGTACGAAAGCATTTATTTCATCGTCGACCTTGCCCTTCGCGACAAGCAAAACTCGGCAGCAAGAACACTTTCACCTTTGACAACACCACGTTTGGCATTGCAATCTAGAAGATGCAGTACGTCCAACTGTAATCCGCACATCATACTGAGAAACTTTATGGCGCACACACTCAGATGAAGCTGCGGCGTGGTGGACGGCAGCGCTAGCTCCAACCACCTGGTTCAACTAAGCATCCAGCATTCACATGAAGCAGCGACGACACTCCAGTTGTCCTTGGGAGTGGCCTAGGCCATGGCCACGATTTCATCAAAGTTTTCACCACCTAACACATTGCAGGCGGCTACTATCTCGCAGTGTTTACCTTTCGCAGCCTCAGCGCCCATGGCGCCCCCTGTATATAAAATACTTGTAATATGTATTTAAATAACAAACCTAGACTAATTGACTCGTTACACACCTGCTTAGTAAAATTTTTGTAGGTGTAATGCATTAAACACGAATAATTTACACATTTAAATAGCTTTAGGTAATAATTTTTAAAGTGATCTTACTTTTGTGCGGTGCAGAAGCCACTTCTGTGTGGGGCTTGCTGCTGCGCCGCGCGGTGCAGAAGACGCTGCCAAATGTTTTTGGTCGCTAGCGTCACTTGTGGCGGACGGTGCAACAATGCAACACTTTGCATAGCCTCCGAAACAGTGATGCACAGTTGCAGGCAGTAAGGGTCGTAGATGAAAAACGCTTAGCTGGTACCAACGTTTCTAGACTAAGGAAGTTGCAAAACTCCCGGCGTCAGACTACTCGTCACTCTGCTACCATAACTCGGCGTCGGGACAGCTTCTGGTTTGGTGGCACTGGCGGTGCAACAAGCTTCTGCTAGCAGACGAAAACGCGTAGTCGTCGTGTCAAGACGCCGTGGCGGCCGTTCTGAAAGAGCTCTGCCAACAGTATATTATCGACATTTGTCGTGCTGCCGCAGAAACTTAGTACTGCGTAATATTTAGTGATGTGAGGCAAATACAGTATAAGTATGGTTTTCTGTACTGCCCACAATAAACAATGCTTGATATATATAGCATAACATACGAGTCTGTCGGTTAGTTGCTAGTTGGCGTACGTTCGCAATATATTTTTAGACGCGAAAACCCCAATTACAATGTCTGGCATCCTGTTTTTGTGGCTGCGTTTTTCGGGCTTGAAAATAATTTACAACTATGTGACGCAATCTCGTGGCTTTTGTCTGGTTATGTAGTCAGCTTTTTTTTTTTTCATGTCAGTCACATTCTTTAGGAACTTAGACCATCGAGAAGCTACGTGTGCGGCCATTTTCTTGAGCATGTCTTCCCTCTGCTTCTTCTGGATTTCCTCTAATGATACCTGTTAACACAGATGCAGCCAAAGCTTCGAGCAGAGACCGCACTTTGGGGTATCGGTGAGCACTTCGTAGTCATTACTCACGAGTCTACCTGCTGACGCACTGGGATAACATGAACACACTTTCAGATTTTCTATGTCCCCCAGAAGTTCAGACGATTGGGTGATGGTATCTGCATTGCCAGGCGACTTGGCTAAGCGATGGTGACGGTTGCTAATGATGACTGTCATGTCTTCTGCGACGACAACGTACTTCTCCACAAATAGCGCTCTTTTTTTTCTTTGAGCCCTAGAAACACCACAAGACGTCTTGTCTTGCCATTCTCAACAACTTTCCGCCAGCATGCAAACAAACGTTTTTTATGTATTGAAGCGATATGACGCCACTAGTTGACGGCATGTTGGGACTTATTTCACTGTCTTCGAGTTCAGTGCTCGGAGATAGTCTATTCTTTTTCGCCGATGATAATATGGAAAGTACCCCACTCCTATCGGGCAGCTTTCGCTTCTTTGTCGCGGGCCCAACGACAAAGCTAAGTGGGCAAGGTAAGCGGATGAATTCGGGAATATTCGTGGAACGCATCCTTCGACAAGGTCCCACTTTCCTCTTGCGATTTGTACCTTCTTACTATATGACGTGAGTGAAAGCCTTCAGGATGTCCTTCTCATAAAAGTGCATCTACTGATGCCGACAAGAGCTCTCGCAAGTGGTGCCCCGTGCTCGGACTCCTGTGACCGTGTTTCCGTCTTTCCTCTCTCTCCTATCCCATCAGTTTGTTGTCGCTCCTTCTGGCTTACCACCTCACGTCTCTTCCTCTTTTCTACACCTTTACTCATACTCCTTTTATCCCTCTTCACCCCCATCCCTTGTGAGCTACTGTTGAGGTGTCGCTCACTGAAGCAGACAGTTACGGGGCTCACTTTTCTCTTCCTTCCTTTCTTAAGAATCACCTTCTCATATCACACATACGTGAGGTGCTGGGCAGTTTCTTATCTGCTCGAGCAATAGCATGGTGCCATGCCTCTCGCTGCTCAGGTACACGTGGGCAAAAAAGAAATGCCGTGGTGTCTCATTTCCTGTAGCTACTCTACAGCCGAGAACGCAACATCTGGGCATGATGAAAACACGCAACACATACACAGCAGAACAGGGCAGGCTGAAGCACAAAACTGTTCACGCAGAAAGAAGCCTCAACAGATATTGACGCACTGCAACCTGCACAGGCGATGGAAGTTACGGGAGTGACACGAGCGAGCTAGGTGTTCTGTGAGCGAGCATGCAGTGAGTGAATCTGGATGCGACATCAGAGCCACATTTGTCGCTGGCAGCGGCCGCGCCGCGCAACATCGCTCAGAAACGTTGGCCGGTACCGCCCGACGCCATGATGATGGATGAATGAATGAATATGGATCTACCCTTTAGATCGGGCGGTGGCTAGCGCCACCAAGCCGTAATACTCAACGAACCAAAAACTATATTTAGTTTTTTTTTTTCCTTAAAAAGTGAGTTTGAGAATTCCTACTTTGCAGTGAAGAGCTTAATTTTCCCTCGTGCCTTGACTTTAGCCACCAATCAGATAACCTCTTTCAAGTTAAGTCTACCCGCTTAAAGTCTATTTTGCCCTACCGGTCCCCAAACCCTAGTGCTTTGAAAAACTCTGCGCCATCATACTGAACTATAGGGTGAAGCCCTTTACAGAACATTATCAAGTGTTCGGCAGTTTCTTCTTCCTCTCCACACGCACTGCATACTGTGTCTACCCCTTCGTATTTGGCCCGATATGTCTTGGTTCGCAGTACTCCCGTCCTGGCCTCAAACAGTAGAGAACTACCCCGAGTATTTTCATGGATCCTTTCCTTGGCAATTTTCTGCTTAAAAGTTCGATAGATCCCTAGTGCGGACTTCTTAATCATGCCCATTTTCCACATGTCAGTCTCCGTTTCCTTCACTTTCTTCTTAACCGATAGTTCTTTTTGGTTTGGCCACCTGCTGTTTTCTAAGTATTTACCAGTCAACTTCCTGGTTCACTTCCTCCATTTTGTATCGACATTCTTCATGTACAAGTAGCTGAAAACCTTCCTAGCGCAACGCTCCTCCCCCATTTCTCTCAATCGCTTCTCAAATTTTATCTTGCTGCTAGCTTCCCTGCCCTCAAATGATGTCCATCCCATGTCACCTTGTACTCCATCATTTGGCGTATTCCCGTGAGCTCCTAAAGCAAGCCTACCTATTCCACGTTGCTTAATTTCTAATCTTGCTTGAACTTCTGATCTCATGCACAAGACCGCATTGCCGAACGTCAGCCCAGGAGCCATGACCCCTTTCCATATTCCTCTCACAACATCATACCTATTGTAATTCCACAGTGCCCTATTTTTCATCACTGCTGCATTCCTGTTACCTTTAGTCGTCACGTATGTTTCGTGTTCCCTCAGGTACTCGGTCCCATTGCTTATCCATACGCCCAGATATTTGTATTTATCTGTTATCTCTAGCGTGACCTCCTGTATTCTAAGCTCACTACCTTCGTTGTCACTGAAAAACATGACTGCTGATTTTTCCTTACTGAATCTAAAATCTAACCTATCTCCCTCATTACCGCAGATGTCCATCAATCTCTGCAAATCTTCCTTGTTGTTGGCCATTAGCACTATATCATCTGCGTACATTAATGCTGGTAGTGCCTGATCCATAAGTTTTCCTTGTTTGATTAAAGAGAGGTTGAAGCCCAGTCCACTTCCCTCTAATTTTGCCTCTAATCCTTGTAGGTACATCATGAATAATAAGGGTGACATGGGGCACCCCTGCCTAAGCCCCCGTTTTACCTCTGCAGGCTTGGACCGGGATACCTGTTTTTTCTACTTTATAACTACCTTGTCACCTTTATGGATACCCTTTAAAAGGTTAGTGACTACATGTTCCACGCCTAGTGTGTCCAGTGTTCCCCACAATTCTTCTTGAACCACGCTATCGTACGCTCCCTTGATATCCAAAAATGCTAGCCACAGGAGCCTGTGTTCCTTTTCTGCTATTTCGATGCACTGCGTCAGTGAGAACAGATTGTCTTCCAACCTCCTGTGTTTCCGAAACCCATTCTGCAGTTCCCCCAACACCCCCTCATCCTCTATCCATGCCTGCAGTCTTTCCTTTATAATTTGCATCGCCAGCCTGTAGACCACTGATGTCACTGTTATAGGACGGTAGCTGTTTATGTCAGCTTTTTCCCCCTTTCCTTTATAGATCATGCTCATCCTGCTAAGTTTCCATCCATCGGGAACTTTACCATCGATTATTATTATGCTCACTGCCTCTCTCAAAGCCTGCTTAGACATCGGACCTAATGTCTTTATCAGCCTAATTGGAATGATGTACTACTAGGAACCCTTTTCTCAGCCCTTTCCTACTCTTGTTCTCAAAATGGAGCCAGTGCACCACTTGATTCGTACTTGTCTATTGTGGTGCATAAAGTACTTTGTTGAAATTTTTCTGTCACCCTTGTTTTTATATATTCAATAGCTTCGTCCCCTTCTAGCCTAGCACCTTGGGCTGTAGTTATAAAAGTCTGCTCTAGGCTCGTCTCATTTCTTAGGGAGTTTAGACGGTTCCCAAATTTCGCAGCTGCCTTTCTATCTTTTTATGTACTTCTGCCAGCCACTGAGCTCCCTACCTTCTAATCTTTTCATTGATCAGAAGGGATGCATCCCTTCTACAGCTTAGAAAGGTTGCCCATTTTCTTTCAACATCATCTGTCGGTTCACCCCGCTGCTTAGCATGTCTGTGTTCCCTAGAGGCTTCCTGACATTTTGCTATGGCTCTCTTAACTTCCTCATCCCAGCAACTTTTGGGTTTGTGTCTTCTTTTCCGGGGTGACTTGTCACGCGTCTTAGCAAGCTCTAGCTCAAAGAGTCTAATTAGATTCGTGTATGTCCACACTGTCTTATTATCCTCCGTGATTACTTTCTCAATTTGTTTAGTGGCTATTTCAATTTGCCTTTCTGGATAAAAATTTTCCTGTAGTTGCTCATCTTGTCTCCTTCCCACTTTCACTGCTCTTCCAAAACTTAGCTTGATACGTTTGTGATCGCTACTCAGACTTCTGGAGCCACCTTCATCTATGTGCATTCCCCTGAGCTTATCATACATCCTATGTGACATCAGTGCATAATCTATCGTCGACTGAAGCCTTCCTACCTCCCATGTTATTTGCCCTTCACACTTCTCGGTACTGTTGCACATGATCAAATCAAGCCTTTCACACATATCCATGATCATTTTGCCTGTCGGTTCGGTATACCCATCTATATCTTCTATGTGCGCATTCATGTCTCCTAGTATAATTATCTCGCACTCTCTTCCTAACTCCTGAATGTCCTTTGATATACACTCTACCATTGCCTGGTTTTCCTCTCTGGCCTTTGCTCCCGTCCACAAGTACACGAAACCAAGGAGTGTCATTTGACCTGCCACTTTCCCTTTTAGACATAAATTTTCCTTGCACTCCTGCTTGACCCTTTGCCCTTTTATGAATGAATGCCCCAATACCACCCCCCTTTCTGCTGCCTTCTGTTCTATTACAATATTCCCACGCGTAGTCCGGATTATTCGGAGGTTGTTCCATGTCCCTGAGATGTGTTTCTACAAAACCGTATACCATCGGCCTCTCTTCCCTTAGCTGTTCTTCTATCTCTTCCCACTTCAGCCTGTTCCTACCACCCTGCATGTTAATATACCCTATGTCTGAATTGGCTCGGCAGCTCGTGGCTTACGTCTATTTATGCCCCGGACTCTACCTATCTTAGATATTGGTGCCACTTTGGAATCGTATCTGTCCATACCACCTGTCGAAGAGTCTCCCTGGTTGTTTTCCTCGTTACTAGCTATCCTGCACCCGAAGGGCTCGCTTGCCCCCCAAAAAAGCTACTTGCGCGTCTGCAAGTCGCCAACCCACCTCATGACCTAGCCGCCCCATCAAAGTGAATTCTGTCTTGTTGAAAACCCCCCCCCCACCTATGCACCTCTCTGTTTATTTCCACCACCTCAAAGCCTTTCTCTCGACTCATCCGCCATATCTCTTGGTTTGCGTTGACCACCGCTCTTTGCAGGTTGCTATCACGCACCGGTACTTCCGGTATCGTGCATATCACTACCTGTACCTTAGGAGAAGTGGCGCGCATGTCATCGACGCCTTTCGCCAGTGTGGCTGCTAGTCCTGCTGCATCTTCATTGAGGACATCGTTTAAACCGCCTGAAATTATCACGAGGTTTCGTCTATCAGCTGTCGTTTTCGAGCTTTGCGCTCGCTTGCCTCAATGACTGCTTCCAGCTTGCGTCCTGGGAACGCCCCTACTGCAAACCCTCTTGTCACCTCTTACCCTCTCTTTGATGGCTTCTGTGCATTCGATTTTAAATTCGAGTCCCCGGCGATTATCACATGCGTGTGTCTTTTCAGCGGGAGCGTTCTGCAACCTGGGGGCTACTTTGCACCTGTGACGCCGGCTGCTTTGTTCCCTCCCTGCCCCACCACTACCCTCCGCTGAAGCTGGGCCTTGCGACACGTTGAAACCGGCTAAACCTGTTTTTTCCAAACTTGCTTGCTTTCCTTCTCCACCGTTCTGGTGGCCGGTTCCCTACTGTTCTCTCTCGGTAGGTCGCTTCTTTGTTCAGCTTCGCTAGCGCTTCCTCGGCAGACTTCAGTCTTTCTCCCGTTGCCCTCGTTTTCTCTTGCTCTGTCGCCACGCAGTCTCGAGCTCGGCGATTCTCATCAGCAGTTCCACTCTGGGCAACCATCATTTTCCTCCATTTTTTCTCCTCGACCTCACATTGCTACACTTCGCGTCAGCCTCTTCTCCATCCGCTTCTACGCTTGGGTTCACTTTCGAACCCACTCCACATCCTGAACATTTTACAGTCTTTTTAACTATGTCTTTCTGACAGCAATTGTCCCTATACTCGATATTACTAACTCGAGCCCTGCACTACGAAAGAAAAAGAAAGTCTAAGCTCTACTACAAAAATTTGCGTGTTCAATGTACGCGCACCTCCCCCACGGGGTGGCAAAAAAAAACAAAAAAATTTCAAACACACCCACCCGCACTAACTAATAAATACCGGGTGTCTGGCCCCCGAAAAAGCCGTACCATAAAATAAGTGCTACGAAGATTTCAACCGCTGCCTTATAATTATAAAGACAAGCTCAAAACATGCAAAAACACTTATCTGCGCAGTCGATCCGGAGCGCTCAAAAAACACGTCCATCCACCTTGACAGCCCGAATAAAACTCGACACCCAGCGCCACCACCCGGGCCGCCGTTCCACTCATCCAAACTGCTTTCAGCGGCGCCTGGGTAAGAGACGCCCGCTCCGGACACTAGGAAAACCTTCTAGCCTCTATAGTGGTGCTTGTGTTGAGAGGTGCGTCCTACAGTGTTGATTACTGTTCAAGTTGTTCAAAAAATCCAGCCTGTGCCTATGAGCGTTGTGCTGTTGTCCCATGGTGATTTCTCGCCGGTCGTATAGGTTGCCAATCTCGCGTTCGACTCGGTTCTTCAAGTGAAACAAGAAGTATTTAATGTGTGCGTCCTTGTATAGTTGTCTGCAACTTCTGTGTGCACGGCACGCATATCCATTTTGCGGATTTCGAGTAAAGTTAACTTTTTCGTTTCCAGACAATGCACAGAAACCTGCTGCAAATTAGTGCTTTGAAATTACTTGCTTATTTTTTGTCTTTTGCTGTTTTCAAGACAAGGTGGTAGGCACGCTGCCCTCGCCAACTCCAAGCGCCTATGTGCCTGTAGTTCACGTAGGCCAAATCTGAGCATGAATAACTATGCGCTTCATAGTGTAAAGGTTTTTGGCACCATGAGTGCTTTTATTGACTCTTGATAACCACATTAAGCTGCGGTATTTGCCAACTGGGCAGGTCAGATTTCCCGCAAGGACCTCACTAAGCCTCCCAGCTGCAGTTATCCAACTTGAGCGCTCCATACATAAAAAATTACCGAGATTGATAGTATTCAATGGCAGCAGTAATGAGGCAGTATCAGTGGAAGGGCCACAGAATTCCTTGAGAATATAAGTAGCTAGGTAAGGGTGCCACATTGAAAGAGGAAGTGGCTCTTCTTTTTCAAGTGTGGAACAGTCACGAGCACTAAATTGGAAAAGACTAAAAGAGAAGAGCTTAGTAACCTGCGCTTCGCCGATGAACATTGCATTGCTGAGTAACTCAGGGGAGGAAATGCAACTCATGATTACGGAGTTAGACCAGGAGAGCTGAAAGATGGGTCTTAAAATTAATCTGCAGAAAACGAAAGTAATGTACAACAACCTTGGAAGAGAGCAGCTCTACAAGATACGTAATTGTGCATTTCAAGTTGTAAAAGACTGTCTACTTAGAGCAGGTAGTAACCGCAGAGCGGAACCACGAGATTGAAGTAACTGGAAGAATAAGAATAGGGTAGAGCACGTTTGGCAAGCACTCTCAATATATGACAGGTAGATTGCCACTATCCCTTAAGAGGAAGGTACATAACAGCTGTATCTTGCCGGTACTTAGCTTTGGAGCAGAAACCTGGAGTCTTACAAAGAGGGTTTAGCTTAAATTGAGGACGACGCAGCGAGCAATGGAAAGAAAACTGGTAGGTGTGACCTTTAGAGACAAGAAGAGAGCAGTGTAAATTAGGGAACAAACGGGGGTTAAGGATATAATAGTTGAAATCAAGAGAAAATGGACATGGGCCGGGCATGTAGCCCGTAGACAGGATAACCGCTGGTCATTAAGGGTAACTAACTGGATTTCCTAGAGAAGGCAAGCGAGTTAGGGGGAGACAGAAGGTTAGGTGGGGCAGATGAGATTAAGAAGTTTGCGGGTATAAATTGGCAGCAGCATGCACAGGACCAGGTTAACTGGCGGAACATGGGGGAGGCCTTTGTCCTGCAGTGGACGTAGTCAGGCTGATGATGATGATGAGAAACAACGAGCAGCATAAAAGCTCTGTACAGGAAAAAGCCATGACAAAAAAAAAGGAATGCTGCAGAACATTGTGGAGTTACGGGTTTGCGGAAAGGTGTGATTTGCAAACCCAGTCTTGTGTCAGTGGTGTAATCAGGACAGGACATGGCTCAAGGAACTGCGGGAGACTGCCTTAGACGCTCGCTTCAAACGAAGCTGTAAAGGGCGATATGAGGCTCACAAGCTGTCAAGGAAGATACCACAGGAGGAATATGAAATATGGGCAAAGTTTTCTCGGTGATTCAATCTGTGAATAGCTAACAGCATGGCCTGATAACGTTAGCAGTGATGGAAGTGGTGCTCCGATTGCTCGAAACTGCTCCAAAAGAAAAATACTGCTCCAGACCTGCTCCGAAAAGATGTTCGCAAACTAAAAAGAATGTGTTGAACCATGGGACCATCCCGTAAGCCTAAGCGAAACCAGAAGCAAGCTGTATACACTATCATCCTATAGTGTGCTACTCAATGGCAGGAATCCAGAAAAATCTCAAGGGCTGACACATATCAGGCCATGGTGTCCAATTAATATTTTTATATGGGTCGTAATTTTATTTGAATAAGAATAATTATGCTTTCAAATAAAACGTAAAAAAACGAGCATGGGGTTAGAGCTCCAGCAATTGTATTGTTCTAATCGATCCCTCTTCACAATTTTTCGATTCCCAAAGTTCACACCACTGAGGGACATTTAACAAAGGTACGCAGTAAAAGATAAAAAGCCTTTTAAAAAGTTCATTGCACTATACTTGACTGTTACCTCAAATATATCATATGCTAAAACTAAATCTCAAGTGGGACACTTGCAAGAGGTACCCTCCTCAGCCTGAAAACCAGAAAAGTCCAAACTCTCTTGACCCTCCCCCCATCCCCGGCCCATGATTTATGCCAACTTTATTGCTGCATACGGCATGTTTAATAATAATAATAAATATTTATTAGATGCTTAAGTCACGTTTTAGACTTCCGGAGTCGTTAGGAACATGCATGTGCTCCGAAAACACCAATAGCAACCCTAGGCTATAGCATTTACTCTGAAGACACTACAGGCTGCTCGAAAGCACCACTTTTTCTGCTGCACAATCTGCTCTTAAAAGCAACAATTCCACTTTCATCACCGCATTACTGCAATGACCACGAGAGTAATTATGACCAGAATATGGCTGTAGCTTGAGTGATGTTCTGTGACTGATCGCAGTTTCTAGAGCTTGGTGGGTTTTAGGTTCCCAATTGCAAAGGGGCACTGGGTTGGTGGCAGTCGAGTTGAAAGGAACACTTGCAGCCTATCAGGGCAGTTCATGGAAATGGTGCTCGTGGGAGCCGTAATATTCGACAAATATTTAGACACGGTTATCGCTGCTAATAGGGGTTGTTATGAAACAGATTGCAGTGGGGATTCGTTAGTATAAGAAGAGACAGCGACATTTGCTCTGTGAACGTTGGTTATGTGCAAGCAAGTTGGTGCTGTCGTTGCTTGCAGAACGCTTGTTGACAGTAAGTGGGACCCATCCCATGACAGCAGATTTAGAAATGCCGCATTCGTGTTTGTGCATAATTAACCCTCTTAAGGCTATGTAACCTGACACCGTGCTTCTGGATGTAATTAGCGGGTGGATGGTTTCTCTGTCTTGTTGTACTTTGCTTAATAATACCTTGTCAATTTGTCTTTCTACTAATACCACTTTCTCTCTAGGTGGTAAACTACTTCAAGGAAACACTTTGTGATAGTAATTTGAAAAGCGGGGCATGTAAGCTTGCACGTAAAAGATTAATGGTTCTGGTCAATATTTGATACTGCAGGGGAGTGACAGCTGTGTCAATTTGATACAATTATTCATTTGTGCACCGAACTGTTCCAAAACCATAAATTTTATGAAAATTGCCCCAAAATCCCCAACCAGCTTCAAAATTTTTTCAGTTGCCATAATTTAAGCGAGAAAAAGATGTCACTTAGGCCGCTTGTGTCATCAATCAATCCAAGTGGGCAGACCCTAAACCAGTGCAAGATAGTACTTCATTAGGCTAAAAGACTCTCGAAATGTGTTTTACCAGATGAAGTAACAATGCTGTGCGCCCCTCAGTTCGCTGCCCGCAGCGAATGCATAGCGGAACAACTTCAAGATAAAAAAGTGTTGCAGTAGCCAGCAACGCTAGAAATATGAATTTCCTGCTCAGCAAACACAGCCATGGACATGTTATGAATTATTAGGAACTAAAGCTGGAAGCGTACAAAGTCGCAGTATGTCGAATTTGTTCGCTTCCAGCATTAGTTCATGCAATGACCACATTAGTTGTGCAACGCTACTTGCAATATGGTTCCGTCGCCAGGCCAGTGGGTGTGTGCCGTCGTTACTGTATCTGGTGAAATGCACCTTGCAAGCAAGCAGAAAAGGTTGTCACCTAAACCTAACCTTTCATGAAAAAAAATGAGGGGGGGGGGGTTATTGGTTCGAAAGTTTTCGACCTTGTTCTAACCCGTTCCGTAACACCGCTTATGTCGCCTTCGCCATAGTACATGGCTGGCCTGCAGAAAAGTGTTTAAAGGTTTGGAAGTGGCTTATAGCAGTAGTCTCTAGGCACAGCACAGTTTGTACAATTACTGATGTGTGTATACACTCCATAACTCTGAGTACTAATAGGATTGCTTACGTCCTAACAAAGCTACTAGCAAAATGATTTGGAGTATTGTATGACCTTTCTGCAGCCGTATAAAACTCGAACAAAACTATGCACCAGTTTTTTGTATTTTCCAGTTTTACGAATCTCATGGGCACCTTCTTGGAAGATACACATTTTAATCCTAGAGCTCTGTCAAACAGTAGCGAATTCAAATGTGGACCTCATTAATGTTCGTAGAGGGGCTGATTAAAGAAAATGCTACTTTTATTGAAATAGCAACACTCGTATTCAGTCTGCATGATTTAGGGAATGTTGAATAGCTTGTACATATATATATTTTTCTAAATCTAAGCCTTGTTTCTGACGCTGCTCAGAATTTGGTTTTTAGTGATAAAAAATTAATGTTATTTCTCCTGTAACATGCTCCAAATTTGAATCTTAGTACTTCATAAGTAACATTTTGCTGCTCCAAAAACTGCTCCGAAATTCTTTTTCGTCTGTTGCACCCCAGATACTGATATTTAAGCCAGATTTTATTTCATATTCGAAGCAGTTGCTTTGAGTTGTGTGTGCGGGTTTACCAAGACGAGTGATTTTTTGATACATTTTTTTCATAAGTTTTCACTTAAGTTTCTATTTTTCAGTTATTGCTATTGCCTACAAACTTCATTAGTGCAATGCATTTTAATGGCATGTGCTCTTCTAGGGCTAGTGAGTGTAGTAGCGTGTAGTGTGTTCACACCTGCCCGTATATTTAGTGACCATTGTACTGAGGTCTTATTTGGATCTGTGAGAAGCCATCGCTATTATAAATGCGTAAACTGTCCATCGGCTTTTATCTTTTTAGCTGGAATTATGGAGCGGAAAGATTGTTATTGTAAATAAGATCAGATGAAGCTTCAACTTATAATCTTATCAGCATCATTTCGAATGTCGCCTCTATCGGTACACCCAGGCATGTCGTGATGTCATGTTGATCTAGGATGGCGCCATTAAACTTGGAGAGACATCTACCCTGACCTGTGTCCTTGAGTTCTGCTGGCAGTGCCTTTGGCGTGATCCTTTGAATGGAAGCAACCCGTGATGCTCACATGCTGCTTCACTGTTCCCATTGCAGGAGTGCTCCTCGTGCTGCGACTGCAGCTCTAGTTTTGGTATTGGCACTCCGTGACTTGCCTTCCAGGCCTCTTGCGCACCTCTGCTGCTCCACCCATCTTGTTCTGGTTGCCAAAGCAGTGCACTGTGAGCAATGGCTCTTTTCTATCTCCGCGCCGCCAACACCTTCGTGACCACAGTTTTTGACACTCCAGAAAATACTGTTATTTCGCCATAGAGATTAATTGTTGCTTAAGTCCGAGATGCAATAGCCGCACTTATTTTGCTAAGCTGTGCAAGCAGGTGAAACCTGCTACTTCTTAGCAGAAATTTAATGATTTTCGGCAAGCCTGCACCACAGTCTTGTTTCTGCATTCTTTCCATGAAAAACAACATGGAAGGGCGCTCTAAATTCATAGGTTACTATTGTAATTTCAAGCAATCAATGCAGTAGACAGAAGAGTACTATATAGTTGAGGTAGTTGCTGGGAGGAAGCCTTTAAAAAAGTTTGAACTTGGCCATACTGCAAAACTTGCTGCATTAGTTTTCTATCACTAATAGACTTTACTGTGAGATAAGTATATTGATTGCAACAGAATAGGTTTTAACTTTTATGAATGCTGTCAGAGAAAAGTAATAGTGACTTAGTTGTTTTTGGGCGACATTGTTATTTTAATGTATTGTTTATAGTAACTCAGTATGTGTATAAAAACGACCATTTTGATCCGCTAGCCCTCGGTCGAGAAGCATTCCCTCCCGGGGACCCGGCAACACCCGGAAGGTGACATTCCTGGCTGTGCCTGTCCTTCGGGAAGGGCACTTGCTGCTGCTGATTGGTGGGGACTCGTTTTTGGACGTGGGGAGGAGTGGACCTGGTGACCCTGGAGGCCTTGGACGTTCTCGCTGGCCGTGGCGACCTCCGTATGCTGGACGGTGGTTGGTGAGAGTCTAGAGCTCATTTTCTTGCCTGGCTTTCCACCTGCCGCCTGCTGCATGCCTGGCCCGGTCGTCGCTGCCTGTTGACGTCATCGGGCCCTGGTCACCGTCGTGACCGCATCGTTGTCGTCGCCTGCCGCCAGGCCCATCTGGTCCTGCCCGGCCCTGCTGCTGCCCGCCGGTCCTACTGCCACGGATCCCGCCCACTCGACTTCTGCGAGGGGTCGTCGTCCCAGGCGGCGCCACGCTCCTGCCCCTTCTGGCTCCCCGGCACCACCCCCTCCTCAGCGACCTCGGCCCGGGACTCCAGATTCCCCTGCAGCGGGCCCTTCTTCGCTAGCATCCACTGTGTCGCCCTCGTCTGGACCGGCTGGTTCGCAAGCACTGGCGTCTTCACGCCCTGCCGTCCCGGTGCAACCACGCCAGCCGATCCTAGACGGCGAAGTTCTTTGGGTCTATCTCCCTGCCCCGGTGGAGCTGCAGTGTCCAGTCAGCGACTGGAGCATCAAGTACAGCGGGGTCAATTGGACGTCCCGCGTGCAGTCGGTGCGTCGCCACGTGGAATTCGAGCACTACGGTCGTGTTAACGATCGAATCTACGTGTGCTCGGTGTGCGTCTCGCCGCTGACGTCCCGACTCTCGTACCACTGCTGTCTGGTCACGGCTACGCTGGCACTTTCGTCGGAGGCGCCTCGTCGTCGCTGTGGTGTCTGTGTTGCCACATTGACCAGGCTGGGCCTTCTGGCGCTGCTCGTCCTCTGTCCCAGTTCGCCGGCACCAAGGAAGCCAAGGAAGGTATTTTTCAAAATTTTTAATGCTGTTTGTTCCAGTTTACTTCTAAAATATTTTATGCAAGGCACCTAAGTTTCAACATCAAACAATGGGAAGATTTGATCAACATTGCCACATACTACACAGTTACTGTTACTTTGTTGAGAAAGCATGGTGTTCTAATATCCCGCTAAATCTCGGGCTAAACTAGATTAAAAGTTGTTTTCCTGTTTAATGTTTATGTTGGGAACAGCTTTTGGCTTTGTGAGTGAGCTATCAAACCAGGACTTTCACCCCCACAAAAAAAAAATCAGTTGCTGCAGGAAGTGCTCGTGTGCGAATTAAGTACATCTCAAATTACTCTCACCATTTAATGATCCCAGGTAAGACTAGCAGGCTATATAAAGGAAATGGAAATCCTTCTTCTAGAAGAGAAGAAAAAAAAGCAGCAGCTATGCTCTAGTGCTGCCTAGCCTGAAGGCACTGTGCAGCTTGGCGAGCTTCGTTCTATTCACTTTCTTTGTTCCTCTCTTTCGTCCTTTTTTGCAAGTCTCTTTCTTTCTTTCCTTGCTCTCTCCCCATCCTGCTTTTCCTCCTCAATATGGCATCTCTCCTCCTTGCGCTCATTTACTGTACTATACTCTACAGGGCTATGCTATGCTCTTATAGTGGGCCTCGAGAACAACGCTTGCATTGCAATCCAGGCGGATAGCTTTGCACCCAACTATCTGTGTGCACTACTTGTTTGTTTGTACTGCCCAAACCTCGGGAGGGTAACTTTGAGAGTCTGTAGTATCTACACAGAAGCGAGGCGACTTGGTTGATATTCTGCTTTGCCAAGATGTGATGTGTACCCTGTCAGAAAAGATGTGGCGTGGCACCTGAAGGGGTAGTCTTTCACCAAACATTCAGAAGGTTTTATAGAGTCTGCAGTGGTGTGTTGGGTGAATGCATGTTGCTTTTAAAGGTTGGGCTGTTAAAAATATTTAAAATTTCTTGGATGAGCAGTTAACTTAGTAGAAATAGTTTCACTCATCGAAAGTGTGTCAGTTTCTTATGCTTCGGTTGGGATTTATGCTTTTTAGATGCGGAAGCATCTTATACTCGCGCCTTGTAGTGCGCCGTCCGCGCCGTCCGCACCGCTTCTCAAACATTCGACAGCTGACGCGCGCGCATGCGCCGTCGCGCCGTCGCCCACCATCTGTGTACTACGCAGAGTGGACGTGCTTTGCTTCACCGAGACGTGGAACGCCAATGACGTCGACGTTGCGGGATACGCTTCGGTCGCGCGCACGCACGGGTTCCAACGACCTGCGGGCGGTGTGGGAATTTACGTCAAGCGTGACGTCGACAACGACGACGACTCCTTCATTGACCTCCGACTACAGCCCGGCGTTCAACAACGCGCCAACGGCGAGCACTGCGTTGCTACCGTCTGTGGCGTCAACGTCATGACGATGTACCTCGCGCCAAACCTCTCTCGTGCCGCCGTAGAAAGGGCCGTGCAAGATTACAGAAAACAACAACCGCAACATCGACCGTTCATGCTAGTTGGCGACTTCAACGTCGACGTCATCAAGGACGATTGGATAGTCGAATACATGGCGTCGCGACACTCGCTGAAACGCGCAACGCACGACGACTGCAAACACCACCAGCCGACCACCATTCGCGGAACCTGCATCGACCACGTCTTTGCAAATTTCGACCTACGACCGATGCAACCCGATCCACTCACTCTTTACTTTACCGACCACAAAGCCATCGTCCTCAAAGTTCGTCGCAATAAATAAAACACCGCCCTTTCGCATACGTGCCGTACGTGTTCACTCATTTAACACCCCATTTCACAACCACGTTAACCAATTTTGCCATCGACCCAAGTAAGTCGCAATTTAACACCCGTTAACCAATTACATGCTTCCGCATCCTCCTCAGTGTTCCCCCGAGGGAAGCTGCGGGCAATTTTTTTTCCAGGACATATAGCATGGCTTCATTTGAGTTCAGTATTTTAACGAAAAAGCTCTGTAGTATCCTGAAATGAGGTGAGGGCAGCAGTGTCCTTAGCTGTCGAGATTGAGTCCAAGGTATCTTCAAAGGAATTTGCATTCACTGTTATGCAATTTCTCGCATAATGCAAGGAGCATTCTCACTGATGCGAGGCGCACATAGAATGCGCATTCATGCTGTGTGGAGTAGGATATGATTAGCAGACATTTCTAGTGCCTGCTGTGTTGGCATCTCCGTCATAGATTGTCTGGTAAAAGGTTTTTCCTAATTTGATGACTTAATAGGGTCAAGTGAATCTCATCAAAATTTGATAATGCCCTCCGCTCTTAAGGCGTGTTCTAGAGGCATTGCACAAAATAAGTGTTCAGGCAGGCCAAATACAGCTGCTGAATGTCTATTTGCAGGTGATGTTCGTGGCTCCAGATGCCGTCGTGCCAACTGTTAACAGCTTGACAGCTTGCGTACAAGAGTCCCTGGTAGCCCATTATTTCAAGACAAGCCGTTGCATGAACTTCCATCAGCATTGGACGATCTCAGTGACAATGGCATTAATCGATCCTTGGAGAAATCCGACCATTCAGGAGTTTCGTCCTTTGTGCCAAATGACCTTGACATCAAGTCCTTCGTACCACAGCTTTTGGAATGGTTATCAACGAAAACACCCTTACTCACAAAGCTTCAGCCGAGCCTTAATGGTAAAGTTCACATGAAAATACTTTCGTCAGTGTACATTGATACTTCCTCTTGCAAAAAAGTTAATGGAAACATTGTACTTGAAGAAGAGTTTCTCAAGAATTCGGCTAGTCTGAACACCATGCATGTGCTCAAGGATAATGCTGGTAGTGGTCCTGATTCTCTTCTGTTTGGAGCATATGCAGGTTCGCCTGTGTGCTCCGTGTGCCTTACCTCCTTTGGAACTTTTGAATACCTCTGCAAGCACTTTGCAAAAATGCACGAGAACTCTTCCAGGGACATTGACAGTGCCGGCAAAATAAGTTTGCAAGGTAACTGGAAACTGCAAAAAATTTCATCCATTGCCAACACCATCAGGAATGTCAAGTCGAGTCCCAGCGGTCATGCACAGTTCAAGCAGTCGAACAGTAAGCTAGTGTTGCATTTCAAGCTGATGAAATCAAAAAAATTTAAAGTCTTAGCCTTCACTAGCAACGTATTCATCCGACTGGGTGGTGCACGAGTGCTGTACAGCCAGTTTGCAAGTGTTACGAGAGAGCCACTATGAGCACCTTTGTCAAATGTGCAATCTATATTTGAACGCACTTTTGTTCTTTTTTACCAAGTGCTCATTCATTTCCTTATGATGCGAGAATTGATCTAAGCAGATTTTATCTTCCCAGCATTCAATTTGTCATAGTAGTTGTATTACCTTTTTTGGAAAACAGGATTTTAAGCAAAGTTATGTTGATATTTAGGTAGGCAGGTAGGTAGGTAATAAACTTTATTAGGATCCAACGTGGAATTACTGGCCCGGGCTAGGCCTCCAGGAGCTTTCGTCCGCTGAGCATCGTGCGATGTCTTCGGCGGTAGTCCTGACTCACTGGACAGCCCAGAATTGGTGCACGGCAAGTGGGCTTAGAAGGGCGGCGAACACTGCACTCACACTCCCAAAATATATGCACCATGTCGGCTGTGTCGTGCCCGCACCACAGACAGCCAAGTGACGGATGCAGCGAAAGGGACAGTCTATGCAGGTGTCGGGGATTCTCAAATGTGTCGGTTTGCAGATGCCTCAGATCAGACGCCTGAGACCTTTCTAGCTGCATGTGGAGTGGTGGGTAATGTCGTCACGTTTTTCTGTAATGGTTTAGGATCTCGTGGAATGTAACCATGATGTCCTTGCAGTCCTGTAAGGCCTCGGGGTCTGTTATCGTCGTCGTAGAGGTATTATGTCCTCCGACCTCAGGTGCCTCGCAATCGTCAATGTGTCTCACATTGGCAGCCCTTTCGTCTGCGTCGCGGCAGGTTAGCAGTCTCGCGACGAAGTGGCGCGCTCGTTGTGGCTCGACGAGAGGTCAGATCTTTGGTCGCTGCCACGCTCTCCCACGTGCACGGGGAACCACTTGAGAGACTTGGCAGCAATCACACCAGACTTGAAATATTCGGCTCTGGCGTTTAGCATGTGCGTCACCTCGACAGATACCCACTCTTCGTAAAGTTTCGGACCGCCGTCTTGGCGTCACGATAAGAGTGTCCTTGTTTCCACTATGAATTATTGCGAGGGCTATGGCCATTTCTTCTGCCGCCTCAGACAATGGGAGCCTCGCAGATCCCGTCACCAAAGTTTCTTTCCTCGTGTTGACCACCGCCATGGAGAAGGAAGGTGTCGATTGGCGTTGTTGTTGCTCTCGTTCGTTCTGCTGTTGTCCTCGGTCGGGCCGGGGGTATCTAGCAGCATCGACAAAAAGGACACTTTCTCGGCTGCTGTGCTCTTTAAGGATCACCTACACTCTGCATCTGCACCTTTCGGCATCGTGCACTGGGTGCATGTTTCTGGACATATTCTCTGTGAGTATAGAATTCTTGACTGCTATCCATAGCGCGTTTTCAGTCCCCGTATCCCGTGGTAACGAATCTCGAGGGAGTCCAGGATGGTTTTTCCGGTCTTGGTGCCCGATAATCTTTCGAGCTGCGCAATCCTCTGAGCCTCGATGATTTCGGCCAGCGTAATGTGCACTCCCAGTTTAAAGAGCCTGCAATTGGCAGTGTAGTGAGGTACACCTAATGCAGTTTTGTAAGCTCTGTGGATGATAGTGTCCAGCTTGTTGCTTTCGCTTGCACTCCAATTGACGTAAGCAGCTACGTACGCGATGTGGCTTAAAGCATACGCCTTTATTAGTCTCACTACATTATGCTCTTTAGCTCCTTTCCTCTTTTTCGTGATTCTTCATATCAGGTTCGTGGCGGCTGCCACTCATTCTGCAGCTGGCTGACCAGCTTGGAATTGGTACCGTTTTCTTCCAACCAGAGGCTGAGGACTCGTATCTTGCACGCCATGGGTATGCGGACTCCTTCTTTTGTCGTGACACACACGCCCGTCTGACGGACCTCGGCCACGGCCCTCTTGGGACGTCCCGGTTTCCGAGGTCTGTGGAGCAGGATCTCCGACTTGTTTGGAGCACAGACGCCTTCAAGGTGCTTCTCAACTTCACTTACCGCTCGCTGCAGCCTATCTTGCATACTCCCAGAACTCATGCTCTCTGTGGTCCATATCGTAATGTTGTCTGCGTAGATTGTATAGTGGATTCCTTTGATCGCGTTGAGTCGCTCCGGAAGGCCAATCGTAACGAGGTTGAACAGCATTGGGAAGAGCACGGAGCCTTGCGGCGTCCCGGCACCTACCATCTTGACCGTCTTTGGTGGTAACCCGTCGATCTTGATTCTCGCTTCTCGCCCGTCGAGGAAGCTGTCGACATATGGGTGGAATGTCTCCCCTAGGTTCAGCTGACCGATCTCCAGTATGGCCGTGTGCCTCATAGTGTCGAAACCACTTTTGAGATCGAGCCCGATTATGGCGCGAAGGTGCGTGCTCGGTGCATCGAGGACTTGTTCTTTAATCTGCAGAATTGAGTCCTGTGTGGAGAGTCCTTTCCGGAACCCGATGATCTGGGTGCCAAACGGGTTTCGACTTTCGAGGAGTGTCACCACCCTATACAGGCAGGCATGTTCGATCACTTTGCCGACGCACGACGTGAGAGAAATTGGCCTCGTGTTCTTGACTACCAGTGGCTTGCCTGGTGGTCTATAAGCACCACGTCTGCGATTTTCCATTCGCGTGGAACCCGACCATTCCTCCAGCACTCATTGGCATACTCGCATAGGTTCATGATGGCGTTGTCGTCAAGGTTTTTGAGGATCTTGTTAATGATTTCGTCCTGGCCGGGCACCGACTTCGTCTTGATAGCTGAAGAACCGCCCTGATCTCCTGTACAGAGAAGTGCGCGTTGAACTCTTCGTTAGTTGCGCCAGTATACTCGGGGTTATCTATGCCTTCGGGGCGAGTGAGGTGCGTCCGCACGACCTCGTCCGTGAGGGCCTCCGGGTCGTCCTTGTATTTGTGCCGTAACTTGGTTGTCTCTGCCTGAACTACCGTCCCGGTACCGGGGGGATCTAGCAAGTACTTCAGGATCTTCCAGGTGCGTCCCGCGCTCATATTTCCGTCTATGGTATTGCAAAACTCTTCCTATTCCTGCTCTCATAAGCGGGAACAGTGTGTCTCAATTTCGTAATTGACTTCGGCGATTTTTTTCTGCAGCTTTTTATTAAACCTCTGCTTGCTTACTCTGTGCTGCATCGATTTTTCGGCAAGGATGAGGTGCGCCAGATGGCTGTCCACTCTGGTTGGGTCGGGGGCTTCAGTTTTCTCGCCGCCCGGGCCTTCCTCTTCCCACCAGTCCGTCCATTCGATTTCTTTAGTGGCTTTCTCCCCAACTGGTAGGATTTTCTTGCATCATGGCCTATTATCTTTGATAGGCTCTTCCTTCTCATCGTCCCTGTTTTTGCGAAATTCGTCCCTATCGACGATCCTGATTTCGCAATTTGCGCTTTGGTCTGCGTTCCTACCAACGACCAAGTTGAGGATTCGATGATCGCTCCCTAGGTCTTCAAACGTATTTTTCCAGCTCACCACGTCCGTGTTAACGAGATCGAGAGGTCCGGGGTTGTGTCGCTGCACACACCCTGCCAGATTCTGGTGTGCGACAATGGCTCGTTTAGCAAGGTGAGGCCGAGGTTGTCCGTTAGTTTGGCCAGCCTCCTCCCCTTGGGCATGGCGTAGCCATATCCCCAGTGCGTGTGTGGAGCCTTAAAGTCTCCGCAAATCAACAAGGGTTCGGAGGCGGCTTTTGTCATCGCTTCGTGGAAGAGGCAGTCAAAGTTGTTAGTGAGATCTTTCTTCGAGGGGGCGCTGTAAACGTTGAGGACGAACAACTTAGCTGTTATCCCCTTGCTTGGTATGATTTCTATTAGAGCGTTTTCGATGTCGCTTGCCCTTTCCAGCTTGTGCTCAACAAACGCTAATCTCATTCTTACAAGGATCCACATCGTGATGCTCTGCACTGTGCTCTCGGAGAACGGACAGTGCGTCACGCACCCCAGAAGCTTGGAGTGGTCAAAAGGCTCTTGTAAAGCAATCACATCTTGAAATTTCTTTTTAGAAATTGTTTTCATGTACTGCATCAGCGCAGATTTTTTATTTTTGAAGCCTCTGCAGTTCCATTGCCAGACGATGAGTTTGCCGTTGTGCACGCGAGGCGTAGCCATGGTCATGCGAGGGTGTTGTAGGAGCTTGACTGACCGTGCATCCCTTCCGCTCCATTGCCGGTGACATTGACTTTATTGCTTCTGTTGATGATTGTCGGAATGCGAGTGACGGGAGGCGGGGAATGGACCCTTTCTGGAGGCTGCAGCTGCTCCTTTCTTCGTTCTAGGTCTTCTATTCGCTGGTTCATAGCCAGAAGTTGAGTGTTTGCGGCTGCGTGTTGCGCATTCCGTTCAGCATCGGACTCGTTCACCCTCGTGAGAAGCATTTCAAACATGCGTTTCATCTTCTCCACCAACTTGTCAATCATTTGCTCGAGCACGTCTACTTTTTTGGCATTTGACCTGGGTCTCTTCGGTTCTTGCGTGTTCTCTGTGTCATACGCTTGCGCGCCACTCTGATTTTTGTTTGGACCCAACTGTCGGTCTCTCTACGTCGAGCATGTCAATCTCCTCTTTTGCCGCTGCACTGGTGCGTCCCATAGGCACACGCTGAGTGGGGGCACCTCCTGCGTGTCCCGCCATGCACTTGAGGATTTCATTTTGCAACTCGTCGATCTTCTTCTCCGATTTCTCGTTTTGTTGTCTCGCCCTGCACATTTCGTCCCTGAGTTCCCTGTTCTCTTTGTCTAACTTCTCTAATCGCATCCCGATGGGCGAGTTCAAGGTCTTACCTTTGTCTTTGGGGGCTGAGTCCCCTTCCGGACTCCTGCTTTCTTGAGCTGCCAGGTGTGACCAAGTAACCCTGCGTGATCCCTTTGGCTTTCCGCCTAGTGGAGGCTGCCCGTTGGCCGACGAGAAACTGGGCTCGCTACTTGAGTTTCGTGCAGTACGGCTTCGGCTGCGGCTTTTGCTTCTACTGCGAGGCCTCTTTTTTACCACTGATAAGGAGGAGTGGGGGTCATTGGCTCTGTTGCCTTGTCGGGAGCTAAACCTTGATCTCGAACGGCCTCTCCTTGGGTGACGTTTCGATGGGTGCGAGAGGGCCGGGTGCTGGTTCCCCGCGCCTTCTTCGGGAGTGAGTGCGCTCTGTTTCCCATACTCCCAGTCATCCCTGCTTTTCACAAGCCATCTCCTCACCTGGACCACGTACGGAACCTTGTACTTTGCTTTACATGTGCGATCGGCGGAAGGGTGGGCCTCCCGGCAGATTTTGCACCTTGCCGAGCACTTGTGCATGGTAATTGGGTTTTTAGTGCCACAAATCAGACAGAGTTTGACTTCCGGTCTCGGGCACACATCGGCTCTGTGGCAGAGTCTTCTGCAATCTCGACAGAAATCGAGTTGCTTCCGGTAGAGTGCGACTCTGCTGTTAATGCATTATGCTGTTAATGTAAACCCACGTCGGGAGTCTGTTTCCGTTGTAGAGGATGATTACTGTAGTGGTGTTTCCGAGTCTCTTCGCGTAGGCGAGATTGGAGTTCCTCGTAGTGACCAGTGCCCGGGAGAGTTGATCTTGCGTATAACTGAGCAAAACGTCCTTTATTATGCCCTTGATCATTTCTGCTGACGCAGAGACATATGCACAGACCTCGTGTTGTTTGTGTCCCCACTCTAATTGAGTGGATCCTTGCTAACTTGCTGCCGTCTCCTCGTCGGGCACGCTAGCAACCAGGATGTTTTGTGTGTAATTGGGGCAAATTGTGATTGTTTTGTTTCATTTTTGCCGGCCGTTCTCGTTATCGTTTCGTCCAATGCCACCCCGCTCGCCGTGCGGCGGTTCAGGCCATTCCGTGGACTCATGATCACCTTAGTGTCTCCTTTTGTTAGCCTCGGTATTTTACTCGTACGTAGGATTTTCTTCACAATGCCTGTTTTGCAACCGCGCATTTCGGTCTCGCGCTGCAGGGATGGTTTGTCGTTTCCGCCTGCTTTGCGCTCTTTTTTGTTGTCGTGTAACTTCGATCCAGCCGTCGGCATCTGTCCTAGCTTCAGGCAGGTTTGTGACATTATCTCTATCGTCGTGCACATCCGAAGTGTTGTGAGACGCTGTTTCCATGATTGGATCTTTTCTGTGGGGCCCGCTGTGTAGCGTCCGCGTGCAGTGAACGCGGCTTAGCTCGTTCGGAACGCCAGTAGACCTAAAACGCTCCACACGCGTTGCCGATGTAAATGTGGTCGTAAATGTCACAAAAAGGCATGCTCACCGTGATACTTGGTGTCCCCAGGTCCACATGGTCACTCAGGAGTCGATGGTAACCAAACTTTGTTCAAGGCACTGGAACTTCTGCTGATTCATTCAAAAACTGCGAAGAAGAAATGAGGTGCGTCCGCTCTCAACGGCGGCCGCAGCGCCCTCCCCTGTTGATATTTAGATTGTTTGCACTTGTTTTGTTTTCAAATTGCAAAGTTTTATTGTAAGTAATTAGAACAGATGTTTTTATTAATTAATGCATTTGTTACTCAATAAATCACTTTGGTTTTTACAAATAATGCTTCAATATTGTGGCTCAAACATGAACTTTTGACGACCGCAGGTTGTCCTCAGAAATTCAACCTGTTTGAACCTCTGCAGTTTTACATCTGAAAAGTCCTGATTTGTAAACTGGTTCTGCACCTGCATGCTAAATGTGGCATACGCTGTATTGCTTTGTGTATGAAGTTATGCAGTTGTGTGCGTGGTTAGATGGAACACTTAGTAGGCATGCACTTGGGTACGGCTTTCAATTCTGTTTCTCTTTGTATGCTGCCAAGGTGGTGTGAAATGAAGAGACAGCATGAACAGGGCAGGGGCAGACTAAGTGCTGTTGTCTCAGTTCTGTTCTGTTTGTGCTGTTCCTAATTTTCTGTAGACTTGTACCAGCTGGCCAAGATAAGTACTCCAGTGCAGTTGTGAAATAACCTGAGCCTTATTCCCTTCGTTAGACTCATGTTCCCGTGCCATGCCGGCGCAAGGTCACAACGCATTGTGCTATAAGAGCCCCTTGCTTTTGTGGGCTGGAATTTTCCACTAACCAGCTTTGGGCACTTAGCCGCGTCCCTGATAAGGGAGACAGAAGCGCAAAAGCCCCGCTTTTTCTGCAATAGCCACTAATGTGCTGTGAGGACATCTACTGTCTTGATTGGTTGTAATGACGGTGGCTTGATATGGTTACCTCATGCAGTTTCTTTCTTAATTACCAGTATTAAACGCAGTTTAGAAACATGATTTTTATTTTAAAAAATTTTATTGAAACAAAAACAAAGACGTACACATGACCAAAGTACATTTATATGAAGTAATGAATAATTATTTAACATATCAGCGGTACAGAGGAGAAAAATTCTAGGGGAGCGGTTGGGGGGGTGGGGGGAATCTTTTACTTGTCTAGCGCATGTCTTGTATTAGCGCGATGCCACACGCATTTTGAAGCGTATGTAACCAACTAGTGCAAAAAGACACATTTACAAAATTTCTGCACTGTAGAGCCTTGTATCATAAAGTACTAAGTGAAGATGTGTAAAAGGGAATTGATGGTGAGAATAGGAGAGAGCAAAAGCATATAGTACGGAAAGAAAAATACAATGAAAGACTAACAATAGAGCGACAGAATGAGATATAAAGAGGATGCGACAAGTTTAGAGAAACAGAAAAAAACAAAGACCGTCACAAAGAAATGATAGGGAGAGAGAAAAAAATGCAATACAATTTAGCAGATACAAAAAGACATACCCAAGAGAAATAGAAAAATGAAGAAAGGAGGAAAAAATATTGCAAGAGCATGAAGCTACACGTAGACGGAAATGAAAGAATAGTACACAAGACATGGTGCTATGCACGTGCCTTGAGTGTTCTTCTTTCGTCTCCAGCAATGTGTGCTGTGTAGCCTTCCATGATGCATCACCCGCTAGCCTACTAAGCCATTCATAGGGAAACAGCAACACGCCAGCCAGGACCGGCACGAGTGAGCTGGAGCCCCCCGAAATTCTCGCCTCCCCCGTATTATTATTATTATTATTATTTTTATTATTATTTCACAATGCTGCAGGTCCTCCTCGGGCAGATGCAGGAGTAGGTTGAAAAAACAAAAAAAACATCTATACAGAGCCATAAGTATGAGCCCTTATAAATGACAAGAACTATGAACATTATGCAGTAACACAAGGTCTACATATAAACAGCAACCAGTATTATAACTCTCCATATGGAAGAGGTAGCATGTGAAACAGAAATCCAGCTGTCTGGATTTGTCTTATGACGAATCCAGTTGTCTGTTTTGCTAGATTTATCAGACGAAACACATCGAATGATTCGGAACCAGGTGTCCTCAATTAAGACCACCTGACCAGCACGATGATGGGTACGGATACACCATGGCACGGCAATAAAAGCGACTGCCATTTTCATGTACCTTTCAGTGGACTTGGGAGCGCCGAAAGAGCACGGATGCTGATCAGATTCTTTTTGATCTCGGAGGTCGGTACCAAAAATTCATTTTCATCAGAGACAATGATGTGATATTAACTGTGCTTCCAAGTCTACAATATCTTGTCATTTTGTGAGACTGTTTTAATGTTGTTCGTTTGCTATTACTAAATCCGGAGGTGTGAAACGAAACACCAGTCCAGGCTCTGAATCATATGATTGTTCGCAACGGGACATAATGAGACACATTCTAAAAAAGCAAAAAAGGAACAAACAAAACATTGAAGCAACTGTCTTCAAACTTTAAGCAGGTATAAACCATAGTTGCAGATATGCAGGAAATATTATTGGTAATTGAGAGTGAAAGAGGACTATGGCAAGAATATGAAGAAAAGGTAGTACATTATGAGGAATCTTGTAAATCTGCAGAAGCCTAAATCAAGCTTCTAGAGTCATAGGTTCACGACTTGGAAAATGAACGTAGCCGAAATAACCTAGTAATTTACGGATTAAATGAGGCCTTTGACGGAGATGCCAAAACGCTCAAAGGGAAAGTGCAAGATGATATATTGAAAAATATTCTAGAAATGAAAGTTACCTCCATAGAATGAGTTCACAGAATCGGCCACAAGCAAAGCAATAGGACACAGCCCGTGATCATTAAACTATTTAACTTTACCGAGAAAATTAAATTTTGTCGAGTTGCTTCAAGCTGAAAAACACCCCGATTTTAATATCCCAGGCTGTTACAAAGAAGCTACGCGATAGACGTGCTAAACTATGGCATTCTGCAGTAAATGACAGAGCGAAGGGGGCAAAAGTATCATTGACATTTGACAAACTGAAAATAAACAGCAAAACGTTTATCTGGAGTGAATATGAGGGTCAAAGATTCGAACAAAACCAACACAATTCCCATGTGTTGACCCGAAAACTGCTAACAACAGGTGACAACAAAGTGCCAAAACCATCAGAGCTTTATGGATGAATGCTCACAGTGCAGGAAATAAGCTCAGCCTGCTAGAATGCACAGTTGCAGCCCATTAACCTTACGTTATAGTTATCACCGGATCTTGGCTTCATGAAGTTATCCAGGATTGAGAAGTATTACTGTCGTATTATTGACTGATCCGAAAAAACAGAGAATCACGTGGTGAAGGAGTGCTTGTTGCGATTAAAGCGAACCCTAACTTCATCGTTCCAGATGGCGTACATTGTCATGAAAGCGTCTAGTGTAAACTTACCTTTCAGGGAACAAGTATATTGCTGGGCGGAGTGCACCAACTTCCAAATGCTACGACCGAGTACCTTTATGTCATGCACAATTACATTGCACAGCAAACCCATTCACATTCTAATGTTACCATCACAGGTGATTTCAATTCACCCGGAATTAACTGGACTAACCATTCGCATGAAAATGCCGACACAAAGTGCTGAATAATTGTAGTATACGTCATTTCTTTTCTCTCTAGATCAATTAGTTTCTGAAACGACCAGATTAGTTGGCCCCTCATGTTCTCTTCTCGATCCGATATTTGTTAGCAGTCTATTTCATTATCATACAGTGAAAGTGGTATTTCAGACCACAAAATTATCGTATTCTACTGCCCTATTTCAGGCAACAGTGAACATGTAAATTCGTCAACTGTCTTCAAAGATTACTCTCAATCGAATGAACATGCCATCTCGCATTATTTAGGCACCCATTTTTCACAGTTTTCGTTGATACAAGTAAGTTGTAAATACGTTATGGTTACGTTTTAAGCAAACTGTATATATTTGGGAAGAAAACTACATTCCTTTCCCGGCAAAAATACGTTAATAGAGAAAACCCTTGGGATTCGCGCATAATCATTCACCTAAAAAGGAGAATTAAAAAGGAACGCAAGAATAAAAGCACATGTAGTCTATAAGAATTTGCGCGCACACTACAAGATAAGATTCAAGCAGCCAAGGAACGTTTTCTTACGCTCACTCTGCCTTCTTACATGAGGGAAAAACTGCAAATCTTTTGGCGCTATCTCTCGAAGGAGCTACATACTGTATCTCAGATTACTGTTGCAAACGAAACTATTGTACAGCCTGACGTCATAGAAAATTAGGTTTAATGCGTTTTTTCAATCGGTATTTACCAGAAATGCCTAACGACTCCCTGCCCCATTATCAATGCAACAATCCAATGCCAGAAATAGACATCACTCAAGAAGGAATTTATCGCCTCCTACAAAAACTGCATGTAAAAAACCTTGTGGTCCTGACCTTATGCCTCTTTGCAGAAAGGTGCAGATTGCATGTCAAGTTATTTGTACGTAATTTACAAGCGATCATGGGAAACATTGGTAATACCTGATGACTTTTTTTTTGCGAAAATAGTACCTGCGCATAAATCTGGCTTTAAACAGAAAATTAATATTTACAGACCAGTTTCATTACCGTGTGCATACTGTAAATTGTTTGAACATACTATTTATAAGGCTATCATATTACATTTAGAGCATAATAGCTTACTATACAACCGGCAGCATGGTTTCTGTTTAGGACTGCCAACTATCACCAAACTATTTGAGATAAGTCATAATATAGCTGAATGATAACAACCAAATTGATGCAAGTTTTTTAGATTCCTCAAAAGCATTTAATTTTGTCCCCCATGCAGGCCTAGTTACTAAATTGCCATTGGTATACACAAAAAAGCAGTTTCATGAATAAAGAGCTACATTCAAAACGGGATGCAGTGCACAGCAGGGAATAATTGTGTGTTTTATTACCTTGACGCTGATTTTGGTGTGCCGGAGGCTCGGTGCTTGTACCACTACTATTCCTGATCTACATCATTGATATTCAAGCATGCATTTATCCACATGTTCAGATGCAATTATTTGCTAATGATTGCATAGTTTACAGAACAACAAATAGCAGGGAGAGAGAGAGAGAGAGAGAAAACTTTATTTGCGCATAACGCGGAGCATTCCAAATGGTCGGGCCCCTATTCCAGGGCTCCGCTGGCCCTAGCCATCATCTCTACCCGTTGGACCAGCCAGCGCTGATCAACAATGGCCGAGCTGGACAGCAGCGCCTCCCATTGTTCCTCTGTGTTGTTCATGTTGTGGTGTTCTTCATTGTGATGCGTACACTCCCACGTGATGTGAAACAGAGTTGGTGTGGCCCCACACCACGGACATATATCTTTGTATGCTGTGGGGTAGAATACATGCAGCCTGTGTAAGTTCGTGTATGTGTTTGTTTGGATTCTGCGTAATGCCACCGATTCCATTGCTGTAAGTTTCTTATGCGGTGCTGGATACACTTTTCTATTGTCCCTGTAATACTGAAGAATTGCACCAAAGTTAGGGTCTAGGGGCGTTGGATCCTCTATTGCAGTGTGCAAGGAAGCTCGGTAATCTGTGAAGCCTCGAGCCGCCTCATCCGCAAACTGGTTCCCGGTGACGCCCTCGTGCCCCGGCGCCCAGATAATGGTTTGGGTGTATTCAATTGGGAAGTCCTTGTGAGCTTTGGTTAGAATTTGGAAGGCCTTCATACATATTCTACCTTTTTCGTAATTTCTACATGCAGCCTTCGAGTCTGTGATTATTGTCATTGGGGTTTTTCGCTCCCTGCCCTCCTTGATTGCCAGCGCAATCGCTATCTCTTCCGCTTCTGTGATAGAGGCTTGGGCTATGGAGGCACAACTTGTGACGTTTCCTTTTCGGTCTGTGACCACGGCCACCATGTTCTTTGCATTTACCTGATATGGTGCAGCGTCAGTAAATCTCGCCGTATTCAGATATTTTGTCTGTTTATCTATGTAAGCGGCTCTTGCTTTACGTCTTCCAGCATGTAAAACTGGGTCCATGTTCTTCGGTAGGGGGCATATTTTGTACCAGGCTCTGACTGAGCACGACAATTCCTTAGCTCTTCCACGTGCCTGTACTTGTTCGCCGAGGCCGATCCTCTGAAGAAGTTTTCTGCCGGTTGTCGTCTGTAGCAGGCGGTTAATCTGGGTGGTTACTTGTGCCTCAGCCAACTCATCAAATGTATTGTGAAGTCCGAGCGCTAATAGCTTCGCAGTTGAAGTGCTTTGTGGTAGTCGCAGAGCTGCTTTATACGCCATCCTTATTATTTTGTCTGCTTTTTCTTTCTCCTCTCTATTCATGTTGTGGTAGGGTAGCGAGTATGTTAATCTGCTGATGACTAAGCTCTTTACCAAACGAAGCACGTCTTGTTCTTTCAGTCCAGCACGATTGTTCGTTATTCGAACTATCATACGAACAATTTGTTGAACTGTTCGTTTAAGCATATTCAGTGTGTGGAGACATCGTTGATTGGACTGTAACCACATCCCTAAGATCCGAACAGTTGTTTTCTCTGGTATAATATTGCCGTCTAGCTTGACCTCAAGGCGGAGGCTCGGGTCTGTCCTTTGTTTTTTACTCTTGGAGAACCGAATGAGTTCCGATTTGTCTGCTGAGCACTGAAGCCCCCTTTCTTTAGTGTAATCTTCGATAGTTTTAGCTGCCAGTTGAAGCCGCTCTTCTTTTTCCGCCAAGCTACCCTTTGTTGTCCATACAGTGATGTCATCCGCATAGAAGGAGTGTCGGATGTCGGGAATACCTTCCAGTTTTTTGGCTAGACCAATCATGGCTATGTTGAAAAGCGTAGGCGAGATCACAGCGCCTTGTGGTGTGCCTTTGCTCGGTGGGTGGAAGACATTGGATTCGTGTTCTCCTAATCTGATAACAGCGGTTCTTTTAGTAAGGAAGTTCTGTACATATTTGTACGTCCTTTGACCGCAGTTTGTCGCTGCTAGCCCATCTAATATGGCCTTATGGCTTACGTTGTCAAAAGCACCTTTTATGTCAATGGCCATGACAATGTTTTCTCCTGCTTTTGGAACATTTGTTAGTACTTCCTCCTTTAAAAGCAGAAGGATGTCCTGTGTGAAAGGTTCGAGCGGAAACCAAACATGGTGTTTGGCAACAAGTTATTTTGTTCAAGGTGCCGTTGAAGTCTGGCATTTATTAATCTCTCAAACACTTTGCCTAAGCACGAGGTAAGAGAGATTGGCCTGAGGTTTTCTATTGCCAATTTCTTTCCTGGTTTGGGTATCATAATGATTACAGCATGCTTCCATTGTTGTGGTATAGTGCCATTCACCCAGTGTTTGTTAATGAAGTTTAGAAGCGCTGTTATGGCTTCGTCATTCATGTTGCGAATCATGGCGTTGGTGATTTGGTCCGCCCCAGGCGCTGTGTTGCGTTTCATGCTGACGATTGCCGCTCTGACCTCGGCATGCGTGAAAGGTGCATCCAGTTCTGAGTTTGGGAGCCCAGTGTATTTAGCCTGGTAAGGGGCTGTGATGGCTCGGGCGCCGAAACACTTAATATAGATGTCTTGAAGCAGGTCATCTCTTGTGCCTGGATATGTGTGCAATAATCTTTCTAGAGATTTTTGTCCTTCGCGTTTAGTTTTCAGAGGGTCAATCATGGCTCTTAGGATATTCCATGTCTTTGCTGTTCCTAGGGTTCCATTTAGTGAATCGCAAAATTGTTCCCAGTTGGCTGTCGCGAGTTGATTAGCGTACTGTTCGGCTTGCTGCGTTATTTCTTCAATTTTCGCTTTGAGTTTCTTATTTCGCTTTTGCCTTTTCCATCTTTTAGTGAGGTTTCTTCTTGCTTCCCACAGGTGGAGAAGGTGAGCGTCTACTTCAGGGGTATCGTCTGTTCTGGCGACAGTTTTGGTGTACATTTGCTTTTCATTTCGAATTACTTTGCACCACTCGTCCAAGTCGTCTATGGCGGTCACGTGCGCTTTTAGCGCTTTTCTATATGCGTGCCAGTCTGTAATTTTGGCTGTGCCGATGTGTTTGCGGATTCGGCCGGTGCGGATTGTGGTGCTTAGTATGTAATGATCACTGCCCAGGTTTTCAAGGGTGTTGTACCAGTCCACGCTGTAGCAGTTTTGTACTATCGTCAAGTCCGGACTTGTGTCCATGGTAATGCTGTTGCCTATCCTCGTTGGTATTGCAGGGTCAGTTAACAGAGTCATTTCCAGTTTCTCTATTTGTCTTGCGATATTCTTGCCTTTGGTGTCTTGCATCTTATATCCCCAGCTTGCATGCCTGGCATTAAAATCCCCAACTATGATTAATGGATTCCCTTTCGCCAGTTTTGCTGTCTCTTGAAAGAGCTTGTCGAACGTTGCTCTCTTTTGTCTTGGGGGACTATAGATATTAAGTATGAAGGCGCTCTTTCCATGGCTTCCTTTGTAGATTATTTCTGTTATGACATGCGGGATATCCGTCTCTTCAATGGGCTGATGACATATTGCTGTAATTGAGTTATCGACTAATGTAGCAACTTTCCATTCTGCGTCCCTGGTACTATAAGTTTCGTAGCCCCGTAATTTTGGTTGTGTTCCGGCTTCCTGGACTGCTATGACAGCAGGTGGCTTTTGTTGCGACGCCACCAGCTGCAACAGTTGCCCTCTTTTCCGCCGGAAACCACGGCAGTTCCACTGCCATATTTCGCGCTTTTCTGACCGCTGCGTTTGATGATTAGCCATTATGCGTCTCCTGGTTCATGGCCGACAATCCGGGCCTGTTGTAAATTTTCTCAGCTTTTTCTCTGATGTTGATGCCTGTGGCATGCTTTCGCAAGGCTTTCGTGAATTCGACGTGTTGTGCCTTGATTTTCTTGTCCAGAATCTCGAGCTTTCTATCTACATTTATCATTACTTGCTCTATAACTGTCGGTATAACTTCCTTTAATGTTTCTTTCAGCATCGACGACGTAATCATTGAGTCACCTCCTGCATTCGGTTGCGTCTGCGATTTCTGGCCACTCTGGGTGGGTATAGAGTTTTGTTGCGGGTGCTGCGTTTGTTGCTTTTTTAGTTCCCTATTTTCGCGTTCTAGGTCACCTATTCTCACCCGCATTATCTCTAACTCACGTTCTAAGCGCGTGAGTTGTGGTGTTTGGTGTGAGTGTTGGGAGGATTTTGCTGCCCAGCTCACCTGGTTCTTCTCTTCCTTTTTCTGCGCCTTCTTGCCCTTGTGCTGTTGCTTTGCTTGGGCCTGCTTGTGGCCACCATTCCTGGAGTTGGAGCAGTCTCGAGAGCCGGACCTGGATCGGGATGTAGATCGAGATCTGGATCGGGAACTGGCACGGGCCCTGCTTGGCGGTGCAGAGTCCTCGGGTCCGTGCTGAACCAGCGTCTCTTGAGTATGCCAGTGGTTTTTGGTGTGCTGTGTTGGTGCGACAGCAGCGACCGGCCCTTTTGAGGGACGCGTTTGAGTTTCTTCGTGTACTCCGATGCCGCCGTGGGATGGCGTCCGCCGCACAGGGCACATTCCGGATCGCAAGTGTGGTCCTCAGGTGGGTCTCTTAGGCGACAGTTACTGCACGCCTTTGTCATTGGTGTGGGACAAACATCCGTCCTATGTCCCTGGCTCTTGCAGAGTTTACAGTACTGCCGTGTGGGTTGATAAGGCACGCACGGCATTTCGCCACCGTAATAATACACGAAGCGCGGCAGTATTGGTCCATCAAACGTGATCACTGCAGTTTGTGACTGTCCGAGCATGCGGGCTTGAACAATTGTCACTCCTTGAGTGCGCACTCGGAGATGGCTCAGGAGTTCAGCTTCTGGCGTTTCGCGTTCTAATCCGTGTACCACTCCTTTCAGGTATCCAGCAGGAGTGGATATGTAGGTGTTCACGGGATAGTTGGTGCCATTGAGCTCCAGTGTCTTTATCTTCAAGATCCTTTCTGCTACATCTTCGTACGGAGTGCTTGCAATAATTATGTTTGATCCGTTGCGAAGGCGAAGCAGAAATTTGTGGCTGTTACAGGCCTCCGGGTCACCGCTCGCAAGTTCTATCGCTCGCGCAACCTGGTATGCTTTCAGTTCCTTCACAACTAACCCTGGTCTGGGCCGCATAATAATCTTCATATCGTTTTTGGGCAGCGGCGCTGCGCGCGTTCGTCGCCGGCCCCTTTCAGATGCTCTTCCGCGTTGCTCTTCTGCAAGCGTTCTAGCGCCGGAGCTGTTGCTCTCAGTTTCGCCTCGAGCAACGCTGTCATCTTTCGCGGCGCGTTCTTGTTTTCTTATGCGTTTTCGCTGTCGCAATGACATAGCTCCCTGCCACTGACCATTCTTGGCTTCGTCGTCGCGTTCCTCCGCAGAGTCTTTTTCCTTGTTCTCGGCGTCGCTAGTAGATTCTCCTTGTAGCACCTCGTCAGGTGAAAGGAAATCTTCGTTGGCGTCCACCGCAGAGCTCACTTGGGTTTCGATGTCTTGGTCATCCATGTCCATAAGTGCCTGGGCTAGTTCCGGGTCGTTGTCCGTTGGGGTTCGGGCAGATGCAGCGCAACGCGTCGGCCGAGAGCTGGCTGCCAGGACTCCGCGTTCCGCTTCGCCGCGAGGCTTAGCGTGGCGGGTTGGCATGCTCTGCCGAAGGTCTTCACTTCCCAGAGGAAACCGGGATCGCTTGTCCAAAAAGGTGGTGTCAGCGTGTACCTGACGTCTTCCTGCACAATTGCCGTAGTTTCACTGGTAGTCACATGATTTTAACCGCTGCTAGGTACGATGATTGACGGAGCCGATGTGAATGCGTGTGCACTCCTCGGCGCCACCTGGCGGTCTCAATAGCAGGGACGACCAAATAGAATTAAACTATTCCTTAGCTTCTATAAAAATCTGGTGCTACAAATTGGGAATGAAACTAAATACAACTAATACAGCTAGTATTCCCTTTACGCATAAACAATAACCTGTTTAGTATCAGTAATTGATTGATAAATGGGGGGTTAAACGACCCAAAACCAACATATGATTATGAGAGACGCTCTTCAGTATCAGTATACCATCAACGACGTGCAGCTGAAGAAACGTTACAAAGTCAGATATCTTGGGGTAACGATGAAATTAAACTGGGAATGTTATATAAATAACGTATTGCAACGTACTAGTAAAAGGCACAGAAGAGAAAGAGAGGAAGACGAAGAGTCTTGGCATGATCGCAGTGCGCTGCTGTGAACGAACATCGCTCACCTCCTGTGAATAAAACCATTTCATCACAGCTCGATCTGATGAAATTGCTCAATAGGCTCTAAGCAAGCTGCATTTGTTGAGAAAAAAACTACAAACACATCTCCCAGCATTAAACGAAATGCGTATAAAACACTCATTAGACCAGCTTTAGAGTATGCGGACATAGTATGGGCTCCACACCAAAAATATCTAACCAATAAATTGGAACGCATACAGAACCTGTCATTGCGGTTTATATATTCAAAGTATTCATGACAAACATCCATTACGAACTTGAGGGTCAGGGCTGATATCCAACCACTTGTACAACGCTGACTGGTTTCTACACTAAAATTTTTATACCTCCTTTATCAGAAACCTTATCGAATACCCAAAGCGACATACATTCATACACAATTCAGGCATTCAACTCGGACAAATCATAACAAAAAAATGCGCCAACAACCCTGTCATACTAACACTTTCAAATATTCTTAATTTCCACTAACCATTTCCCATTGAAATGTGCTGCTTGATGATGCTGTAAACTGCTCTATTGTCGATGAATTCATTAGCAGCATTCAGAATTTAGATTTCAAATGATAAAATAGTTGGTATCATTAGTATTTCACATGCTACCTTTTCAACATTGACAGTTGTAACAGTGGTTGCTGTTTATATGTAGACCTTGTTTACTGCATAATATTCATATTTCTTGTCATTTATATGGGCTCATACTTATGGCTCTGTATAGATGGTTTTTTGTTTTTTCAACCTACTCCTGTATCGGCCCGAGGAGGACCTGCAGCATTGTGAAATAATAGTAATAATACTAATAATAATACCACGGGGGAGGCGAGCATTTCGGGGGGCTCCAGCCCACTCGTGCCGGTCTTGGCTGGCGTGTTGCTGTTTCGCTATGAATGGCTTAGTAGGCTAGCTGGTGATGCATCATCGAAGGTCACACAGCACACATTGCTGGAGACGAAAGAAGAACACTCAAGACACGTGCATAGCACCATGTCTTGTGTATTATTCTTTCATTTCCGTCTACGTGTAGCTTCATGCTCTTGCAATATTTTTTCCTCCTTTCTTCATTTTTCTATGTCCTTTGGGTATGTCTTTTTTGTATTTGCTAAATTGTGTGGCAGCTTGGGCCAGTTGGTATGGCATGACGATAGTTATAGCGCGAGAACAAAACGACGACACAGAGACTTTCTTTCTTTTGATGACATAGAGATACAGAAACGTTCCTTGGCTGCTCGAATCTTATCTTGTTGTGTGCGCGCAAGTTCTTGTCGACCACATGTGTTTTTATTCTTGCATTCTTTTTTAATTTTCTTTTTTGGGTGAATGGTTTTGCGCGAAACCCAAGGGTTTTTTCTATTAACGCATTTTTGCCGGGAATGAATGTAGTTTTCCTCTAAAAAATATGCAGTTTGCTTAAAATGTAACCATCACATATTTACAACTTGTATCAACGAAAACTGTGGAAAACGGGTGCTTAAATAATGTGAGATGGCATGTTAATTTGATTGAGAGTAATCTTTGATGACAGTTATGCTGTGTTGGGGGCTGGCTGGTCCCGACGAAGCAGAAGAAGAAGAAGACGGCCGCCGGAGACGCACGCGGCCGGCGGCATAACATTACGCACGCGGAGGAGATCGCCATCGCACTAGCCGCCGCAGATCAGGACTCGAGGGTCATAATCACCGACTCAAGGGGTGCCTGTCGCAATATTGAACAGGGATACATTCCGTACCGTGCTTATAAAATACTGCAGAACAGCAGCTACCTAGGTGCCCCCGCGCACCGAACGATCATATGGGCTCCGGCTCACACGGGCCTCGATGGTAATGAGACGGCCGATGCCGCTGCCCGCGCGCTCACTCTCCGGGCACCATCCTCGTCCCCTACCGATCCGGAACTCGAACCCAATCTTGCCTACACCTTTAAGGAGATCACACAATTTTATCAATCCGGCCATAACGTCTATCCTAAACCCTGTAAGGGCCTCACGAAGGCGGAGGAGCGAATCCTCCTTCGCCTTTATACTAAAACTCTATTGTGCCCGGCAATCATAAAACACTTTGACCCCGCTTGCACGGGGAAGTGCCCGCATTGTGAGGAAAGTTCCTCTGACATTTTCCACATCGTGTGGGCATGCCAAAAAACCCCAAACCTTACCCCACTACCCAACCCTTCGCGGGAGGACTGGGAGGCAGCCCTGCTCGGCTGCTCTGACCTGACGGCCCAACGGGCCCTGGTCGAGCGTGCCCGGGCCGCGGCCAACGCCAATGGGCTCCCGTAAGAGGGAGCCCACCTAGTGTTTGTACGGGGCGGCCCCTTAAGGACCGTTCCCACCCTCCCTGTAAATAACATCTGTAAATAAATGTTTTTCAGCAGCAGCGGCGGGGACACCGACCAGCCCGAACACACGGGTTGGCGCGCAGCACCGAAAGAAAAGCACACAACCGCACTCCACGGCTACCTAACACACACTGCCTTTATTTTACAGTCGCCTTAGATTGATGCCAGAGCGGCGCCCCCTGGCATCCTCACATGTCAATCTGAAACCGAAAACGCAGAATACAACAACCATCCCCTCCTCGAAAAAAGTTCACCTATACACTGTTTATATTTAAACATGCTCGATACCAACATATTTTACAAGGTATCTACATTAATTAGAACACATGAAATTCAGAGCACGGCACACTGAACTCACACACTACGAGTCCTGAAAATGCACTGAAATATGCACATTGGAAGTCCTGAAAATTCACTAAAAATTCTATACAACTCAGTACAATATAGATTTGTAGTTCTACAAATCTATATTGCAGAAGAAGATTGTGAAGGCTCTGAAGGAGCGTTAAAATTCGCGGTCTCATCAGAGCTCGCAGCATGAGCTTCGGAAGAATTTTGCGGACCGGAGTCCGGTTCAACGGTCTCAGCTGAATTTGAAGGTTCGAAGTGAACCGTATGACTTGGTGTACTTGAACCAGCGACGCCGCCTGGTAACTCCCCCCCCCCCCCTTGAAGAAGAAATGCCTGTACATGGAGGCCACATGTGACAGTCTGATGCGTAGTTGGAAGGCGTGGACGGAACGTGATGAGGAAGACTTTTAGGTGTTGAAGGCGAATCCGTATGAAAAATAACAAGGCGCGAAGCATTCCAGATGTTACGATCACTTAAGCCGAAAGAAGTGGGGCTAACCTGGCCCAAGACTTTGTAAGGACCCCGATACTTGGGGCGCTTGCCTGGCACAGGAACCTTGACTAGATCGCTAGTGCGAACTTTGGACTGCTTTGCACCTCGACGGGTGTCGACATACTTTTTCATTGCTTGTTGACGAGAAAAAATCCTGGTGCGGATTTGATCAGGAGAAGACACTGCTATGTTACGAGGCAAAGAGACTATGTCGAGAGCAACTCGCGGTTGCCTACTGTGGAGAAGTTCAGCAGGAGACACTCCAGTGGTGCCTTGTGGTGTGAACCTGTACGAAGCTAAACATTCCGTCAAGACTTGCTTGAGGGGACGGTGCTCTAATTGGGCGATCTGGATATGTTCCTTCAGAACGCGATTAAAGCGCTCGATTTGCCCATTTGATTGGGGTAGAAAACTGATGACCTCAAGTGCTGAATTCCTCGTTGTGAAAGAAAAGCCTCGAAATGTTGGGACTGAAACTGTGGACTATTGTCCGTAACTATGGCATCAGGAAACCCTTCCCGGCTGAAGATTGAAGACAGATACTCAATTATGACCTCAGAAGTAACCGTATGTGTGAAACAAATTTCTGGCCATTTGGAATGGTAGTCGATGAGAGAAACAATGAACCGGGCATTTTGCGGAACATTATGCAAAGAACCGATGATGTCCATGCCGAGTTTCTGCCAAGGCCGATCAGGCCACTGTACTGGCTGCAACGGAGAAAATGCAGGTTTGGCAGACTTGTCAGCTGCCTGACATATATGGCAGTTGTAAACTGCATGCTCGACCTACTTATCTAAGGCTGGCCACCAGTACCTGTCTCTGAGATTTTGTTTGGTACGGACAATGCCAGGATGGGCCTCATGGGCAAGCTGTATTAGCTTGTTACGGAAAGAAGCAGGGGGAATCACGCGTTCATCGCGGAAAAGCAAGTCCTCGACACAAGACAGTTCCTGTCGGACTGCGAAGTAAGGCAAGAATTCAGAAGCAAGAGCAAATTTTGAAGGCCATCCTTCAAGTAAATATTTGAGAACTTGAGACAAAGTGGAATCTGCAGCTGTAGCTTCCTGAAGCTCAGCTTTAGTAATGCAGGAAGTAACTAATGAAACAACTTCCTCAACCCGCTCTTCGGTAACCGGTATCTGAAGAGGAAGGCGCGACAGTGCATCAGCAACCACGTTATTAGAACCCTTACAATATTGAACACTGAAATTATAATACATGAGTTTGGCACACCAACGGGAAATGCGAATGGGGCGGCGGCCTTCGAATCCTGCAGAAAGAAGAGCAACTAGTGCTTGGTGATCTGTACGTAATGTGAAGTGGCGGCCCCACAAGTAAACATGCCATTTCTCACAGGCAAAAAGACAAGCGAGAGCTTCACGCTCTCCTACTGAATATCTGCGTTCAGCAGGGGTCAATGTACGAGATGCAAAAGCAATAGTGATCAGCTGATCATCTCTGAGTTGTTGAAACACTGCTCCCAGTCCAACATCGGACGCATCCGTCGGGATGACGATGGGAAGCTTCTCATTGAAAATACTAACAGCTGGCTTTGAGGCCAGTATTGACTTAACTTGAATGAAGCTCTGCCCAGATTCAGCTGACCAGTTAAAAGGCTGTGCTTGACGAAGCAAAGTACGCAGTGCACATGGTTCAACAACATCAGCATAGTGAGGAACAAACTTGGCATAATAACCAACAAGACCTAAAAACGATTGCAAGGTTTTGACATCAGTAGGCCGTGAGGCATTGACAATGGCCTGAACTTTAGATTCAACAGGTGTCAAGGCGCGGGAACTGACATTATGTCCTAGAAATTGTAACTCATTCACAGAAAAAATGCACTTGTTATTAAGTTTCATACCACATTCACTGATGCGGTTGAGAACAGTATGCAAGTTAGCATCGTGCTCTTCGCGAGTACGTCCCCACACCAAAATATCATCCAAGTAACAAAGGGCGCCATTACAACCCTTAAGAATAATTGACATCATTTTCTGAAACACTGCAGGGGCAGATGCAAGCCCGAAACACACGCGGCGAAACCGAAACAAGCCTTCGTGCGATACAAATGTGGTCAAGTCTCTACTGCACTCAGAAAGTTCAACTTGGTGATAAGCGGACGCGAGGTCCAGCTTGGAGAAGCCTACTGCTCCGGAGAACTGATGAATCAGTTCTTCAATGTGAGGAAGTGGAAACCCGTCTACGACGATCGCCTTGTTCGGTTCTCGTAAGTCGACGCATAGTCGAAGGGATCCATCTTTTTTCTTGATGACGACCAGTGGAGAAACCCAGTCGGAAGCAGAGACAGGCTCGATGATTCCGCTGGCTTGAAGGCGAGACAGTTCCGCAGAGACTTGCTCACGGAGAAGAAGAGGAATGCGGCGCAGCTTGGCACGCACAGGGCACACACCTGGTCGACGCATAACTTTATGCACAAAACCGTGCACACAACCCAGTTCACGGGTGAACAGGTGGTGGAATTCAGAAGGCGCGTTGGCCGGAAGATCATCTTGGACGTCGACTTGAGCACACGTCATAGACGCACCGACGATGTTGATGGACAAAGCCCTGATGGCATCACGTCACAAAAGCGAGCTGCCATTGGCAGTTACATAAAAAGTAATGGAAGCAGTGCGACTGCGATAGGATACCTGAGCTGTAAAATGACCTAAATGATCAATCGTTTCCTTGGAATATGTTTGTAGAACGACGTTTGAAGGCAAAAGCCGAATGTTGGAAAAATGACTATGAAAGTCAGCGGCACTCATTAAAGACACTGAGGCACCAGTGTCCACGAGAAATGACAAGGGCACATGGCCCACTGAAGCTACGATGCTGGGCTCGGACGTAGTGTGGAGGCCATCCATATTTAAAACAGTGACCGTATTTGTCTGTGCAGTGCTCGAAGGAGCGGACGAAGAAACTGGTTCAGGAAGATTTGCTGGACGGGAATTGCATACGGACTGAAAATGTCCGATTTTTCCGCACGCAAGACAAGTGCGGTTTCTCGCGGGACACTGCGCAAAATTGGCTAAATGCCGAGCCGATCCACAACGAAAGCAATGCGCGGTTGCGCTTGGAGAAGAAAATTGCGAACGCGAATTAGGAGCTCGGTGCTGTTCCTGAAAACCCGAATTTGGCGGAATGGGGTCGCCATATTGTCGGCTCCCTCGCCCCCGCGACGCAGAGAGGTCGCCATGTTGGCCGCCACGGAAGGACTGTGCAGGCGGGCGTCCATGTTGGCCGCCGCGCCGAGACGTAGGTGAAGGGCCGCCATGTTGACGCGTCCCGTGAAACGAAGAGCCGCCGCCTTGACCCTCGGCAGCAGAAAGTTGCTGCACTGAATGCGGAGCGAATTGCTCCAACTGGGAGCGAATAAGCTCGTCCTCTTGCGCAATCGAGAGGGCTTCGGATAATGAAATCGAGGAGCCCTTTTGAAGCATGCGGCAGCGGACGTTTTGCGAGGCTACCCCGATGAAAAGCTGATGGCGGATCATATCGTCCTCGAGCGCGCCGAAGCCGCACGACGCGGCGAGCGTTCGAAGAGAAGTAATGAACTCGGCGACTGGCTCACCAGGCAATCGTCGCCTTTCTTGGAATTTCACGCGTGCGAGATAATCGCACGAAACATCTTTAAAATGCTCATCGAAAAGAGCAACAGCATTTTTGAAGGCATCGCCCGACGCTGGCGTCGGCGACGCGTTGGTGGCTTCCAAAGTATAGAAGAGCTTTAACCCGGCAGGGCCCAACGCGTTGAGCAGCAGGGCCTTGCGACGCTCGGGCCTGCCGGCGTCCTCCCCGACCGCGTCTGCGTAAGCCTGAAACACCAATTTCCAGTCCGCCCACGGAAGTGGCGGGTCTCCGGGCGAATGAAGAAATAGGGGAGGTGGAATAGGAGACGCCATTTCAAGCAAGAAGAATGGAGAGGTGCAGACGAGAAGAAAATGACGCCAGTACACTGTTTGAAGACGAAGGCAGAGGCGGCGTAGCTGAATGAAGAAATGAAGCGACGCAGCACGCAGTAGCCACCTTGCTGGGAACAAAGAGCGTCTAGGGTTAGCCGGGTAGGTCCATTAGAAGCAAGAAAAAGACGAACACGGAGAACGAAACGGGTTCTTATCCCATCCTCGTCGCCATTGCTGTGTTGGGGGCTGGCTGGTCCCGACGAAGCAGAAGAAGAAGAAGACGGCCGCCGGAGACGCACGCGGCCGGCGGGGACACCGACCAGCCCGAACACGCGGGTTGGCGCGCAGCGCCGAAAGAAAAGCACACAACCGCACTCCACGGCTACCTAACACACACTGCCTTTATTTTACGTCGCCTTAGAATGATGCCAGAGCGGCGCCCCCTGGCATCCTCACATGTCAATCCGAAACCGAAAACGCATAATACAACAAGTTATTGACGAATTTACATGTTCACTGTTGCCTGAAATAGGGCAGTAGAATACGATGATTTTTTTGGTCTGAAATACCACTTTCACAGTATTACCATGAAATAGACTGCTAATAAATATCAGATCGAGAAGAGAACATCAGGGGCCAACTATTCTGGTTGTTTCAGAAACTAATTGATCTAGAGAGAAAAGAAATGACATATACTACAATTATTCAGCAATTGTGTCGGTATTTTCGTGCGAACGGTTAGTCCAGTTATTTCCGGGTGAATTGAAATTATCTGTGATGGTAATATTAGAATGTGAATTGGTGTGCTGTGCAATATAATCTTGCATGGCATAAAGGTACTCGGTCGTAGCATTTGGAGGTAGGTGAACTCCGCCCAGCGATATACTTGTTCCATGAAAGGTAAGTTTACACTAGACGCTTTCATGACGCCTCTCTTCCAGCCCCTCCTTTTCTTTCAGCTTCTGTGGAAGCCGTACCAAACTGGCAGATGAGGGTGTGCTCCCTTCAAGTCCAGAGTTGCAAGTGTACCATATAGATGTAACTATGTAAGAACACCTGAAATTCTGAATGCTAAAAATCTCCGGTGTTCGATTTTACGAACTTTCTGCTGGAATTCAGGTTCTCAACAGCAATAATTGAGCCTTTACCTCTGTCACATCTTTAATTCATGTTGGAATCGGCGTTTTTTGAGTCAATATATTAGCAACTGTAGCGAAGCCTGAAAGGCAGCTTTGATGCGACACTGAAATGTGAGTTGAAGCAGATTGAAAATCATAAGGGGTCACTTTCAATTGGATGTTGACTCTATTTTTGGGAAGTTCTACTGATAAGGGAAGAGGTGTGGCAAGTTGGGCAGATTGAAATGGGTAGCGCAGAAAACACAAAAAGTTGAGACGTACACGGCAGAAGCAATAGCGGAGACTGAAAGGCAGCTTTGCCTCAATGGTATAATATAATGAGGTGAAGCGTATTGAAAAGCTGAAGGGTTCACTCGTACATTGACTGTCTTTGGAAAGCTCATTCATAGTGGAGACCGAAAATCAGCTTTGTCTCAATACGAGTGTGATGAGGTGAAGCATGTTGAAAATGTGAACTCGCTTTCAGCCGGACATGGATAGCATTTGTCATTGGGCAGTTCGGATAGTAAAATTCCAGTGCCAATCGAATAGCAAACAATTTTTCCAAATGCCAAATATATGCTCACCCCTTCTATTAGCTTATATATTACTGATTTGCCATACCTTCGTTTTGTTGCAACCCTGCAAACTCGCCACACTTGACCACACTCACTGCAGCCATGGTGTGTTTTAGGTGAAACTATATTTAAGTGCTTTTGTTTTTGTGATGGATGAATCCATCGCAAAAACTTGAGCACTTAAAAATATTTTCTTTCTCGTAATCATAGAGATCAGAAACACACTTCCAAATTCAGGGATAATGATGCCAAATTTTGTTTAGTCTCGCAAAACGTAAAACAAAACGAGGTCGTGACAAAAAAAAAATGAAACGGGTTTGGAGACTGCTCCATGTGAGCAAGCTGGGAAGGCGCGTTTTGTTGCCATCATTACGCTTCCACGCGACGGGACGTGCCCTGTCGGATTAAAGAGCCCGGCAAAGGAAGCCCGCGTAATCGAAATCGTTGCTCTGTGGCGTTAATCGACGTGTCGATCGTGTGTCGTGTAGGAGCAGCCGTTTCTGTGTGGGGGTGGCTCGTGCGCCGCGCGGCGCAGCAGTCTCTGCCTTTATTTTTATTCCTTAAATAATGAGGTTGAGGATTCGTACTTTGCAGCGAAGGGTTCAATTTTCACTCGTGCCTTGACTTTAGCCACCAACTCGTGCCTTGGCTTTAGCATGGATGGGTGGATGGATGGATGGTGGTGGCTGTACCCTTTAGATCGGGCGGCAGCTAACGCCACCTAGCCGTAATACTTAGTGAACTAACCATTAGATTTATCTTTTTTTCTTTAAATAGTGAGGTTGAGGATTGGTACTTTGCAGTGAAGGGTTTATTTTCACTCGTGCCTTGACTTTAGCCACCAATCAGATAACCTCCTTCTAGTTAATTCTACCCGCTTAAAGTCTATTTTGCCCTCCCTGTCCCTAAACCCCAGTGCTTTGAAAAACTCTGCGCCATCATCCTGAACTATAGGGTGAAGCCCTCCCTTTACAGAACATTATCAAGTGTTCGGCAGTTTCTTCTTCCCCTCCACACGCACTGCATACCGTGTCTACCCCTTCGTACTTGGCCCGATATGTCTTGATTCGCAATACTCCCGTCCTGGCCTCAAACAATAGAGAACTATTCCGAGTATTATCATGGATCCTTTCCGTGGAAATTCCCTGCTTAAAAGTTCAATAGATCTCTAGTGTGGACTTCCTAATCATGCCAATTCTCCACATGTCAGTCTCCGTTTCCTTCACTTTTTTCTTAACCGATAGTTCTTTTCGGTTTGGTCACCTGCTGTTTTCTAAGTATTTACCAGTCAATTTCCTGGTTCGCTTCCTTCATTTTGTATCGACATTCTTCATGTACAAGTAGCTGAAAACCTTCCTAGCCCAATGCTCCTCTCCCATTTCTCTCAATCGCTTCTCAAATTTTATCTTGCTGCTAGCTTCCCTGCCTTCAAATTATGGCCATCCCATATCACCATGTACTGCATGATTTGGTGTATTCCCTTGAGCTCCTGAAGCAAGCCTACCTATTCCACGTAACTTAATTTCTAATCTTGCTTGAACTTCTGATCTCATGCACAAGACCGCATTGCCAAACGTCAAACCAGGAACAATTACCCCTTTCCATATTTCTCTCACAACATCATACCTATTGTAATTCCACAGTGCCCTATTTGTCATCACTGCTGCATTCCTGTTAGCTTTAGTCGTTATGTATATTTCGTGCTCCCTTAGGTACTCGGTCCCATTGCTTATCCATATGCCCAGATATTTGTATTTACCTGTTATCTCTAGCGTGACCTCCTGTGTCCAAAGCTCTCTACCTTCATTATCATTAAAAATAATGACTGCTGATTTTTTCCTAATAAATTTGAAATCTAACCTACCTCCCTCATTACCGCAGATGTCCATCAGTCTTTGCAAATCTTCCTTGTTGTCGGCCATTAGCATTATGTCATCTGCGTACATCAATGTCTGGAGTGCCTGTTAAATGAGTTTTTTTTGTTTGACTAAAGAGAGATTGAAGCCAAGTCCACTTCCCTCTAATTTGGCCTCTAATCCTCGAAGGTAAATCATGAATAACAAGGGGGACAGAGGACACTAATGCCTAAGCACCCATTTTACCTCTGTGGGCTTGGATACCTGATTTTACCAATTTATAACTACCTTGTTACTTTTATAGATATCTTTTAAAAGATTATAGAATTTACTGCTTAAAAGTTTGATAGATCTCTAGTGCGGACTACGTAATCATGCCAATTCTCCACATGTGAGTCTCCATTTCCTTCACCTTCTTCTTAACCGATAGTTCTTTTTGGTTTGGCCCCCGCTGTTTTCTAAGTATTTACCAGTCAATTTTCTGGTTTGCTTCCTCCATTTTGTATCGAGAATCTTCATGAATAAGTAGCTGAAAACCTTCCTCACCCAACACTCCTCCCCATTTCTCTCAATCGCTTCTCAAATTTTTTCTTGCTGCTAGTTTCCCTGCCCTCAAATGATGTCCATCCCATATCACCTTGTACTCCCTGATTTGCTGTATTCCCGTGAGCTCCTAAAGCAAGCCTACCTATTCGGCGTTGCTTAATTTCTAATCTTGCTTGAACTTCTGATCTCATGCACAAGACCGCATTGCCGAACGTCAGACCAGGAACCATGGCCCCTTTCCATATTCCTCTCACAACATCATACCTATTGTAATTCCACAGTGCCCTATTTTTCATCACTACTACATTCCTGTTAGCTTTAGTCGTTACGTATATTTCGTGTTCCCTTAGGTACTCAGTCCCGTTGCTTATCCATATGCCCAGATATTTGTATTTACCTGTTATCTCCAGCGTGACCTCCTGTGTCCAAAGCTCTCTACCTTCATTATCATTAAAAATAATGACTGCTGATTTTTTCCTAATAAATTTGAAATCTAACCTACCTCCCTCATTACCGCAGATGTCCATCAGTCTTTGCAAATCTTCCTTGTTGTCGGCCATTAGCACTATGTCATCTGCGTACATCAATGTTTGGAGTGCCTGTTAAATGAGTTTTTTTTGTTTGACTAAAGAGAGATTGAAGCCAAGTCCACTTCCCTCTAATTTGGCCTCTAATCCTTGAAGGTAAATCATGAATAACAAGGGGGACAGAGGACACTAATGCCTAAGCACCCATTTTACCTATGTGGGCTTGGATACCTGATTTTACCAATTTATAACTACCTTGTTACTTTTATAGATATCTTTTAAAAGATTAGCGACTCCATCTTCTACACCTAGTGTGTCCAGTATTCCCCAGAAGTCCTCTTGAACCGTGCTTTCGTACGCTCCCTTGATATCCAAAAATGCTAGCCACAGGGCCTGTGTTCCTTTTCTGCTATTTCGATGCACTGCGTCAGTGAGAACAGATTGTCTTCCAACCTCCTGTGTTTTTGAAACCCATTCTGCAGTTCCCCTAGCACCCCTCATCCTCTATCCATGCCTGCAGTCTTTCCTTTATGATCTGCATCGCCAGCCTTTAGACCACTGATGTCACTGTTATAGGACGGTAGTTGTTTATGTCAGCTTTGTCCCTCTTTCCTTTATAGATTATGCTCAGCCTGCTAAGGTTCCATTCATTGGGGACTTCATCATCGATTGTTATTTTGCTCACTGCCTCTCTCAAAGTCTGTTTAGGCTTCGTACCCAATGTCTTTATCAGCATAAGTGGAATGCCATCTGGGCCTGTTGATGGAACCCTCTTCTCAGCCCTTTCCCACTCTCGTTGTGAAAATGGAGCCATTGCGCCACTTGATCCATCCTTGTCTATTGTGGTGCACAAGGCACTTCTGTGTTGAAGTTTTTCTGTCACCCTTGTTCTTATATATTCAATAGCTTCGCCCCCTTCTAGCCTAGCACCTTTAGCTGTAGTTGTAAACCTCTGCTCTAGGTTCGTCTCATTTCTTAGGGAGTTTAGATGGTTCCAAAATTTTGCAGCTGCCTTTGTCTTTTTGATGCACTTCTGCCAGCCACTGAGCTCCCTTTCTTCTAATGTTTTCATTGATCGGAAGGGATGCATCTCTTCTACAGCTTAGAAAGATTTCCCATTTTCTTTCAACATCATCTGTCGGTTCACCCCGTTGCTTAGCATGTCTGTGTTCCCTAGAGGCTTCCTGACGTTTTGCTATGGCTCTCTTAACTTCCTTATCCCACCAACTCTTGGGCACATGTCTTGTTTCCGGGGTGACTTTTCACGTGCCTTAGCAAGCTCTAGCCCAAATAGTCTAATTTGATTTGTGTGTGTCCACACAGTTTTATTATCCTCAGTCATTATTTTCTCAGTTTGTTTAGTAGCAATTTCTATTTGCCTTTCTGAATGAAAATTCTCCTGTAGTTGCTCATCTTGTCTCCTTCCCACTTTCGCTGCTCTTCCAAAACTTAGCTTGATACGTTTGTGATCACTACCCAGACTTCTGGAGCCACCTTCATCTATGTGCATTCCCCTGAGCTTATCATACATCCTATGGAACATCAGTGCATAATCTATCAACGACTGCAGCCTTCCTACCTCTCATGTTGTTTGCCCTTCACACTTCTCAGTACTATTACAAATGATCAAATCATGCCTTTCACACATAGCCATGATCAATTCGCCTGTTGGGTCAGTATACCCATTTATATCTTCTATGTGCGGATTCATATCTCCTAGTATAATTATCTCGCACTCTCTTTTTCATTTCTCAACGTCCTTTGATATACACTCCACCATTGCCTGGTTTTCCTCTCTGGCCTTTGCTCCCATCCACAAGCACACCAAACCAAGAAGTGTCATCTGCCCAGCGACTTTCCCTTTTAGCCATAAATGTTCCTTTCACTCCTGCTTGGCCCTTTGCCAGTCTGTACTTTTATAAATGAATGCCCCAATACCACCCCCCTTTCTGCTACCTTTTTTTCTATTACAATATTCCCACGCGTAGTCCGCATTGTCAGGAGGTTGTTCCATGTCTCGAAGGTGTCTCCACAACCCCATATACCATCATCTCCTCTTGCCTCAACTGCTCTTCTATGTCTTACCGCTTTAACCTATTCCTGCCACCCTGCATGTGAATATAGTTTATGTCTGACTTAGCTCGGCCCTTGTGCTTGCGTCGATTTCTTCTCCCACGGGCTCTGTGTGGCTTGAATATTTCTGCCCCTTTAGAACCGTCTTTGGCTACACTGTTGGCCTCATGGTTCTGGGTCCCCCTAAAAAAGCTGTGGCTTGATGACCTATCCTATTACCAACCCTCCTGCCCATCGCACCACTGTAGTGAATGCCATCCTGTGCAAAGGGGTGAGCGCCGGGCTCGTACACGTCTTGGTTCACCTCCATTACACTGTATCCGAGTTGCTGGCTCATACCCTTGATCACACAGTTGGCCTCTACTAACCTTGTTTCAATCCCACGAGACTGCTCCCAGACGTCTGGGACTGTGCACATGGTCAGATGCACACTCCCAGAGGCTTCTCGAAGCTTATGCATCCCATCCTCTAACTGTCTCTGAAGGTTCTTATCCTTGCCTTTCAACACATCATTGAGCCCAGCATGAATATTGACGAGATTTTAAATCTCCATGCTGTCCTCTACAACCCCCTGAGCTTTCGCCAGTGCATCCACCATGCTCTTCCCTGACTGGGCCTCCACCCTCACTCTCCCATCTTCCTTCACTGTCGTGAAGACGCCATCCCTAACCTTGGCCACGTTAGAGTCTCCCACCACTAGGACCTTTCTATGCTCCAAACGCTGGCTTCCTGTTTGTGACTGCGCCCCTGTTTGCTTCACCTGTTTTTCTCTCTGCCATCTGCCCTGCCCTGCTCGAAGACTGCCGCGCCACCGAGCTGTATGTCCTCGGAGCCTCGTGCTGTGGCCAGACACAGAGGCCCCCTGACCTCCCTTCTCGTCTGTTCCTTCCCGCCTGTCGCCTTCTCCGCTACCCACACCTTCCGCCTCACACCGCTCGGGGCCGGAGCAAAGATCCATTACCTCCTTTACCCGCTGCTCGAGCTCGGTCCGCCCTTCCCGTTCTGTTTGAAGGTTGCCCTTCATTTGCTCTAATAGGCTGGCGGTAGCCTCCTCCCGCTCACGCGACGCTCCGAGCTGTTTTTGGAGTTCTATCCTCTGCTCTCGTTCCGCCCTAAGCTCCCCCTGAAGCCCCTCGATGCTATCCTCCATGCGCTGCGCGGCCGCCTTCAGTGTCTCGCACAGCCTGCACACGAAGCTCGCCTTCTGCGCGTCGGCCAAACTCATGAATGCTGCCTCGTCTAAGTAGCACCAGCGCTTGCATTCTTCGCACTGCACCAGCTCATTCTCGCCCGTGGTTTTCCTAGCCCTCCTTAGCCATCACCCACCCGACCATCGAACCGAGTGCCCGACAGGCCTACGTTCAACCCTAATCCCACTATCGAGCCGCCTCCGCTAACTCTCCTACCTCAACAACTGTTAAAAGCTGCCGCCTACACCGCACACACATGTGTTCAATTTCGCTAGTAGACTCTCACTAGGTTCCCTTCGTGTTCGGCTCTAGCTGTTTAACAACTAACCGGGCGCCGTGTGCAAGGTGCCGTGTGCAGGATCACGTGCGCCGGCTAAACCAAGAACTTTTATGAAAAATTGTGGCAGCACAGGAATGACTTCCGTCAAATGATCAGTGAACGGAGTGCTGAGGCAGAACATTGTTAGCGGGTTGGCCACCATACCAGTCCCGACAGCGCGGTGATCTAAACAGAAAGAGACCATCGCCGGCGGTTCCCCTTTGAATCCTGACACATTCAGCAGTGGGAGATACCAACCGCACCACTGGGGACACTGCCCTCCATCTACTTCCAGGGCTTGCAACGAGTCGTGGCAAACATTTCAGGCCTTCTCACCCCCGAAGAAAAAAAAAAAGCCGTTCAGGCTTTAAACATAGGGTTTCAATAAAAATATTGGCGGGAGTTTTCTGTTTGTTTTTTTTCGTTTTTCTGTTCTCCCAATCAAGCAGACTTCTGCCTAATGCTCACCTTTGCAATAAATACAGATATCTGTGCTGCACGCCCTGAACCCGGAGATAAGAGCTCGTTGCTGTGTTTTGTAGCCTTTCTGCATACCTTGGGCGTACAAAGAACACAAAAGCTCAGGTATGAGTAACTTGAGCCTAGGAAAAGCCCGTGGTGTCAAGCTTTTCACAGAATGGACTGAGCGAACACAATGACGGTTGAGGAACCGTTGAAATTGCTTCCGCGTGTCAAACCTGATTATGAATAGAAAGGAGTTTGAATTAAAAAGGGAGAGATAAAAAAAAAACGGGCGCTGATATGCTGTCTCGGTATAGAGTGCTGAACTGCAGTCGTGCTGGCAAAATGTTTAGAAGCTCCTCAAGTTCTCAGGGGGCCACAGAAATGTTGGACCTCATTACAGTTTCAAGGAATTCGTTTTTCCCAGTGACTAAGCGTCGCTTCCTAAACTTGCGGTAATCCTAAACTTCCTAAACTTGCGGTGATCACTTCCTAAACTTGCGGTAAACCAATATTAGTATGGAAAGGCGGTTTGACGATTACGACTCACGGGTCATGACGTGCATAATGTCACAATCTCGTTGCGTACGTCTTCAAACACTTTCCGCCAGGCAGTGCCTAATACCCACCGGCGGGTATGGGCTGTCTGTCTGTCTGTCTGTCTGTCTGTCTGTCTGTCTGTCTGTCTGTCTGTCTGTCTGTCTGTCTGTCTGTCTGTCTGTCCGTCCATCCGTCCGTCCGTCCGTCCGTCCGTCTGTCTGTCTGTCTGTCTGTCTGTCTGTCTGTCTGTCCGTCCGTCCGTCTGTCTGTCTGTCTGTCTGTCTGTCTGTCTGTCCGTCCGTCCGTCCGTCCGTCCGTCCGTCTGTCTGTCCGTCCGTCCGTCCGTCCGTCCGTCCGTCCGTCTGTCCGTCTGTCTGTCTGTCTGTCTGTCTGTCTGTCTGTCTGTCTGTCTGTCTGTCTGTCTGTCTGTCTGTCTGTCTGACTGACTGACTGGTCATGACGTGCATGTCACAATCTCGTTGCGTACGTCTTCAAACACTTTCCGCCAGGCAGTGCCTAATACCCGCCGGCGGGTATGTGCTACAGGTGATTGACACTTCATATCTAGCCAGGAACGACGAGAACAAACATAGGTAATTTTAACGCGTGAGCGTCAAGAAAAAGTTGACATCAGCTGCATTGATCCGACGAATGTAAAGAAAAAAAAATTGGCAGATCCCACGTACAGTGGGAATCGATGTTATGCGAAGCACGAATGAGAAATGCTGATATGTCACTTTCAAATTAGCACAACATTACGAGGTGCGGGTAAATAATAAGCGCGTCTCTTAATGCTCAAAGCACGTCTTTCTTTTACTAGTTTTCTTTAGTAAGCTACAAATTCAAGGCAAATTTATTGGAGACTAGGTCACCAATACTCGTTTCTGTAAGTTATTTCATCAAAAACATTTATCTTTTTATTTATGATTAACGTGCGCGTGTTTCCTTATATCAACCTTAATATGATAACATGACTAAGAAGTTAAGGTATACTGTCTACTTCCGAGGTGCACAGCTATTTGTAAATTTGTTTGCAGTTTATTCGGTCCCGTGATTTCACACTTTGAAGCTAGAATTTCCAACAAGACGTTAGGAGTTGCTCCTAAAAGCCCGTTATTTTTGGTGATGTAATATTGATATTATGCATCGCACTTTAATGCTAATAGGTAATGCGTTTATACTTTATCGAGTACACCGTTCGCAAACTATGGCAAAGTATTATGAGCGATTTATGCTCATGCATGCCACAAAACTCGTATGATCTTTTCTCAGCGCAGAACGCATATGGGATTGCGATGATAACGAGAGTAAAAAGGCAGGCAGGCAGGCAGGCAGGCAGGCAGCACCTTTGCGAGTTTAAGGTACACTTAATTTTGTGCCCGAGTGTAAAATTTAGCACTCTTCAAGAATGAAGGACGTAATGGTGCTCAGTCAAATTAATACAAGCTGAAGCCACAAGGGTTTGGCAATGGTTGTCAACAAAATATGGTACAACTTCACAGATATTCACATTATTATTATTATTATTATTATTATTACTATTATTATTATTATTATTATTATTATTATTTTTATTATTATTATTATTGTAGTGGAGCATACGCACTAACGTGTATGCGCCTTCCAAAGAGAAGGAAAAACCCTGTGCTCTGATTGCACGAGAACCTGGGCCGCCTTTGCGAGACTTGCCGTACGGCCATTTCTCGTTGCGACATCGTTGCGACTTCTCCGGTTCAATAAACGTCATCACATTTGGTGGAGGCTGCTGAGATCCCCAAGCAGACCTGGAGCTCCGCTCTCGCAAGTTGCCCGAGAGACCACTGCAAAAACATGACTGACGCAGTCGCCAACCAGCCCATCCCAGCCCAGCCAGCACCACCGGCTGTCCCGTCTACCTGCCCCGGCGCTACTCGCCAACGGGACCCACCAATCTTCAGCGGCAGAGGTGAGCAAGACGTCGAAGACTGGCTCTCCTTGTACGAACGCGTAAGCGCCAGCAACAAGTGGGACAACGATTCTAAACTCGCCTACGTTATCTTTTACTTGGCAGACGTAGCTAAACTTTGGTTTACGAACCGCGAAACCGCCATCACCAACTGGTCCTCCTTTAAGACACTCGTCACTGAAGTGTTCGGCCGACCAGAGGTCCGCAAGCTCCGCGCTGACCAGCGCCTGCGCCACCGAGCCCAGCAGCCTGGCGAGACATTTACCAGTTACATAGAGGACGTGCTCGACCTCTGCAGGCGTGTGAATCCATCTATGCCCGAAGAAGAGAAAATTCGGCAGATTCTCAAGGGCATCGAGGATGGCGCATTCCAGATGCTGCTAGCGAAAAGCCCGAACACGGTGGCCATCCTCGTAAGCCTCTGCCAGAGCTTTGATGAATTGCGCCGTCAGCATTCCATCGCCCGACAGAATGTCCCACCGCCGGATTCGATCTCGGCCGCGTCACTCACAAATGCCAACGGTTGCCAAGAAAGTTTGTCACACCAGATCAAAGACTTCATCAGGGAGGAAGTCGCCCGACAGCTCTCCCTGCTGCCGCATAGCGACGCGCCCACCGCAAGCCTGCCTTCGACACTGCAGCAGGCCATACGCACTGAAATTTGTGATGTCCTCCCTACAGTGCAGGCCCCTTACACATGCACTTCAGCAGCACCTAATCTCTCAGCTGTCGGCTACGCACCACCTGCACCACCTTCACCTCTCAGCTACGCAGCTGTGGTCGCGCGGCCCCCACCGCATCCAGTCGCCTTATCAGCTCCACCTCCTCCGGCCTCGCCTCCAGTTTACAGGCCCTCACCTCGCTTTTTCCGTCGATCTAATGAGTGGCGCACCCATGACAACCGTCCTATCTGCTTCGCCTGTGGCATCGCTGGCCACATTGCACGCTTCTGCCGCCGTCGCCCCACACCTGCAAACGCATACTTCGGAACTGCTACCTACGCGCCACAGCAGGCCACCGCATCTGCATATGAACAGAGGCACTCAGACTCAGATCGCCGCCCATCGACCGCTCGTTTCCCATCCCCTCGTCGCCGATCGCCATCGCCTATGCGTCGTCGACCACCTCCTGAGGAGGGAAACTAATCAGTGCAGTTCCGGAGGCAAGAACTGCAACTTGTGCGCAATTCCCAAGGCCTCCGTTTTCGCCACAAAATGTTGTTGATGTCGATGTTGAGGGAGTCGCCACATTAGCGTTAATAGATACCGGGGCCGCCGTTTCTGTGATGGACGCCAAATTTTGTCGGAAACTGAAGAAAGTGACCACATCTCTCTGTGGCATGGTGCTGTCCACGGCTAGCGCGCAACGCATTCATCCCTCGGCTCTGTGTACGGCGCGCGTCGTCATCCAAGATGTTTTGTACGTCGTACAGTTTTTTGTTCTGCCATCTTGCTCTCATGACCTTATCCTCGGTTGGGATTTCTTATCACGTCATGAAGCTATCATCGATTGTTCCCGTGCCGAAGTGTCCCTTGTGCCAACATATGAATTTCCACCACCCGAGCGGTCGCCTCGGCTCTGCAAACTCATCGCTGACGACGACATCACCTTGCCCCCGGAAGCTTCGGTCCCTATAAGCCTTTAATGTGTGGCGCAACCTGACGCCACGGTGGTGTTTACGCCATCTCCTGTTTTTACTGAACGCAAGGGCATCGTTCTCCTATTTGCCGTTCTTACAATTGCGTCTGGTTTAACCGTAATGCTGGTTACCAACCACTGCAACTACCCCATTGGCTTACTTCGTGGTGAAACGTTGGAATATGTGCAACCTGTCAACCATATCGATGATATTATTCTTCCCGACGAAACGCCATGTCACATTGCCGCAATAACTGATGCGCCTGAGCCATCAAGTTTGTCACCCTTCGACAATGCTATTGACGCAGACCTTCCCCTCTCGCATCGCCGCCAACTTGTTGCTCTCCTTAACAAGTTTCGCTCTTCTTTCGACTTTCAAGAACCTGCTTTGGGCCGCACCACGACTATCACTCATACTATTGACACCGGCTCACATTCGCCTCTGCGACAGCGTCCTTACCGCGTTTCCGCCGAAGAGCGCCGCGTCATTACGGAGCAAGTAGACGACATGCTTAAACGTGGAGTGATACAGCCTTCTCAAAGCGCTTGGTCATCACCTGTGGTTCTCGTAAAGAAAAAAAGATGGCACCGTTCGATTTTGCGTGGACTATCGCCGCTTAAACAAGATTACGAAGAAAGATGTCTACCCGCTACCACGAATAGACGATGCTCTTGACTGTTTACAAGGCGCCGAGTACTTTACATCCTTGGATCTGCGTTCTGGGTATTGGCAGGTGCCAATGGCTGAATGTGATCGCCCTAAAACAGCCTTTGTAACGCCAGATGGCCTATATGAGTTCAAAGTGATGCCATTTGGGCTCTGCAACGCACCTGCCACATTTGAGCGCATGATCGATACCATCTTGCGTGCCCATAAGTGGAAAACTTGCTTGTGTTACCTGGACGACATCGTAGTCTTTTCGTCTGATTTCCCGACACATCTCGTTCGCCTCCACGAGATTCTGACGTGTCTAACTTCTGCGGGCCTACAACTTAACTCCAAGAAGTGCCATTTCGCAGCACGAAAACTAACCATCTTGGGACATGTCATCACAAGAGACGGTGTTCTTCCGGATCCCGAAAAGCTTCGGGCTGTCGCTGACTTCCCGTTGCCCACATCACTGAAAGCCCTAAGAAGTTTCGTCGGTCTCTGCTCCTACTTTCGTCGCTTCGTGCGCAACTTCGCGTCCATCATCGCACCTCTCACGAGTCTGCTTTCCAACAGCAAAGGTATATCTGCATGGTCACCTGCATGTGACGACGCATTTCGCCAGCTGCGCCGCCTGCTGACCTCACCACCCATTCTTCGTCACTACGACCCCGCTGCTGCCACAGAAATTCACACTGATGCAAGTGGCATCGGTCTTGGTGCAGTTTTGGCACAACGGAAAGGCACCCAAGCCGAATACGTAGTCGCCTATGCAAGTCGCGCTCTCAAGAAGGCTGAATTGAATTACTCCGTGACAGAGAAGGAGTGTTTGGCCATAATCTGGGCCTTGACGAAGTTTCGCCCGTACCTTTACGGCCGCCCTTTCGATGTGGTCACAGACCACCACGCTCTATGTTGGCTGTCGACATTGAAAGACCCGTCCGGACGCCTGGGACGTTGGGCACTTCGATTGCAAGAATACGACATCCGTGTAGTATATCGTTCCGGTCGCAAGCATGCAGATGCCGATGCACTTTCGCGATCACCATTAACCCCAGATGTGGCTTCTCTGTCACCACTTTTTACCACCTTGTCACCAATAGACACCACTGACATGCTTTCGGAGCAGCGTAAAGATGCATACCTTGCATTGTTACTCGACTACCTTACCGATCCGTCTGCTGTCCCTTCCACGAGAGCGCTACGCCGACAAGCAGCCCACTTTTCCGTGCGAGACAGCATTCTGTACCGCCGCAACTACATGCCTGGCGGTCGGAAGTGGCTCCTTGCTGTCCCAACTCATATGCGCTCTCACATCTGCATGAATTTCCATGCAGACCCTCAAAGTGCTCACGCAGGTGTCCTGAAAACCTATGAAAGGCTGCGCCAACGATATTACTGGCGAGGAATGTATCGCTTTGTGCAAAAATACGTTCAGTCTTGCACCACTTGCCAACAGAACAAGACACCTCCGCGGCAACTTACTGGCATGTTACAGCCGCTCCCATGCCCGGCTCGCCCATTCGACCGCGTGGGTATCGATCTCTATGGCCCCCTCCCATATAGTCGCTCTGGAAACCGGTGGATTATTGTCGGCGTCGATCATCTGACACGCTACGCTGAGACTGCAGCTCTACCGGCAGCGACCGCCCACGAAGTTGCACTCTTCATTCTGCGCAGCTTCATTCTCCGCCATGGGGCTCCACGGGAATTACTCAGTGATAGGGGTCGAGTGTTCCTGTCGGAGGTCATCCAAGCTATTCTCGCTGAATGCAACATCATCCACCGGAAATCTACCGCATACCATCCACAGACGAATGGTCTCACTGAACGGTTCAACCGCACACTTGGCGACATGCTGAGGATGTACACCTCCTCCGACCACACTAACTGGGACGCTGTCTTGCCTTTTGTTACCTTCGCTTACAACACCGCGACGCAAGCGACTACCGGTTTTTCCCCGTTCTTTCTGTTGTACGGCCGCGAACCATCCCACCCACTCGACACCATACTCCCGTACCGCCCTGATGCATCGGAGTGCTCCCCGCTTTCGGAAGTCGCCAGATACGCTGAAGACTGCCGTCAGTTGGCTCGGTCTATGACAAGTGAGGCTCAAGGTCTACAAAAAACCCGACATGATGACGCTCATCACATAGCGCCTACGTTTCGTACTGGCTCCCTCGTGTGGCTTTGGGTGCCCCCGCACGTTCCTGGCCTGTCTTCTAAACTTCTGGCCCGGTACCATGGTCCATACCATGTCATTGACGCAACCTCGCCGGTGAATTACATCATCGAGCCCCTAACACAATCGCCAGATTTGCGCCGTCGAGGACGCGAGACCGTACACGTCGACCGTCTCAAGCCCTACTACGACCCCCTCATTGTGCCTACTCCCTGAGTCGCCAGGATGGCTACTCTTCAACCCGGGGGGTATTGTAGTGGAGCATACGCACTAACGTGTATGCGAATTCCAAAGAGAAGGAAAAACCCCGTGCTCTGATTGCACGAGAACCTGGGCCGCCTTTGCGAGACTTGCCGTACGGCCATTTCTCGTTGCGACATCGTTGCGACTTCTCCGGTTCAATAAACGTCATCACATTATTATTATTATTATTATTATTATTATTATTATTATTATTATTATTATTATTATTATTATTATTATTATTATTATTATTATTATGTGTACATAGAAAGCAGAAACACAGGAAATATGGAGGGAACAGGCTGACAACTGCTACTTCTGGGGCACAACAGCTGCTGGCTTCTTCAGGAAAGGGAGACATAGATGAGACGAGGGAAGGGGAAAGTAAAAAAAGGGCAATACACACACACGGAAAAAAGTCACATGAAAACTGCCTGTAAATGTGATGCCAAGTCCGTTTTTTTTAAGAGAGCTGAAAGGGCTCTATGAGCCTGGAACAGACATGAAGACAATTAAAACAATACACTGATGCAAGCAAATAAAAGTAAGACGTTCCGGCTCCCGAAGGCGAGTCTTGTTCACAAATGAAAAATAAATATTCATGAACCTTTTTCAAAAGTTTTTTTTCATTTGTGGACAAGTACGGGAAGCTTGGTCTTGCTTTTATGTGCTTGTATCGTTGTCAGTGTTGTTTTAATTGTCTTCATTGTAGCTTAGCAACCAGACAGAACAGTGAAATGAGGGTGAGAAGGAGTGATCTGAGAGGTACGAAGAGTCTAAGGAGGAGAGGAGAGGCAACACCTCGTCGAAAAACTCCAGCCTCGAGGCTCTCTCCTTGTGACGTCACTTGATGGGTGCGGACTAGTATAAACAGAGAGCGCTGCTCGAGGGAGGTTATCTCACAGATCTACCATGCGCAATGTTTTTTTTTTCTTTCAAGATCGAACATGTATACATTTTGAAGCAAATCTAATAAAAGTATATGATCAATACATCGATTTAAACAATCGAGATTCGTTTTGTGCTCGCGGCACATGAGGAGCAATACACCTCTCCGTTCTGAGGAGGTTGGGATCGTCTTTTTTTTTATCGGCAGCGCCCAGAACTGTGCCATTTGGCTCAACCCAAAAGTCCGTCACCAATAGGTTCCTGCGGCATTACGGGATTCGTTCTAGCACTGTTTTCTCTGACCATTCTCACCAGTGCGGAGGTCGGATTGCTCCTCGTTCGCCAGAAATTGCAGTGTCAGCTTGGTGACGGCACGGCGTTTCTCGGTACAATACCTCGTGATGTCCGAGTGTTCGCGAACGACAGAGGTTTTGATCACCTTGTCCACAGTCAGCACGTCTCTGCATGTCAAGTAGCTCACCGTCTTCGGGCACTACACATTCTGCCTGGATCAGAAGGACGTCCGGCCGCTTTGTTAATAGCTTTCTTATACTTGTAATAACGTAGCATCCAGGACGTAATGGCCCTACCTGCTGGCAAACACAGACCTATAGGACTCCTACAGTGGAGGTAGTCGGGAAGGTACTCTGCAAGCTTACCATATAATTCTCGGAGATAATAATAATAATAATAATAATAATAATAATAATAATAATAATAATAATAATAATAATAATAATAATAATAATAATAATAATAATAATAATAATAATAATAATAATAATAATAATAATTTTTACCATCAGTACAAAAAGTAATAATGGAAGGGGTGGGAAAAAAGCAACAATCTGCTTTACGGAGCTCGCACTCAAGTAGCGGCAGCGAGGCACACACACAGATACAAAAAAATACAGTTCCATACATCTGCAATATAAAGTGATATGCGTTTAAACTAGCGTGAGAAAAGAAATTAAATGAAAGAGAAAAAAATCATAGCATATCCACGGAGTCAATGATGAGGAGTGAGGTGAATCTTCGGAGGGTTTTATCGGTAAACCGTGAGTAGTCCGTCAGTCCGTCTGCCTGTCTGTCAATCTGTGTGTTCATCAATCCGTCCGCACCTGCTGAGTGAACAATCGACCTAGGCGGTCACGTACGAGCTAGTAAGGACAAACCCATGGCTTTGCGAGCTTCGCCCCTAAAACACATAGCCGGAGCATCACCGCATCGAGAGGTTTCCCGTGGTACCACGCGTGTCCATGCGTTCCCCAGGCGCTCACTTGGAAAATTGAGAGCACGCACACGCACCTTCGTGTACCAGCCGGTATACAGTCAACGTGGCATCATTGTATGCATAATTCGCACGCCGTCTCCGCGTCCTTCCTTTAAATAAACCAAAGCTCGCAGACTGAACACACTCACAGCAACACGCAAAACATGCAACACCTGAACGGCGAAGAGATGCGCCTGGAAATGCCGATGCTGCAGACGCTCGCCGAACGCGCGATTTTGCGACGTATCGCGGTGACTGGTCGAACACGATTGCCACCCGTCCGCCCCGTCTGTGCGAGTAAAAACTAACGGAAGGATGGTTGGATGGATGAATGCGAAACCTTATTTGAAGTCCTGAGGTGCAAGACTCAAGGCATAGCGGGCCACTCCCCCGTTATGACAGTCAGGCCAAGCTCTACCACCGCGTCGTGGGTCCTATGGACAGCCCACAGTTGATCCCCGACATCGGGGCTCTTGAAAGCGGATAACCACTTTTCTTCATTGCACTGGTTCGTGCCCCGCAACGAGGGACAACGTTAGAGCATATGATCTGTAGCTAGCGAACTCGTTGCAGTGCCTGCAAGAGCTATTAGGAATGAAACTACTGTCATCTTTTTTTTACTAGAGTGTGGGATTAAGGGCGCGACTGCTTCACAATCGAAGGTTTCCTTTTGAGGCTTACCAGGGATGCACGGGTGAAACGCCAGGACGCGCTTGCACAGGCTGCATTGGTCCTGTCTACCTCTTCTCCGGTGTCTCGTACCAGGCGTTCTTTAAGATCCCCAAATAATGTCCTTTCTACTCGCTCCCTAATATACGCTCCTTAAGTTTATTTTAGAGGACAGCTTAATTACTGCCCCGCATTTTCTACAGGTATTGCAGTGAGTGCACCTGCACTTTTTTTGTCACGTTCACTGAAGAAATTTATGCACATAGCTGGTTAATAACAGCCATATCTTCCTTCATTTCAGATAAGGAGCTCTTCGGACGTTGTTGCAATGGAGCGAAGAAAGCCTTACTCCCAAATTATAGATGCCATCTCACGAAGTCCAATCATCTGCCCTGATTTCTCGAGGGCAGCATTGGGGTTTCGAGCATGGAAAGGAAACGTGCTTCTCACGACGTTCCCCAAAAGTGGTACATACTGGGTGATGTACGTTACACAGTTGATTCTAAAGGAAAGAGAACCCGTAAGTGGCTTGCAAGAGTTTACGCGTGACATGCGCATGCTTGGAGTCGTCCAAATCGATTGGTGGAAGCCAAGTCTCCCACTGTGCCTGTTTGCCACCCACCTGCCCCTACGGAAAGACTCCATGAACCAAGATGCGAAGTACGTATACGTGGCAAGGAATCCGTGGGACATGTGCGTCTCTGACTTCCACCACACTAGCGGTTTGGACGTGTATCGCTTCTGGAGTGGAACATTCGAGGAGTTATTCGACGCATTTCTGGAGGGCAAGTGCGCTGACAAGGGATTATACTTTGATAACGTTGCCTCGGCTTACGCCTTGAAAGACGAGCTCAACGTTTTCTTCGTCACCTACAAGGAACTGAAGGTGGATACTCGAGGGGTGGTTCTGAGACTGGCTCGGTTTCTCGCCAACAAGTACAGCGACAATCTGGCAGAGCATGAAGATGAACTTGTACGTCGATGCATGCACTAGCCATAATATGAAACGCGTTGCTGCACCCACTACCCTTGGAGACATCGATCCTGAATGGCGCAACGCGGCCGTACGTATTATGGCATCCAAAAACTGACCGCTTGCAGAAAGCGAGAAGCAATGCAGCTACGTCAGGAGTGGCAGCGTAGGCGGCTGGTAGCCCTACTTCTCTCGGGACCAGCTGCGACGCTGAGAAGCAATGATAAAGGAACTGTAGCGGCATTTCTGTGTAATGAACCTTTGGAAGGACATACGAGAAGTAGCGCAAAGGCTAATTGGTGTAATTGATTGAAAATAAATGGCGAAAAAATATCCTAATAGTGGTTCAATATAAAAACAATCGTGGGGTGTTTCCCAACCTTTTCTATTATGTTTCGTAACCTTTTCTAAGGTCTGCTAGCACTCGCAATGATCTTGACAGCCAACACAAACTCGTCACGACGGTGGCGGTTGGTAGTTTATATGAAAACTACTACTGGCGTTTTGCGTGCAGTGGCACAATTCGTACTTTAAAATTGATATTAAATACGTTCTAGGCTGTATTATTCGTTGATATTTCGTACATGATGCATGTGTATCCACACAAATCCAGCTCGCAAGTTATATTTCTTTTGAGGTTTACAAAGAGAAAGGGGGAAGCAGGAAGGCGGGTAAAAAGCAGAAAGAGCGTGGCAAAGACACAGCAGTTACTATCTGGGGAGAAAAGCTGAGAGAAAAGTCAGGCCGCCTGGCTACAACTCCCAGATCGCAGAGTTCTCGTAAAAGAGACTTGAAGAAAGCGCAGAAGTGTACGTCCTGTCTTCTCCCCCCCCCCCCACTCGTTAAGAAAAGAAGACACAGATTCGGTTTCATTTACACGGTGGAGAAATCCTCGCAGTCACAACGATATCACGGATTATCGAGTATGCGCGACCTCCCCGCGCCTGCTCGAAAGAGACGGGGACCTTCTCTTATTGCTTTTTCCCTAGAGGGCCAACTATTCTCCCTGAGGCAGGTGTTCGGCCACATTGTTGCGCTTGCTCCCGCAGAGAATGGTGGCGTGTGTCCAGTCTGCAGCTGGCGAAACGGGAGTTGCTAGACACTAGAGTAGATGGGAAACATTGACCTCCTCCTCCATTCTCTTCGTTCTTGTGAGGGCCTGGGAACATTTGAGGGGAATTCTCCTCGCGAGATAGCGTCACCAGAACCCGCCTTTATCAGAATTTCAGGAGGTGTTGCCTTTATCCCCCCAGGAATTGTCCCTCGTGTGAATGCCAACTGGTCGTTCAAGGGTTCTTCACACAGCTGCGCTCGGGTGTCTTCCAGCGCGCAGGGGACTGGGAGGATGGTCATTGTAAACCAGTCGTAAACAATACTATCTTAAGTTGTTGAATCATGCTTATTTCTTTCATTGTATATGAGATCAGTGGTGATCTGGGACTATGAGGTGATTTTCAATGGCACGTGTGAACATAAACTTCAGGCAAGTGAAGGTGTAAGTTGTTCAAAATGCAAAAATCTCAGGAGGGACTACTGTACAGGATCCCCCCTCCCCTCAGTCTAAACACAAAGAGGAGTCAGGATCCACCCCCCCCCCCACGATTTGCGCCACTAAACAGTACACATACTTGGTATGGCTGAAACTATGCAAAAAACACCTTTGCGATGGATTTTCTGGGTTAGTGTTCATGTTTTTCTGGCCACTTCAGGCCTCAGCGCACTTATCTGCCGTTTAAGACGACGGCGTTTTGATGCGTTCCCTGTAACTGGGGGGCCTTCGACTTATATAACGTCTGAACATCGCATCTGTACCATAAGTCTGCGCTGAGCTTTACATGCCTTTGACGAGTGGGCTGAACAAGCCTACGTGCTCTCTGTGGGAGCCCAGTTATCGCGCGCGATCGCTGCAGTGGAGGCGCCGTTTTGTATCTCCGTATGTCGGAAAACAGAACATTTGAATAGCATATAAAATTACTTCAATCTTGCAGATCTGCACCCCGGCTTGACGCTGTGCTCAAGTTTCGGGCGCTTCATGGGAATAATTTTATCCGCATAAAACATTGAAGCAAAAGCAGCCTCGGGCAGCGACAAAAAACTCCCAAGCATTTCCCCGAGGGTGAACATGGTTAAGTGCGAATACACGGGGTGATGCTATGAAGGGTATTTATTAATTCGCTCTATTATATTTATTATTCACACTATGGTGCCTTTATGGTGTAATGGTTCCTGGGAATCGCTATTTGATCACACGGGGGAGTTTACGTTAACTCACTGGCGAATGCCAACGGCTTTTAGCTTTACTCCCCCTCACGACCCGCTCTCGACGGGAGACTGAGAGAGAAGGCGGGCGCGCGAGAGAGAGGGACGCGCGCGCAGCTGCAGCGAGCGAGGAGAGCGGAGGAGCGAGCGATGGGGGAGGGGGTATATGGCGCGTTACTGACACCGATATCAGCGTCGCATCCGTGGCTTATTCGGTAGAGCGTCGCGCTGCGGCCCGCCAAGTCCTCTTTCTTTAAAGATAGAGAGAAGACTGCGGACGCCGCCGACGGCGGTGGATGGTGTGGGGTCGCTTATAAAGTGTATTCACGCTTAAAAAGCTAAAACAACGCAAAAACAAGCTAAACAGGAAGATTCCAAGGGCACGTTTCTGGTGAACGCACAATGTTCCAAGAGACCGACAGGTGCTGGCGAAACCGTTTATTGACACAAACGAACGCTGAAGAAAGCGCGCTCCTCCGATTTCTAATAGCAATGGGAAAAACAGGCACCCAGCCGACAAGACAGAAGCTGGCCCAACGAAGAAACGAACATCAAAAGAAGCCGTGCTTATGCCTCTCCCTCCCTAGAAAAAGCCGCTGCCACGCCGATCAACCTCTTCGGATCTAACAACGAGCGAACTGTAGAAACATCTATAAAGAAAGGGGCGTGGTGCTGCAGAGTTGCGTCGCGGGGCGCGGAGTCAACCTACCGGAAAGATGTAACCCCTTCCCCCAGCTTTAACTGTGCGGCACGCCGACGAAAAGCTTGAAAATTTTTGAGGACACAAAAACAAGCAGTGGAGAGGTGCGATCAGCGGGTGAATAGTGTGTTTTTCGCCAGTGGCCGAAGGCGTGTCCTACAGTGGCAGCGTGTCAGGCGCCGATGTGTTGCCGGCGAAAAAAGTTTCGTCAGTGAAGTGCGGTCAAGTGACGACGCCAGAGTTTCCGGCAAGAGAAACCTCGGACGCAGCGGGACGATAACCGGTGCTGGATTTTCAGTGTTTCTTGACAGAGAGGCATTTAAGCTTATTGTCAAGAACTTTGGACTTGTTTGACGAGCATTTTTGCCTATTGGTTAGTTAATATTGCATTGTAGCACGTGTTGTTGTTTGGGCCATTGTTTCGCTGTTATTAGGGTACCTTGTGAGAGTTGTATTGTATTTGATAACTGCCAAGTGTACACGTTTGTTTGTAGTTTGTTCTGTTTTATTGGACAATACAGTTTTGGTTTTGCCACAGCCTGCGTTAGCCGGTGCACCAAAAGGACCAATACTTAATTTCTCACGCTTTCATGGTGCATTCGAGGGGGGGGGGGGTGATACGTCAGCCCTTGGAACCATCCCGGTGATTGTCTCCCTATCAACAGGAGAAGTGACATTTATACACATGTAAAATTGAACTTTTTCGAGAAAAAATGCCCCCACCCTCCACTGGCTACGCCACTGGTTGAAGACCTAGCAATAAGAAAGATTCACCCTATTAGTGTCAAGTCTGAGTAAGTGTAAATCCGGGCAGCCTTCTTTGTTGCCGTTTGACTTTTTCTTTGCATCCTCCTTTTTTTTCTTGTTTTTTCTACCAGGTTTTTCGGCGTTATTTCCTCTTTATTTCTATTTTCTTCCCATTTTATTTATATCACTCTTTTTATTTATAGCTTGATTCCTCTTTCACTATTCATCATGGTTTGTGTTGTCTTTTTTCCCTAGTCATGGGCATAGTAGTCACAGTTTCCTTATTCAATAACCACACTTCGAAAAATCATCAAAGCACTCGAAGAGGAACGATTCTAGGGACCTTTTTTCTCCTTTTTTATTTTTTAATTTACTTTTATGCCGTTGACAAGTGCCTGTCCATCCTGCCGTTTTCTGCTCAAGAATTTATTTCGCTACTGTCTGACAAACAATTAATGTTCATATCAATGCACGCAGCTTGCGAAGGAATCACGATAACATTAATTATTTCCTTCACCCTACCAGACATCTTTTTTCATTTATATGTGTATCAGAAACCTGGCTTTCCGCTGTCGATTGTGATCTGTATAGCTTTATGTCGAACAAATCGGAGCACTGTCACCGTGCGTCTGACACCCATGGTGGCTCAACCACTTCCATTTATTCTGGCATTATAATAGTTATAGTCGCAGGTTGGATATTTCAATTGCCATTCCACATTGCGAATCAGCTTGGATAGAAATTGAGCAGCCTCATTTCACCCAGTTTGGCCAAAAGGTCGAAGCAATGAATGCGATAGCAACATATATATTCAAATGTTTTACCAAGCAAGGCCTGCATTTTTAGGAGTGAGTGAGTAAAAACTTTATTGAACATGTCCGGCGTCATTGAGCAGGGTGGGGCACAAGCACCCCTGCCTAGGTGACGGCCTCGAGTCCTTGGACCCGGGCGGCATCCAGGGCTTGCCGGACGGCCCACAGTTGATCGGCAAGGTCATGGCTGAGCAGAGCCGCCTCCCATCGCGCCTCGTTGTTCGAGACTGCCATGTCTACCGGGTTCGTAGGGGACTGCTGCGCGTTACCGGTACACTTCCACAGCATGTGCTGCAGCGTCGCTCTGGCTCCGCATGCCTTACACGCGTCGGACGTATAAATGCCTGGGTAGCAGAGGCGGAGGATCACCGGATTCGGGTACGTGTGTGTCTGTAGTTGTCTCCAGGCAACCTGCTGTTTCTTGTTTAGTTTGGCGTGGGGTGGTGGATATTTGCATCTGTTCAGTCTGTAGTGTTGCGTGATGTCTCTGAAAGTGGTCATGCGATCCCCCCACGTCCATTCCCGCATCGCTGTCGAAGTGTGCGAGACATCGGGACTGTCGGCAGGCGTCGCAGCTCGGCGTGTAAGTCCTCGAGCCGCGGCGTGGGCAGTCGCGTTGCCCGCAAGCGGAGGGTCCGTGTGGTCGGGGGTCCATACGAGGAAACTGTCGTTTTTGCGGCAGATGTTGCGTTCGTGAATTTGGAGAATGCGGGCCGCTTCGCGGGAGATCCGGCCGCTGGCGTAGTTGCGTATCGCCGCCTGCGAGTCGCCTATTATCACCTCGGCGTCCGTGGTGGCTATCGCGAGGGCTATGGCAGCTTCTTCGGCTGCCTCCGTCTCTTCCGTGCCTATCGTCGCACTCGTGACGCAAGTTCCTACATGATCCGTGATCGCGACCGCGAAGCCGCGGTGGCAGTCGTAACGGGCCGCGTCCACGTAAACTGTGTCTTTGCTATTGCCGAATTTCTTTTCAAGGTCTTGGGCGCGCCTGTTGCGCCGACCGATGTGATGTGTCGGGTGCATGTTCTTAGGCAACGGCAGAACGACGATGCGCTCGCGAATACATCTGGGTATCCCGACCTTTTCGCCGCGCTGCGTATGGTAGTTGATACCTAGTGTCTCGAGGATGTGTCGACCAGTTCTGGTCTTCGCCAGACGCTCGTACTGGGCGATGTTGTGTGCTTCGATTATCTCATCTAGAGTATTGTGCAACCCCAGCTCGAGAAATCTTTCCGTGCTGGTATTGGCCGGTAATCCGATTGCGCGTTTGTACGCCTTGCGGATGAGACAATCTAGTTTGGTGCGTTCAGTCGCCTGCCACTTGAGGTAGGAGGCGACGTACGTTATATGGTTCATAACAAAAGCATGTACCAGGCGAATGGTATTGCTTTCCTTCATTCCGCTATGCCGATTTGTTATTCGTTTCAGCAACCGGATTGTTTCATTGACCACACCCTCTAGTCTGCGAACGGTTTCGCCGTTGTGGCCGTTGGCGGACAGGCGCAAGCCCAGTACCCTAATGTTGTTAACTTGTGGGATGACAGCGCCGTCTGATGTGCGTACAATAATTTCTCTATATGCGCACTCGAATGCGGAATCGGCGTTCTTGGGTTTACGGCCCCTGCGCGAGGGTCTATAGAGCAGGAGCTCCGATTTAGCGGCGGAACATTCGAGGCCAGTGTCGCGAAGGTAGTCCTGCACCACGTCGACGGCTTCCTGCAGCGTTTGCTCTACGTGGCCGTCATTTCCCTCGGCAACCCAGAGGGTGATATCATCGGCGTACAAGCTATGGTGGAGGCCTTCTATCTCAGCGAGTTTTTGTGGTAATCCGACAAGCACGAGGTTAAAGAGCATGGGCGAGATTACGGATCCCTGCGGCGTGCCCGTACAACCCATGTATATGTCCTGCGATTCTAGTCCGCCGATCGCTAATCGGGCCCGGCGGCCCGTAAGAAAATCCCGTACGTAGTGGTACGTTCTCTCGCCCAGTCCCAACGCTCGTATACTTTCAAGTATCGCAGCATGGCTAACGTTGTCGAACGCCTTTTTGAGGTCGAGCCCGAGTATCGCTTTGGTGGATCGTGTGGGATTGTCTACGATATCGTGCTTGAGTTGAAGCATAACGTCCTGCGTGGAAAGGTTACGACGGAACCCCAGCATCGTGTGTGGGAGCATGTTTCGGTCCTCGAGGTAGTTGGTAAGGCGAGCGAGAACCACTTGTTCCATGACCTTACCAACGCAGGACGTCAGGGATATCGGTCGAAGGTTGTCAATCTGTACTCGTTTGCCCGGTTTGGGGATCATAATTATGCGCGCCGTTTTCCACGAGTTCGGTATAGCGCCCGCATTCCAGCACTCGTTCATGTAAGCCGTCAGTTGTTCTATCGACTCATCGTCCAAGTTACGTAGCGCTTTGTTGGTTATCCCGTCCGGGCCTGGCGCCGACTTTGTGTTGAGCCTGTGCAGCACCGCCCTCACCTCTGCAACGCTGAAGTCCTCGTCTAGCTCCGCGTTACCCTCACCCTCCCAGGCGTATGCCGAATGCGCGAGGGGGCTACGTGACTGAAAGTAACGGCTTCGCACGTCATCTAGAAAGTCCGCGTGGGTGCCCTTGTAGTCGTGCAGCAACTTGTTAAACTTATGTGCGTGCGATGTTTTCGTCTCCTCTGGATCCAAGAGGTGCCGGAGGAGATGCCACGTCTTGGCCCGTCCCAGCTGGTTCTCCATCCCATTGCAGATCTCTTCCCATTGCGTTTTGCATACCTGTAACGCGTGCTCTTCCATGTCCCTGCTTAGCCGTGCTATGCGTCTGCGCAGCGTTCGATTGTGGCGTTGACGCTTCCACCTGTCTTGCAGGCTGCGCTTGGCTTCCCACATGTGTAGGAGTTTGCTGTCTACCACTTCGAGCTGTGCTTCTGGTGGAACCTCCCGCGTCGCCGTTTCTAAATCGTCCTTGAGCGTCGCAGTCCAGTTATCTATATCCTTAATAGCCGCACTGCCACGATTCTGCTCTTTCCGGACTTTGCGAAACGCGTCCCAATCCACCAGCCGGTGGTTCTTGCCCTTGGTACCTTCCCGATGAACGCGGTGGTGAGGTTCAGCGTCGATGGATCTCGATCACTGAGTGATCGCTACCCAGGTCCTCTTGTGTATTGTGCCATAGCGCGATAGCAACGTTCTTGGTAAATGTGAGGTCGGGTGAGGTGCCTGCACATACGCTGTTGCCCCTGCGCGTAGGCGCGGAAGGGTCTGTGATGAGCTCGAGGCCCTCATTCTGCGCATCATCCCAAAGGCGCTTACCTTTTGGCGTTTCGTAGCCATACCCCCACGCCGCGTGGGGCGCGTTGAAGTCGCCCGCGATGAGCAAGGGCCCGTCGGCAGCTGCCTCGCGCGCCTCTCGCAATAACGTGCTAAAGCGGTGTCTGGCTTTGGGTCTGCTATACACGTTCAGCACAAACAGGCCGGGGCCGCGCCCTTTCGTCGGGATGAGCTCTATGAGTACATGCGGTATGCTAACGTTCTTAAGTTCGCGTTGCGCCACGGTGAGGTTGCGTCGCACCAGCGTTGCAGCGGCCGGTGGGGCTCCCGCGGTCACAGCTTCGTCTATAGATTTGTACCCCGCCAGCTTGACCGGGTCATTGGTTTCCTGCAATAGTATTACGTCCGGTCGTTGCCGGCTACGTAAGAATTGTTGGAGAAGCGCCCGTTTCCTCCTGTACCCCCTGCAGTTCCACTGCCAGATAGTGAACGTGTTCCGTGTGTTATGCTGTTGTGGGCGTTGTGTTTGTGTGGTTTCGTGTCGAGCCATGGTGACTGTACGTGTTATGGTTTGCCGTCCGGCTGATCCTGCGCCTCTTCGTCAGGTAACGGCCTAAAGTACGGTTTCCCAGTCGTTCGTACTGGGCGACCCACTGCGCCCGGAAGTCGCATTTCGATATTGTCTATGCGCGTTTGAAGCGTCGCGACCATTTTTGTGAGCTGAGATATTGCAATGCTCAACTGTTCGGTTTGTGCGGTTTGCTGAGCAATTGCGTTGTTAAGTTGCGTGGTTTGCTGCGCGTGTTGGGTCATCATCGCGTCTACCTTGTCGTCGAGTCTATCGACTCGTTCGCGGAGTTCCTTCTCGCGTTTCTGCGATTTGACGTCGAATTGTTCCGGGTCAAGTGCCTTACGTTTGGTGGGTGCGGGGTGCGCGTCTTGAGCCTCCATGACTTCCTCCCCACTCTCGGCTGTACTAGCAGCCGCGTCGGCTGCGACGGGTTTAATTGGAGGAGGAGGAGGAAAGGGAACTGTCAGGGCCTCCCCCTTCAACGTGGCAATTTCGTTTCTTAACCTTGCATTTTCCTGCTTTAGTTCTTGGATTATTGATTCGAATTGATCCAATCGTTTCTGCACTAGACTTTCTGACTCGCTGTTGCGTTTGTACGCAGAGCTACCGCGTCTGTCTACATCTGGGTTTCTATCAATGGCAGTCTCGGTTCGCGTTAGCGGTGCGCTGGGCGCGCGTCCGGAGGCGACGTCCACCCACCTCAATTTATGGAGGTCAACCTCTCCTCCGCCTTTGGCTGCAGCTGTGTGGTTGGCTCGGGCCGTCGACGTGCTGCGAGGCTTCGCTGAACGGGGTCGGGAGACGCTGCGAGAGCGGGCTCGAGAACGAGTACGGGAGCGAGTGCGGCTCCGCGCGCGGGTCTCCCTCGAAGCCGATCGACTGTTGCCGCGACGTCGTCTCGGTGCGTGGCGTCGTCCGTAGCCCTCCTCCCCGTCGTTGACGGTGCTGCTACTGCTGTAGGCGGCCTCAGCCTCCTCGCGCATTCTGCGTTCCCACTGTCGGCGCTTGACTAGGTAGGGTGTCTTGTACTTAGCTTTGCACTTGCGGTCTCCGGTGAGGTGACCCTTTCCGCACAGTTGGCACACCGGCTCGCACCGATGATCGTCGGGCGGGTTGCCGCATCCGCACCCACGGCACTTCTTGTCGTTCGGGTTGGGGCACACGTCGGCCCTGTGTCCCAGGCGACCACACTCGTAGCACATATCGATATGTTTCTTGTAAAGAGTGCACCTTATCACCATCCCGCCGTAGTTCACGTAACGAGGCACGTAGTAGCCGTCGAAAAGGATTATCACGTTGGTCGTGTTTCCCATGTGCTTGGCATGCAGGACGCTCGGGTTGCAGTGGTTAACCAGACTTCTCACGACGTCCGCCGGCTTTTCGTCTAGTGATATGCCCCTGATGAGGCCTTTGGACGTGTTCTCCGGAGCCGCTCTGTAGGCACTCGCTTCGAACTCGCGGTCGCCAATTCGCAGCTTGCAAATGCCTCCATATCGTCTAGCGCGATCTTCTGACGGCGTGCTTACCACAATAACGTTTTGTCGCTCATTGAGACAGACGCTGTCCTCCTCGGCTACCTCGCGTCCCACCCCTGCAGCGTTGCGTATGCAGCAGTGGACGCGGTCCTTCTGGTAGTGGGATACTTTGAAGCCATCTCGGGGTCGCACGATGATCTTGTAGTCATCCGTCGGCAGGTTGGGCATTCGGCTCGTCATGGCGATTTTCCGCACGTACTGCGTCGCTTTCTGTATAAACGCCGCCTTCTCGGTAGACGCTGGCGTTGCTTGCTGGTTCTTCACCGGGTCGGCATCTCCACCCGCCTTCTTGGTGTTTCGTTTGACCTCGCACCATCCCTGCTCTTTTCCGAACTCCGTCGGCGATATCTCCTCCCCTTCGACTTGCGCGAATTCCATTTCGGGCGCCGGCGCAGCGGATGGGGCACCCGCTTGCTCCGACGACTTGTCAGGCCTACCGTGCCTTGTCTACTGGCTTGACTGTCGTGCCAGCGTGGCGGTACGGGCAATCTTCGAAAAGTGACCGAAACACGGGCTCACCTGCACAAATGGTATCGGGAGAGACCGCAGGACTTTCGCAGTCACTTGGGAATACTCTGAACTGAATGGCTGGAAAGAAATCGCCGAAAACCATAGAAAATCTGCGGAGCCGATGTGACGCGCGTCCGCACACCGTGGCCCCCTAACGGCCAATCCTCTGCATTTTTAGGAGCAATAAAAAATTTGTAGTAAGCATGCGGGCTGTCAAGGAGGCCCGCGAGGTGGCGGAGAGCTTCGGGCTCTATGTCGCGACGTGGAAGATGCCCTCTAAATCTGGCGTCTAGCAAAGTGTCCTTCAGGACCCCCTTTTAGGTAATAAAGTTTCACCACCGCCATGCGCTTGCTAAGTAGCCAAGTTTTCTGCGGTGCGGCCACATCGGATGACCACAACAAGGCTCGTGCGTAGTGACGGCGTTCATGAGAAGCGCCTCCCGTGGGCAGCCATGCTGGTACTTAGGGTTATACATCGTGTGTCGTTGCTGGTGGCAGTTCGGTATGTGTAGAATGCATATATATGTGGACGGCTGCTCCAGGTACACGTTTGGCACCGTTTTTTCATGTTGAGAGTGCAGCCCATAGAAGCTCCCGCTTGCTGTGGTGGCCAAAGCAGCGTGCTGATCATTGCCACGATGGCGCAGCCAACGTTTATGTGAACGCGGCAACCATAAGCGTCCCCCCCTCCCCCTTGTTCACTCACGAGATGAGCGTGTGCGCAGACGACCCTGGCAACAAAGGCGATGTTCGCTCTGCAGAAAGAGGAGGTCTCCTTCATTTCACGTATCGCTACTTTGTTAATAATAAACTTTGAACTTCAAACAGGTAGGCGCTGCGCCGTGCTCCCTACCGGGCTGCAGAAATTAGGCGTTCATCCTTCCCCGTATATATATACGTGAATTACGGGAGCGGCGACGGCAAGCACGAGCCGAGACTGTCCTTATAATTGCTATCGGAATAAACATTCATACTTGCTAGCATATATCGCTCAAAATATTCCTTACTTATCTAGTACTTACCGGGAAACCAAACATCCTGAACACTGGAGAACAAAAGTATAGTTTTCGTAGGTGATGTCTCAACATTAGCCTATTAGATACTCATTCAAATGCTACCAGATTGAATTCTAGGTTACGGGTTAACGTGCCTCATTGACTTGCACACTAGATCTAACACACAGCTCTAACACTGTTTAGGATCATGTTTTTATAAATTTAGTCCTGTGCGGGGTGGTTGATGTCGACATTACTATTCATTATCCCATCTTCATCGTATTTGATAGCCCTATAACTCAAATCAACACAATATTTACTGCAATGCACTTTGACAAAAAAAAATCATCAGTGCAACTTCAAACTGTAACTAGTCTGAAGTTGGCTCGCAAGCTGATCCACAATCAGCGGTCGATAAATTTTCTTTATTCTCAGAAGCTGTTTCTGCTAGTACCCATACTATTGCTTAGAGCAATAACTACGAAAAGCCTCAAAGCCCTTGACTTTCCAAGAAACGCTATTACGATGGGATCAGTGGCAATGATTCCGCAGACAACGCGGCTCGCACATCACATCAAGAAGAACACACCCTTCCGATTCCTTTGTCAAGGACTGACGCTGCACAGCAACTTCGTCACCTGGCACGTAGTCTGAGTCTGCAGGAGTGGAGCACCCCAAGCATAAGACATACGAGACTATACCAAATAAACCCTCGACTGGAACTTCGACCTCCATCCGGACTTCGTCGTCGTGAAGCTTCACTTCTTTCAAGTTCTTTGTCGCCTTTGGTTGGGGGTTGCCTTTACAAAAGCATATAGAACCCTCATCGAATTGACCGACAATGCGGAATGTGACGTCTGCTGCACCAAAGAAGACATCGACCATCTGATATGCCATTGCCCTCGATTTGCCTCTGAAAGACAGAAGCTTTCGGACGCATTGCGACAATTGGACGATCGGCCACTCTCTGTGCAGATGCTACTGGAACACCGTCATCGCCTTTCGTCAGCTCAAAAAGCAGTCAAAGCTGTCTTGTGCTTTTTGAAGACTACAGGCCTATGTGACCACCTTTAACTTTTGTGTAGTGCCACCGCTGCATACGCGCCAGCCGATTGACTGACAATTCTCCTTTTTTCTCTCTCTCTCTTGTCTTTCCTCTCTCTCATCTTTATGCCCCCTTCCTATTCCCCCAGCGTAGGGTAGCAAACCGGGCATGTGCCTGGTTAACCTCCCTGCCTTCCCTCTTGTTGTTTATCCCCCCCCCCTAATATGATGAGGTATTTATAAAGAATAAAAATAGTCCTAAAGAACAGTGAAAGCTGTTCAATGAATTCATGAAATCGCCTACAATTAACTCACCCAGAACGAAAATTACTCACCATAACGCTACTTATTGTCAATTTGCAGACGGCGTTGCTAATGCGTTATCTGACTCTTTCTGTTCGTCATCCAATTGTCCAAAAAATGTTCCTTCACCTCGTTTGCCGTATTTATCTCACTCTTATTTTTCTATTTCCCTCTTCCTCTGAGCTATTCGTAATCTTAAAGATACTTCTCCCGGTGTGTATAACATTTGTGGACATCATTTAAACATGGTTCCTCATATCATTTCTCAGACCTTAACTTATATTATCAATCTTATTTTTCTAAAGGTTCTTTTGCCGACTCAATTAAGGGACGGACAACTGATTTTGCTCGATTTAATTTTTCTCCGGCGTGACAAAAAGCTTACCTTTCGTAGTGTTCGTTGCTGCCGTAGTTAATCCCAAAAGCACGTAGTCGTTTTACAAGCAGTATTTTTTTATCTAAAAGGCTCTGAACACGGATGAGCCCTTTCATCCAGCAACGCTGAAAATTGATAGTGATGCCAGTAGCCTTTCTGGCGACTTGTGCATGCTGTCGTTGTTCAGCTTTTGCAGGAGTTCTTGGGACTATGCTTTAACCACGTTTGTTCGGAGCTTTACGGCTATTTTTTGAAAATAACAAGCCGTTACAATGAGGCGACGTGGCTTTATACAGCCTCTTTGTATTTGTACCGTGTAGTGTAACTAGTGCAACTATGTATAGTGTTCCGTGCGCTCACGCCCAAGGTTGTTGCATATGTGTCGTGGGTGCTTGTCCCGTCGTCATTACTTTCTCGACACACGAGCCAAGACAAATCACTGAAAACGTCACTGCGCATATGCGCGGTCGTGCCGACTAGCAGCTCGCACATGTGATTTCTGAGACAAGTTGTAAATAGAAAAACCACGTCACTCCAAAAACTTAGCGACCCGGGAACTGCGTGCACGGTTTCATGAGCAAGCAGAACTGAGAAAAGTTGCTCAAGACGTGCTGACGTAACTTTCGCTGACAAACATTGAATTATTACGTACGTCATGCGAAGGCAGCACTACTTTAATGCTTACTCTTAACGCAGGCCTATATGTACATTTTTATGAAGTAATATACTTTACTATCAAGAATGAATGAATAAACTCTCTTTGAAGTCCGGCAGTTTGCTCTGGGCGAGGTGGAGGAAAATGGGATTAACCCCTGCCTTTTCCCACCCTCCGTAGATTATGACGGTGGTGCCTCAAGAGACCGCTCGAAGTCCTTGGACCCGGGCCACAGAACACCTACCACGCTTGCCGGTTGGCCCAAAGATGGTCGGCGAGCTTGTCGCTGGTGTGTGCGTGCACTATAGTTTACGACCACATGACAGGGCAGATCGGATAATTGAAGTTTCTGCCCCCAGGGGGCACCATAGTCTACTTTCGGGATTTTCAATGAAATAAAAATATAACTCCACTTTTTTTTTCTACGAGGAAAACAGGGTTGGTTTGAGTCACCATGAAGAACAGTCTAGGCTATGCGTGCAGTCATCTCATTTCATGTTCTGGGCAGTTGTCGGTCCCTTTAAAGCGTGCAATGGTTATATCAATTTTTCGGGAAAGGTAATAAGGAAAATATTAAAAATTATAGGCGTATTAGATCTATTCTCTCATCATTAAGTAAACTACTTGAACATCTATTGGCAAATCGTCCTAACGCTTACCTTTTGAAATTTAATGTTATAAAGCCTTCCTAGTTCGGTTTTCGTCACAGAAACTCCACTAACCATCCTGTACTTTCTTTGACCGACTTCATGAAACATTACATTGATACCGGTAGCTGTTCTCTGGCGGTAATTAACTTGTCGGATTCACTTTTCTTGAATTTATCCAAAGCATTCGACACGCTCAACCACATTCATTCTTTTCAATAATTTCGATTCTTAAATATGGTATTACCGGACCACCTCTAAGCTTTCTGAAGAGTTGCCTGTTCAACCGAAAAAACGTGGTCTTTACTATAGCTGGTGTTCTAACTATAGGATTACTTATTTAAGCTAGATGTTCCGCAGGGTTCCACTCTCCCCTCCCCCCTATGTATTATTTTTGGTAGTGATCTTCGTGATGCCATGCTCTACGGGATAAAGTCATTGTCATACACATACATTTTGTTACGGAACTCTATTGCACCTGATATCAAGTCTTTAGCCAATCTATTATATAAAAAAACTTTGAAATTATATATCTTCCATGGCCATAAATTATTCTGCTATCCTCTTTGAATTGTGATTTAGCGAATGCATTATTATAATTGTGCTTAATGCTATTTTTATCGCTCCGTTATTTTATATAGTTGTTTTAAACGTCGTTCTGTTGATGCTACATTGTTTTTTTTCCTTGCATTTTTTACATCCTTCCTTTATCATGGGCCCCCCACAGTCTTCCGACTGTAAGACGTCTCGTTCATTTCACGTATCGCTACTTTGTTAATAATAAACGTGAAACTTCAAACAGGTAGGCGCTGTGCCTTGCTCCCTACCGGGCTGCAGAAATTAGGCACCCTCTTTCTCTTCTAACCATTACCACCACCACCAAACAGGACGAAGACTTCTCTTTGGCGCGAGCGAGCGCTCAATATGCCAATATGCTTAAACGTTCGCCAAGCAGAACGGCGGGGGGCTGAACTGCGGCTGCCTCTCCTAGATGAACGACTATTTGCATATAGTGCGCAGAACAGTAGTTATTAATCTGCTTACACTTTCACGACGAAAGCCTTTTAAGGTTTGCCACTAAATCGCGGCATTAATGTTCGCACAATGCTGGCCTGTTCTGTGTAGCGCTTCTACGGCTGGCAGCGCCGTCTCATGGTGTGCACAGCAGACGTTGTAAAAAGTTTCCGCCGCACGGTACACTTCTATTCTCTAGTACAAGACACAGTGCCCGCGCAGTTCGTACACCAACCAGTTACTCAGCAGTCACGCAGTGTCATTCCCGGTTATTCCCTGACCATTGTCATGCCGTTCCACTAGACCAAGTGACACTCGCTAGTAACTTTCAACTCGCTCGAGTGATCCTACGTTGGGTTTGTTTCGAAGCCCTCGTTTCCCTCGTGCGAGGCACTCGGAACCACATGGCGGCACGGAAGCCTACTCACGCTTACGTTCTGTACAAAGATGGAGACTCGGCGATCGTCTCTGTCAGTCTCATCAAGCACTACAGACCGGACAACGTGACCGACCTGGCAAGCAACAAGCTCGTGTGCTGGAGGAAAAATAAGAAGGGATACTTATCCGAAAGCTACTTCCGCGGAGACATCTTGACGTTGGGATGTAAGTATATCCGTTCTGTATACTTTCACGCGTGTCATGCAACGGCTTCGATCTCCTATAATCAGCTTACATTTCGTGACGCAAACTGTGTTTTAGCGCTACATTTCAGGCGATGGGCTCTTTTTAACGATTTCATTCGGTTCGACCGTGAATTTATGGCGCTCTCCAATCGTGTTCTTTGTTCGGGCTGTGTCCGTGGCAACGTTACGTAGGCTTATCCGTGCGATCAGCCCAACACTTAAAATTAAACGATACGGTGGCATAACATGGGTGCACTGCCGCCCCTGAAATTGCGGCCCCGTGTTTTGGTGCCCGTAACATTTGATCCGATCCGGATGATGGCGGTTCACAGCGTTCGTGTAATGCGACCGGGAAACGAATAGTGAAAGTAAAATGGCGGTAGTGGCGCGCTGCGTGGTACTTCGCTGTCGCGCATCGCACATGTTGACGGTACATTTTAGCTCACTGAATTGACAACGGTGCTCAATTGCTGATTGATCTTTCATATGAGGAGGCCTATTCAATGCGATGACGAACATATATGGTAACACTCTGAAACAAATCGTCAATATTATTAAACCGATTAATTTGCGAAGGCCTACAATGAGATAACATGTCCTCGAAAGCTACATGCAGGTATATTGATCTGAAAACAGATGCTCTACTTTTGTGTGTGTTTTATAAGTGTGTGTTTCTTTTCTTTTCCATGCTCTCAATAACCATAGTTACATGTGAATAATGTTCTTTCTTTCTTTGTCTGTGTTAACGATTGCAATTTCGTAAATGTAGGCAATATTTTATTGTTCTCCTGCATGCTCATTGTATTATGTATTGTTGACTTACAAGTATATATTGTAAACATATTGGGGCAGTTATCACCAATGAGGGGGCCTACATCCTCGTCAAGCTGTTTAAATGACAGCTTTTTCTACCCACCTCTTCATATTATTACACTATATTGGTGCAAAAATAAATGTCACTGTCATATTGCTTGTGATTATTGTTTATTGTTTATTCACAACAACGAAGTTGCGAGGATGACCAGGCAAAAAAGCTGCATTGAGCAGCTTGAGGGGAACCTGGCCACCTCATACACTGGGCAGCTTCACAGCGATCACACAAAAACATGGTATACATCATGAATGAACTAACTTAAAAAACACAAAAACAGTAAACATCCATGGTCGGAATAAATAAACAAGGTCATTATAGAAACATTTGAAAAAAAGGGGAAGAAATAAGCGAAGTGCTAAAGACAGAGAAAAGGACAAACAAATAAGCCCTTAGCAGCACAAGCAATCACATAAATACAGCGCGTAGCTTTTTTAGCGACAGAGTTGATACACTGAGACCATTTTCTTTGTGTAGTTGATTTAGCACAGTAGGTAAACAGGATTGTAGCATTTGGTCACCGTATGTAGTTCTGTTTTCGTTAACAATCCAAGGATTAGAACACTGCACGGACCCAGACTAGCCTAAAGCCCCTGGGCTGGCTAATGTATTGTCGGATTGAACCTTTAATAGGCCAGAGTCTTGTAATACATTGTAGTGGTTGTAGTTTGGCTAATGTTTCTTTTTTTTTTTGCTTATGGTGTTGAACATCCCAGAGCAACTCAGAATATGCGAGACGCAATAGTGCAGTGCTCCTGTAATTTAAGCCACTTAGGGGAGTAACCACATTTGTGCTAACAGCACATTCCAACAAAATTTGTGTTCATATGAAGTCAAGCTATGCTTTGACTTACGAATGAAACAAACTCTCCAGTCACTGTTAGTCCATAGCTAAAGTTACAAATTGACCCTATGTTTCGAGATGGGTCTTGAACCAAGCGAGACAGATCTCTGCCAAATTGTGTCTGCCTTTGTACAGCATCACACAATTTGAAGTAATTCTCCAAGAGAGAGAGTATTTTCTTGAAAGAGAGCTGAACAAGAATAAATAAATCTGCTAATGGGTGCAATTGCAGAGGAAAAAACAATGAGTTAAAGCAGCAGTACTGCAAAGACTAATCGAGTCCAGTATGATGTGTTGCATGGAAGAAAATCGATTTCATTGTAGGGTTGAGAAGCTTGGCAGACTGTTGATTGCATTAATGCTCAACATATTAAGCTGAAAGTTGCAACCACTGCTGGCATGATGAGAAGACGTGCCAAATAAATACTTGCAAAGGTGGAAGTGCTGCTCCAAACTGCTCCAAAAGAGAAATACTGCTCTAATGTGCAATGTTTACTGGTAACTGCTTGAAACCTGCTCCAAAGTGGTATTGGCAAACTAAAGAGAATGAAGTTGAACCATAGAACCATTCTGTGAGCCTAAGTGAAGCCAAAAGCAAGCTGTATACACTATCATCCTAGTATGCTACTCAGTGGCGTAAACCCAGAAAAATTTCAAGGGGTGACACATATCAGGCCATGGTCTCCAATACGTATTTTTAATATGGGTTGTATTTGTATTTATATACGAATTAAATCGTGCTTTCAAATAAAATTAAAAAAAAATTAAGCATGGGGTTTGAGCTCTAGCAATTGCATTGTTTCATTCAGTCTTTTTTTTTTTCACCTTTTTTCGAAGTCTATAGTTCACACAGCTGAGGGGCATTTAACACAGGTATGCAGTAAAAGGTAAAATGCCTCTTAAAAAGCTAATTGTGCTATACTTAACTGTTAATTCAGTTATATCATGTGCTAAAGCTAAATCTCAAGTGGGACACTTGCAAGGGGTGTGCTCCACAGCCTGAACATCAGGAAAGTCCTGACTCTATTGACCTCCAATGATTTACGCCAACTATACTGCTTGCACACTACTGCATACTACCATACAGCATGTTTAATAATAAATATAAATATTTATTAGATGCTTAAATGATGTTTTAGACTTCAGGAGTTTTTGTAAACATGCATCTGCTCCAAAAACACCAATGGGTGATCTGCTCCAAAGACACTTGAGCCTGCTCCAAAGCACCATTTTTTCTGCTCCATAATCGGCTCCGAAAAGCAAAATGTCACTTCCATCACTGTACTTGCATACTGTTGAGCGCTGACTATTTATTGTTGTGTATCTGCGATATTTTACGCAGATAAACAGATATCGTGTTTTTTTGAGGTTTTCCACCAGTGTGACATGGTTCACTATTGATTGCTGCGAAGCTCCATCGGAATCAAGTTTGTATGCACTGCTTAGCTCCTTTCCGGAGTTGGCATAAAAGAGTCAATCGTGATCAGAAAAGTCAATTTCGATCAGGCTCAATCATCATCATATGTGGCCGCATGGCACTGGTGTCTTGTCGAGCCTTGGCAACTTCGTTATTTTATTGTTTTCTTATTCATTAATAACCTTAGTTGGCATGAGAAGTTCCGAAAATCAGTAACTTGCACTATTTGAGCTTTCGTTGCTCCCTAAAGTACATAATGATTAGGAAAGAGTGAGTATCGTTTACTCACGCATTTTATTATGTAGTATACACTTCACTGAAATAAGTGGGAAAAAAAAGATTTTAAGTAAAATATAAACATGTTTTATTTGTCGCATAAATCTTGACTAGCACGAACTTCAAATTTTTGTATTTAATAAGTAATCACAGAAGTGTTTTCATTTTTTTTTTATACGTAACAAATAGAAAGCATTTTTTTGGTTACCCTACATTTGCTTTATTAATTTCTCTTGTGTGTTGCCAACTCCTTTACTACAGCTAGTAATCTTGGGACCTTCTCTTGCACATTCACCTGTATTGTATTATCTGAATATGTTATATTGATTGATTCATTGATTGATTATTCTTCAGGTGGCATGGACAACCTAGTCTCTCGTAAACTAAGGCAAGGAAGGATTGTGCCAGAGCAAGTGTTTGAAGAAAGCTGCCAAGGCACTCGCCTCAAGAAGTCAACGCTCCAGGTCATCATTATGTTGACGATATTAATAACAGAAAATTACACTTTTTTTTTTAGGTCACCTAACCGACATGAAAGCTTGCCACTGAGCGAGCTGGTTCATACTTGCTAAGTGTAAAATGGTTGCACGCAAACCTAACAAAGACGCAGGAGACTTGGATACGTGTAAACATGGACCTTTTAGATAGGCAAATTGGGATAGTTGGTGCATATTTACTGCAGACATAACTATTTAGCACCAAAAACAAAGGACAAGGCAGAGATAGATGGAGCACATAGCTTCAACCAGGCTGAAGTTGTGTGCTTTGTTTGAACGGATTGTGCTTGTCCATGTATTTGCATATTTGTCAAGTTTGCGAGACCATTTTTCTTCTTTGCAAGTAATGGACAAGAATGGCAGCTTTGTAAAAGAGTGTTATTATTGATCAGTGCCTGCGCTGTAGACAGCGAAGTGATAATATAGTAGGAAAGCAGTGGTTGGCGTAGCAGTGCGGGCCGTTGGCCATGTGGGAACGTTGGAGAGGCCAGATTTGTTATATAGCCTGGGTTGCAGGGAGAGCCTGGCATTAGCTGTATCAATTGATTGGCAGTACCAGGGGTTAAACAGCTGTGCCAATTTGATATAAATCCCCATTTCAGTGTCAAGCTGTGCCAAAACCATGAAATTTGCTGAAATTATGCCAAAATGCCCGACGAGCCTGAAATTAATCTCAGTTGTGCTTATTAAGCGAAAAATAGAAGCAACGTTGGTCACCTGCAGTTAGCGTCATCAACCAATCCAAGCGCGCAGACCCTAAACCACGGGGTCAGATATGTTGCCGTTAGGTCAGTGAGACACGATCGACCAGCTAAAGCTAAAGATCGACCAGCATAGCCGTACACCCATCGGTTCGCTGACGGCAGCGGATACTGCTCGGCAGAACGACACAACTTCTAGACAAAAATTCATTGCTGTAGCCACCAACACTTCGCAGGAAATACAAACTTCCTAGTCTGCAAACATGGCTATGGCATATTAGCAGCTATAGCTGGATGAGAGTACCACGTTTTTCGCGCACAAGCATGGTCGATATGCTGTGAACGCCAGCGTTTTCGGCGACCGCATTGCTTGCCATAGCAAAAGCACATTAAACATTTTTCTGTCTTTAAGTCTGTTAGTTGTGTCATCCCGGTGATAAATATCTGGTGCTGTCACCGGATCAACTGGCGCGTGCCGTTCTTACTATATCTGTTAGACGCCCTCTTGCAAGTAAGCTCAGAAGTTGGGACTCAAACCTCACCCCCCTAGTGAAAAAAAAAAAAAAGAGAGAGAGAGGGTAAAGGGGCGTAGTGGTGTTCTAAAATTTCTTGGCCTTGCTCTAACCCATGGAGAACGCTGCCTAAACGACTTTTGCCGCGGTACACTAGTACCCCGCAGAAAAGCGTTTAATGATGATAATGGGAACTTCATTTACTTGGAATGGGCTCTTAGCACCGTCACGGGACACAGCTCATTTCGTTTGCTTACTCATGTGTGTATAAGCCGCATAATTGCTAGTACAAGTATGATTGCTGACTTCTAAAAAATTGTTACGAGCAATCATTTGGAGCTTTGTATGACAATGCTGGCACCTAAAAAAAACTGTGCGCAATTTTTTTTTTTTGCCACACCTACTCCTCAGTTTCATTAATTCCCTGGTTTTCAATGTTGCCGGCTTGGCAGATCCACATTGAATTTGCCAAGTCTGTCAAAGCATTTGAAAGATGCTGCAAATGCTAACGTGGGCTTTATCATTGTTTGCTCAATGTGGTGGTTCAAAATACTACTTTTATTGAAATAGCAGGGCTCATGTTTACTCTGCAGAATTAAGGTGATCTTGAAAGGTTTGTGCATACTTTTTTTTTGTAAATGTACGCCTTTTTTATACGGCTACAAATTGAGTCTTTCGTGGTTAACAATGAATGTTTTCTTTTTTCTGAAACCTGCTCCCAAAGTGAAATTTTGCTCCTTTGAAAATTGCTCCGAATTCTATTTCGGCTGTTTCACCCCTGCATTACACAAAACTCAAACAGCTGACTTAATCTGCTCGCACTAGTAACTGGACACACTTTTGTACACCAGTGGACTGTTTTGTGCAGTGTTGCTTGCATATAGTGTGAGAGTTTAATGGCAAAGGAAACACTTTCTGTTTCATAAGGCAGGTTAGTCTTCTAATATCCTTTCAAACCAAAGTTACTTGAACTGCAGCCTTTTTTATTTCAGTCATGGTCATTGATACTGCTGATTCAACAGAGCATAGGTTAAAGGGACACTGAAGCTATTTTGCAATAGCAAATTTATTGCAAATTCGGTATTTGCGATTTCTTGCAACATGCCTACAATGGCCATATTTTTTTATTGTCAAATAAACAACGGGGCTATAAACGAGCAAACTTTAACTAAGGCACCCCCCCCCCCCCCTCCCGGCACGTGCTGAGCGCAGGATAGAGCATGAGAGACACGTGGGCAGGTGGCGTCATCAAATGAGTGAGCTGTAGGCATACCTACCAACCTGGCAACAAATCAATTCCTAAAACCCTCGAGCGGGGAAGGGGGGGGGGGGTAACGACATTTTTTTTTCATTTGTAGCTGTGATTGATTTGCTTTTGACGATAAGTGTAATCATGTTTTGCCGCTCTAAGTAAAATTGATGCGCTAAATTATTTTCCCCCATTTTGGGCACCAAAAGAAAGCAAAAACAAAAAAAAAACATCGCAAAAGACAAGAGGGGGGCGGGGCCCCCAACGCAAGCGCAAACACGGCGTTGCGGTCTCATAATGGCTTGGCGGGGCCAAACACAGGACTCACTGTGCTGGCTGACTTCCACGATACTAACTTCGAATCTCTGTGGAAAGAGCGAATCGCGAGCCGCGGCACAGACGCCGTTCATCGCAATTATGCTCGATCGGGGAACTAGTAGGCCGCGATCTCCCTGTTGCAGAACAGCTTGTAATGGCACCTTTAAGGAATATCTATCAGATTTCAGTCTTGATCGCCAACGAATGAGACCGTGTAACACGGGCGCTTTATTTTAATTCTGGCTAGGGTAATATTTTTCGATCGAAATCCAGAATCGTCGATGTGTTGATGCAACAATCACTTATATGGTAATCCAGACAACATTTAATCATCACTGTGACATTCGATCACTGCCCAATACCACCACCTGAAGCATGATTGTAATGATTGATATGTGGGGTTTAACATCCCAAAACCACCATATGATTATGAGAAACGCCGTAGTGGAGGGCTCCGAAAATTTTGACCACCTGGGGTTCTTTAACGTGCACCCAAATCTGAGCACACAGGCCTACAACATTTCCGCCTCCATCGGAATTGCAGCCGCCGCAGTCGGGATTCGATCCCACGACCTGCGGGTCAGCAGCTGAGTACCTTAGCTACTAGACCATCGCGGTGGGGCTGAAGCTTGATTGTAGTCCAAGCTGTTCGCGTAGCAGCACTTAATCTAACTTAATCTAAATAAAAGATTTCTTGATTTCGATGATTGCTTGTGGGGCACTCAAGGACTCTACCAACCTGGAAAAGTCGGGGAATTTCTGAAAAACTTGACCAGGTCATGGAAACTGACAGAAGTTCTGTGCGGCCGCCAAAAAAATAAGCGTTACCATTGATCAAAGCTTGTAATGTCGCTCTTCCAACTGCAACTACAGTGAGCTGCTAGAAGAGGTGGGAAAAAAAAAGTGCATAACTGTTCCTTTTTAGTGTAAAGGCGAAAAGATACACAGACTCATGGAACACAAAGTTTACTGACGCTTCAGCATTCAATATGGGAGAGAGCCCTGTTTACAATAAAAGCCATAAGAAATGCACGGCGTACCTAAGTATGCCTAAATACATAATGTAAGCAGCGAGAGAACATTGTCAGAAGTGTCTCACCACTCCTGTTCAGTGTATGTACAGTCGTCTGTATCTGGATTCCAGGTGCAGGCATGATGCGAGCTTATTTTAAATGCGGGGCATTTTATAGTAACACCTACTTGCAAATTCTGCGTTGGTGGTGGTGTCTACACACCTAGTGCGCATGCTCGCGTCTTGTGCCAACTGTTGCTCCCCCCCTTTCTTGCCTTGCAAGGCTCACGTAGGCAGCCTCTGCTAGTAAAATCTGACTGCTCACACTGCACAATCGTTCATTGACCACTCCGTATATGTAGGCACTGGATTTTGCGTTAAGAATTCAATAAAGGGAGTCTTTACTTGGCTTTCGCTTGACTTGATGCTTTGCTTACTTGAGTAGATGCGATGGAAGTAACAGTACCTTCAACCAGTAGTGGGGCACAACCCAACATCAGTGTCCCACCGCTCGTTGAAGACAACGCTGTTCCTTCATTCAATACATACGAATATTAAAGACAAAATAAGAATTAAGCATTCCCAAACCATGCCCAATTATGCAACATTCACGCGGAGCCCCCAGCACTCTGTGACGCATTTAGTAGAGTGTCCCCCCCCCCCCCCCCTCCGTGGGAACATGCAGGTTTTTCTATGTCCATAACACACGTGTTTGACTTGTCTATTGGTGGTCTGTGGATTCTGCGTGTTCAGCGAGGACAGTCGAGGCCACGCATTGTTTCGTGGCATCATATTTCTATTGTTTAGCTCTTTGCTTGAAATCACCAGTCTCAATGATGTACTGGTTGTCACAATTGTGGTAGCTTATGGCATAAACAAGACCAAGGAAATCTTTGCTCGGCAACTTGTCCTTTACATTGGCTAAAGCATTCTTTAGGTTTCACGTTGGTACATGCACTATTTTGATGTTTGTTGCTTCTACATATTGCACAGCATATCTGAGTTTTGAACCACAATATTACGCCTGTAAATTTATGCATGTTTGTCTAGGCCACAATTTTGGTTCGGCTTGAAGGCCGTCTGGTTTGTCTAGGCTAGAACTGCCATCGGCAGAAGCCTGCCGTATTATTATTATTATTATTATTATTATTATTATTACTATTATGATTATTATTGATCATGCAACAGCAAACGTGCTTAGATACACACGTATTGCTGGTAGCTCGTGTTTCAAGGCTAGCACTTGTGTAACCTCAGGTAAATAAATTTCTCGTGTCAGTTTCGTGAAATATCGTAAAAATAAATCTGTAATTATTTTTTCGCGTGACGTCCACAGAAGAGTACGAAATTCAAGGCAATGTACCAATATCCATGATTCATCTGTGGAATCAAGGTAGCTGTTGCACCTTGACAGATTGCTTCTTGCCACCACATATTCAGCCATCGGCATTTTAAACGCTGTCCCCAGATTTCATTGCAGGCGCCCAAGGACTTCCGTTGCACTTCAAGCGTCAGAGTCCTGAGACAGAAAATACAAACATGCATGTGCTTGTCGGAAAAAGAAAGAAGGAAAATTTTGCAATGCGGCTCTGTTCATGCAACGTTGTCGTTATAGAGTTTCCTAAAATTTACTAGAGGGGACTCTGGCGCTGCGATCATTCAGGGACCATGGGAATGATGGGTAGTACACAGATTTGCCTGGTCATCGTACTTGCAGGCAGCGAATTGCACTTGCGGCTTTGTTTGTTGCTGGATTCCGTTTCGTTTTGAAAAAAAGACGCATCTTTTTGAACCTCGTGACCCGATTCGAAATGGAAAGCCTAAAACAATAAGGTGGTGAAGCCAACCGCTGAAAATTTGCTAATTTTTGTTACATGAAACAAAACAACAGCTCCAGGCCACACGAACACACATGGAGCCAGAAGTACGAAGATTAGACAAATCCGTGTACTGCCCATCATTACCATGCTCGCTGAAGCACCATGCACTGCAGCTCCCATGGACACTAGCGATAGAGTTCCCTGTTGTGTATATTTAGGAAACTATGCCAATGACCAGTAAAAACTTAAGTTGTAGCTTAATATAGTTTGTAAAAACATTCAGTCGACTATTTTTCCAGAAAATTGCAAGCACGGTGTCTTGTAGCGCCATCTTTGTCAGATTGTCAAATGCTTTAAAAATATACGCGATTTAAAATCTGACACGCAGGGCTCATGTGCTTCTAGAGGAAAAATTGAAGAAAGGGCGGTTGCTTTTGGGTGACCACCATGCTGAAAAAGGATTCTATAACTGAAATGTTTAAAGTATGTAAGTTAGAACCGCTAGAATTAAGTCTGTGCGAACAGAGGTTGAAAATGCTTTTCCAGACCTTACATTCAGGGGTGGAAATAAATAAGAATGGTTATTTAACGGGCTCTTATAAAAGGTTTCCGAGAACAATGCACAGGACACTCATACATCCAATGCATGTTCGAAAAGATTTATTCCAATTTTCCTTCTTTCACGATGCTATTAAAATGTAGAATGAGTTGCCGAATGATGTGGTGCAAAAAAGTACTTTGAGTGAGTTTAAAGTTACTTTTGACAGACATCTTGTTGATTATGGATAGATTATCAGTGTTCATGTATGTGTTTCTTTACAAATGTTCCATATGTCATAAATGCTATGTTGCTAATATTATGAGTAAAAAATATATAATTGTGTGTCTCAGAAGTGTGCTTTACATTACAAAATTCATCTTTCAAATGCTCTTCAAACATTTATGTAATATTGTGAAACTCAGTACTTCATTCTCCCTGTGTACAGAATTCATCTTACAAATGCTCTTCAAATATTTATGTAATTTTGAGCGACTCAATGCTTCATCCTCTTTGTAACGATCCTCAATTAAGTGAGGGTTAATAGTATGACTAAATAAAAAAAAAGTACTAGATAGGTCTCACCTGTAATTTACATACTTGTGCCTTAACGGAGTAGTTGACAGCAACGACACTTTGACGTTTTTAAAGCGGGCTAACACAGATTTTGTGCACATAACTTTGCTCTTACTATATTTTTTTTACTAGGATACAAAACAAATACGCCACCACTCAAAAGGGCTGAAGAAACCTGGAAAAGGCAAGATATTAGGGAAAAGACGCAGGGAGGATTTGGACTCTGGGACTGATGAAGAAGATGAACTAGTGCCTTGCAGGCAGTTCCAGGAAGCAAAGGACGAGATTGCAGAGCTTGAAGGAAGACTGCGAGTTTCGAGGGAGTGGCTACACGAAGAGCGGCAGCGAGACATCAAACTACATATTCTTCTTGATTATAAAATGGGTAAGCAGTAATCAGGGGTGCAACAGCTGGGCCAATTGCGCCAATTTGATACAAACCGTCATTTCCGTGCCGAGCTGCACCAAAACCATGAAATTTACTGAAAATGCACCACCCTGCACCAAAATTCCTCACTAGCCCCAAAATTTGCTTAGTTGCACGAATTTCAGCGAGAAATTGAAGCCACTTTGGTCACCTGCAGTTTGCGTCATCAATCTAAGTGCGCAGACCCTAACCCTGAACTGCGGTTTCAAACATTCCCATAGGTTAGGGCACTCGCAAGACGCTATTGATTATCTAAAGTAACAAAGGCGCACCCCATCGGTTCGCTGACCACAGCAAATACCTATGGGTTGGGCGACGCAACTTCTAGACAAAAATACATTGCCATAGACACCAACGCTTCGCGGGAAATATGAACCTCCTTGTCAGCAAATGTGGCTATGGCATGTTAGCAGTTATAGCTGAAAGCGCGTATAGAGTTTTTCGCGCGCGAGCAGAATAGGCGTGCTGCTAACACCAGCGTTTCGGGCAACCGTGTCGTTCGCCATAACTGAGCCACCCAAAACTTTTTTCTGTCTTTAAGTTGCATTAGTTGCATTGCGCGGCGATGAATATACAATACTGTCGCCACATCGACGAGCGCATGCTGTTACTTTATCTGGTAAAATGTGTCTTGCAAGTGAGCTGAGATGTTGCGTCCTCAACCTAACTTCATCGTGGGGGGGAAAAAAAAAAGGAGGGCGTTTAGCGGTGTTAGAAAATTTCATGGCCTTGCTCCAACTCGTGCAGAATGCTGTTTAAGTTACGTTCGTCACAGTACGCCAGCGTCCTGCAGAAAAGCGTAATGTTTTCTAAGGGGCTCTTAGCACTAGTCGCAAGACGCAGCTCATTTTGTTCACTTACTCATACGTGTATACGCATCACAACTGTGAGTACTAGTATGATTGCTTACTTCTGAAAATGTTATGGGCAAGCATTTGGAGCAGTGTATGACATTGTTTGCAACTTAAAAAAAATGTGCCCTCTTTTTTTTTTTCGCCCCTACTCCTCACTTTCACTGATCTCCTGATATTCAAGATCGCCAACTTGGCAGATCCACATTTAAATTTAAAGTATTTGAAATATGCGGAGAATGCTAATGTGGATTTATCATTTTTTGCTCTGTGGCGTGGTTAGAAATACTAGTTTTATTGAAATAGCAGTGCTCATCTTTACTCTGCACGATTCAGAGGATGTTGAATAGTTTGTACATTCTCTTTTTGTTTTCTAAATGTGAGCCTTCTCTTTTTATACTGCTCCAAATGTGGTCTTTTGTGATAAAAATTGAATTGTTTTTTGTCCTGAACTTGCTCTAAATTTGCATTTTAGTGCTTCAAAAGTAAACTTTTGCTGCTCCAAAAACTGCTCCAAATTTTATTTCAGCGGTTGCATCCCTGAGGTATTCAGTTTTTCTTCAGCACATCCTTCTCTAATCGATTCCTTTTTCTCAGTATAGAGTTTTCGAGTGAGAGTGTCTCGGGCGTTACCTTATCTTTTGCACGTTGTTGTAAATGTACGATCATGAGTAATACAAGTTCGAATACGCGAGCGCATGTCAAATAGCCTCGAACTCTTTATCGGCTGATTTGCAGCGGTCGCTGATAGAAATAAAGTGGAAACTGTACCGCTTTTCCGCTATTTGTTGGAACTCCCACCTCGATATCGTTGCTGCAAAGAGAGAGCTTGTCAGTGACCGCTAGCAGTGATATGAATTCACTTCAACGCACCCAGCCCAATGCCGTGACCCATCAGGGTATGTAGGAGCTGAGATATCGCCTGTTACATACCCTGCCGTTATGCACAGGCCATGCTTGTATTTTTATTATACCTAGGTGATGCTGACGGGAGATTTGGATACGCATGTCATATATTTATTTTTATTTTTGTCGGAATTCTTTTTTCAGCAAAAGCTGTTATGAGAACACAACTTGAGTTACGCGCTGCGCCGTAGCTGTCCGCCGCCGGTGTCCGTAACCACTATCGCACGAAATAAGAAAAAAAAAAACAACCTCAGTATCAAACCCTAGTACTATTCTACTAGTACTATTACTACCAGCTTAGTACTATTCTGCCACTGAGCCATGCCGGTGCTTGGGACTTGTTTCCAAACTTGCCTTAGCTGGGCTTGATGTCGGAAGAAGAATCGTGTTAATATCAGTAATAAAGTGGACGGCAAAAGAACCAGGCATTGCACAATGTGAATAGCATAATGAGTGGGTCATCCAATGCTCCAACCCATTGCAAAAGCTTGTTCTTGATCACCTATTAACTGTGGCACATACCCACTTCAGGCATAATTCCACATCGTCGTCAGCCACTGCATAAACAATTGGCACAACATTCTTTTTACGTGTTTAGCCGATACCGCGTTTCTCAGAAGAATGACCAAGGATAGCATAGCGAATGCTGGCCTACCATCCAGAAATTATTGCTAATGTTTTAGTGGGTACCCAGCAAGTGTGCTTGCAGCAATCACCAGAATGTATAGAAAAGGCTCTTTAAGGCCGTTCTTCTAGCGTCCGCTGTGACTATGCTGCTCCTCCCGTGCAGGCTTGGAGTTCTTTTTTTTTTTGCATTATCATTTTTTGCGGCTGTTGCCACGCAATCGGCAGCCCTTTTGCAGCAACATTAGTGAAACGGGAGTGCCGACAGTAAGCAGAAGAGCGTAGGGTGAGCATTCGGTGTGGGAGGGTTGTCTCACTAGTTTTAAGGATATTGCACAGCATTACAGACTCGCCAGGTGCAAATTTCTGCCACCACATTAAGAACTGAACAAAAAGCAGGCGGTCAAGGAGTGACAACGGCTGACCAAAATGTTTCCGAACCCGGTATCTTGAATTTTCTGTTACCCAGAGCTTAATCCGCCACACTGAAAGTTTTTCGAGGCCAGGGCACCTTTGGAACATATGTCATGGTAGTGTAGTGGAGGTGGGGCTCCAGACGGGGACGCAGCCTTGAACTGAATGCCCTGGGAGAGTGCCCTCGACGAGCAACTGCGGGCCATCCCGCGAGTCGAGGTAGCTGACACCTAGGCGGGGATATTTGCCCAGATTCCTGAATAACTCGCCGGGAATTTTTTTTTTTATAAATAAAAGTCGTGTCTCTCTTTTCACATTCCCACAAGGGGAGAAATGCGCCCTTGTTGCTAAGACATTAGTTACCGTAATTACTCGAATCTAACGCACACATTTTTTTCGGTTTAGCGAGTTCATAAATCGCATGCGCGTTAGAATCGAGTACGAAAAAAAAAAGGAATACGGTCATTCTATTGCCATCGGCATTTCCAAAATGGCCGCCCCCTATGTGCGTCGGCATGGCGCGTCGGCCATTTCTGCCTATGTATTTCCCATGTGCACCACTTCGTACGTGTGCTGAGGAATTTGTCATCTTGTAATGCATTAGCACCGACAGCATGGAAGGGCCGTCTCCAAAAACTCGAGTGCACCACGATGCCGCTTTTAAAAGTCATCGCGTGTGCAAAAACGGACGGAAATCGGGCCGCATCGCGGCCGTTCGGAGTTCCCAAAACGTGCATGTGGGACTGGCGGAAACAAAAGCACAATATCGTCGACAGCAAACATTCACGCAAAGGCTTCAGTGGACCATAGCAGGGTCGGTTTCCGCGAATTGAAGAGCTGCTCGGCGAGTATATGATTGAGCAGTGAGCGGCCAGTGACGACAGAACTGTTCCAAGTGCAGGCTATGCAGTTAGCCTTAGAAAAAGGGCTAATGCGGAGCCAGTTTAAAGCGAGCAGGTGCTGGCTAACTAACTATATGAAGAGAAAGGCTTTTCCTTCCGAAGGCGAACGGGCATATGCCAAAAGTTGCCGGAGGAGTACGAAAGAAAAGCTTCACAGTTTTCAGAGGTTCGTCCTAAACTTGCGGCACAACGGCTACCTGCTTGGGCAAATCGGGAATGCCAATCAGATGCCTCTTTACTTCGACATGCCTGGCACCACAACCGTCGAGAAGAGGGGGGTGAAGCAAGTTCGTGTGCTGACATCGGGCCACGATAAAACTAGAGTGACGGCAATGCTTCGTTGCACATCAGATAGGCCCAAGCTTCCCCCGTACCTCATATTTAAACGGAAGACGCTCGCGAAAGGAGTCGTTTTCCCGAGTGGTGTGATCGTGCGGGCCAACGAGAAAAATGGGTGTGCTTTGCAATCTATGTCTTACTTTTTTTTTCGTCGTAGAAACCGGGTGCGCGTTAGAATCGAGGGCGCGGTAGAATCGAGTAAATACGGTAATATTTATTGTATTTAGTTAAAAGGAGAATACACTGCTTCAAAGTATATCCCAAGTTATGATGCTGTTGAATTTCAGACATGTCGACTGTTTTTTTACTACCGTATTTACTCGCGTAATCCTCGCACTCGAAAGTTCTTGCATCCCCGACATCGCCCGACAAAAATAAAATTTTTTTTCCTCAAGTAATTCTCGCAACCCAGAAATTTGCCGCAATAATGTTGTCTGCTCGTTTCAGCCACTGATGATGATAGCATGCGCTGTCTGGCCCAATCTCCTAAGCATAGAGCGTACTATTATTGCACCGAAATTCAATTCAATCCAAGCCAAAGTGGCTAGTGCACGTTGCGGCGTGATTTGTATGTTGTGTATGTAATCTTGTTACGTTATGGGGCGATACGGAAGCTACACAGCTGCTTTCAAGTTGAAAGTGATTAATCATGCACTAAACGGCAACAGGGCCGCCAGTAGGCCCTTCGGAGTAGATGAGTTTTGTGTTCGCTACTGGTGACGGCAGCTGAAAGCCACCAAGACATGTGGGTGCCTTCTGTGTTCCTAAGATTGGGATTGATGGTAAACTTTATTTCTTCAGAAGGTAACTGCGCACGATTCTGTTAAATGGCCATCAGCCCAATACTGACGTCCTTCGCTTACCTTTTGTCGACTCCTGTTGAGCGACGAACGCTGCTGCTACGTCCACAAGCTTGGCGTACGGTATTCTAATTCTCAGATATTTCATTGTGCCTTTTGTGTCTCAAATAAATCTTGCCTTGTGTTGAACCTGTCCTTTTATTGTTCTGGAGTGAGAATCCTGGCTTGCGGCCTCTTCGTTTTCTTTTTTGCTCTGTACGTTTTTGTGGAAAGTTTTCCCGCGTAATTCTCGCACCCCCCAACTTGGCATCGGTTTTCTGTCCAAACAAGGGCGAAAATCATGCGAGTAAATACGGTATATAGACAGTTCGGTTGAAGTCTTTAAAGCTATTTTTTTAAGAAACTAATTAATAGGTCATCGTGAAAGTTTTCTTTTACTGTTTTTTCATAGGTTGTGCATTCAAGCAGAATTATTGAAATCGAACTGTAACTTTACGTACCGTGGCTAATTGTATGCAAAATGAATCTGCTAACTATTAACTTTTTTAATCTCTTTGTGATAGCGTGCCATAGCTTAGAGGTGTGGTGATTGTGGAGGTTAGATGTACAAGGTAGTATCCTCACTACGTATCTCCCACGGCGTGTTCGAATCGCACCTAGAATTTAATAGTTATGACAGTTGGTGCAGCACATATCTTGGTTCATTTGGACATTAAATCTTATTTTTCACATTTTTAGCAGTTTCATTGTTATAAATATTAAATTTACTGAAGCACTACAAGCCAAAAGCGTAATTAATATAACTTGGACGGAAACAGTGAACTTTTTTTCGAACATGATACCGTGCCTAAAGGTTGGCAGCACAGAGTGTGAATTCTGGCATGCGTTAACTAATGTTCGGAAATGCTAGCAATGATCATTGATGATATCGATAGTGACTTTTTGTGTGCTTGCTTGTGTAGGCCATAGTTGCAAACAGTTCTGATCGCATTTATGTGGATGTTGCACCATGCAGATTCAATGGAGGCCTCGATCATTGCACTAATAAAGTTGGAACTGCATGGTACACAGCCTGCTTCACAGGTATGTAATACTCTAAGCTGGCGTTGGGTGGGAGCCAAGTTTCATTATCTTTCATTATCCAGAAATGTGTCGCATCAATGTTTCTGTCGTTCACATTGATTTTCACATTAGGCTCAATTAAGATGCCAGGTGCCATATTTATTTGCATAATTATGGGATTCTTGAAAAATGAAATGGCGGACATTTAGATTTCCAATAGTTACGAAGCATAAATTTTCGTCGAAAAAAAAAAATGCTTTTGAGCTTCACGAATGTAAGCACATGTCGACGCTAGTTCAACTCATTTCCTGACAAAGGGAGGGTTCTCCCGAAATTGTTAGAAAATATATATCATTGCGGATGACGCTCCCTTTCTGTTTTAAACCCATATCTTAACAAAAACAACTGGCCCATATTAAATTATTACTTTTACTGATATATATATATATATATATATATATATATATATGGGTCATTTCATGCCAAGTGTCCCAGACGTGGCGCTCAACCATTATGGATTCTGCCGATAAAATTTACACGCTTTTCGTATACCTCAAGGAGAATTGCGGCCAAACATTTTTGCTCGAACAATATTTTTGAAGACTGTGGCACCCCTTCAAAGTTAGCTTGCTTTTGCCAAAGTGTGCACAATAGACAAATGTATATAAAATGATATTTTTTTGCGGAACTTTGAAAGAGTGCTTGAGCTACTAAAGGGGTTCTGTTTAGTTGTGCTAATAAAGCATTCAGAAATGTCTGCATTTATCTAGCAGTTAATTTTTTTCAAAAACCACAAAAGTCTTCAAAGTTCACTATTTTTTTATGCTAGCTGGAATTCTCTCTAAGCAATCTTCTTATTATTGTAGTTTTCCGGAAAGCTTACTTTCGTACAAAAACGTTTAGGGTGGAAATAGACTTCAAATCTTCCTGGGAAAAATATTTGAAAATGGCAGAAATGTACGACTTGTCCCATATTTGACTGCATTTTTCGTACTGATGTGGTCCAAAAAACTTCTCGCGATGTAGCGTTTCATAGACCACTTTATGGTTAAGTAACGAAAGTCTAATCAAATTATTTTTTTAATAAAAAAAGAAATTTGAAGTTGGCTTTCAGAACGCTTTCTGCATTTCTTCGTTGCCACTTCATTGCAAAGCACGTGGTGGTCCCTTCGGCTAACACTCATCACAGGAAGGGACAAGGTGCGAGATGTATGTAAGTGGCTTGTGAGTAGTCGAAAGTCGTGTTGCTTTGATGTCGAGGCCACGAGTATTGAGTTCGCTTTACGATGTGAGCTTGCTTGGCGTGCCGATTGGGAAGTATGGAAGCTGTACAGCAGCTTGCAGTATCGTTGGCACATTGTGCTACAGGGCTTTCTGCACTTCTAGTTCACAGAAACTGAGACAACTCAAGAACGTTGTGTACACTTTCCCTTACGTACGCTGGCTTCCTTTGCGATGAAACTATAGCTTTTCCATTGCTCTTCAGGGCAGGATTACGCCTGTGTCTGTGCAGGTGCTGACTTAGGCACGCGATGTCGCTGTGGTTGCAACTCCTTTTTGGACATTCAGAAAAAGCACCTCTGTCTCATTGGCAACACGGTGAAAAATTACTACAGGTTCCTCACTTCTGGACACTTGCACAACCACACAGTTTTCGCCAGTACGCTCACCTGCTCAGTTCTCTTGGGCCTATAAATGTCAGTGCCAGTTGTTCTGCTGCAAGTGAGTTGAGTGGCGATTCTTTCAAGTTACCTTTTGACTACTGATTCAAAATCTGATTCGCTGAATGTCAGCCCATCATACGAGGTGCTACTTGCGAGTTGAGACTCGGTTCTTAGTGAATGAAACAACATCACAAAAGTGTGCACGCCCAGACGTTGCTGACTCGATTGAAGGCGACTTTTCTGCCTTCGAAAGTGTTTCCATTTGATGCCACTTTGTACACTTATATTTGTACATAAGTGAGGTATGTTTATTGCGGCATAATTTTTTTTAACTGTTGTATGAGCTTTTTCTTGAATTTATCTTGCACTTGCTCAAAAATAAACGAAATGTTCGTAACAATAGTCCCCCCATAAAACCGCAACATAAAAAAGTTTTATGTAAGAAATGTAAATGTGCAATAAAAAAAACTATGAACCATCTCCCCGATGGGAACCCTGATGGGATGCGAAGCAGCAGCGGTGCGCACGGTGGTGACTCGGTTCAAATGGCCGTTGCACAGGTGCTGGAAGAAATCTTTGAAATAAAACTTGGTATAGCGTTTACTCAAGTGAACGTTTGTTTGAAACCCAAAGATATGAAAGGCGAGATGCGTTGAAGAGGCTTGCACTCGGCTTCCTTGGCTCGCGTCTCGCTGGTGTTATCTGCGTGCCACCTGTATTCTCGAACGTGATCGGTGTTTTTGACTCGCACCTCGTCAATGTAGCTGGTCTTCCACTGCCCACGCTTGCGGTCGGCTTCTCTGGTTCGCGCCTCGAAAGTGTTGACGTCACCATTCGCGAATGTGATTGGCTTTGCTAACCCTCGCAACGCCGTTGACAGCCGGGAAAGGTATGCACACACTAGCGGGAAGCATGCCGCGACGATATCCCGCCCGTCGGCACGATCGCGCGGCAAGCAGCGGCGCACTGTCCACATTGTTGGCGCCGCACGCGCACTTGCCGGCTCGCGGCTGCTTCTCGCCGGCAGATGGACAGGGGTGGTGTTTGTGAGATGATTCCCAAGTGAGGAGGGAGCTTGAGCGTTGCATGCGATAGAGAGGGTGAAGCGAGAGAGAGATGCCACCGCGGACTGCTTGGAGGGCGTGAGTTGCTCGGCACGGCTTCAACATCTGCGGCGAGGGGAGCGCTGGAGACGGAGGGATAGAGTGTTACACAGGCTAGTCAAAGAGCCGCTTCACATCTAAAAAAAAAACAAAAAAAACGCAACCCTCAGGGGTCAGATTTCGGGAAAAAAATTGACTCTCAAAGGGTTGAGGTTGTTGCACTTGGAGCGTGATGGCACATTTAGTGGCACATTTAGTGTTCACTGCACTACAACATTCAACTCCAGCATGAGCGATCATTGCATTCATCTCTATGGTTACTCCATTACTGATGGTAATGATAACTACCGGTGATGCTCATCGTTGATATCTGGCTCTTTTCCAGGCAGAGTTAGCAGTCTGCTATACTTATACAACTCTGCATGATTGACAGCAAAGTTTTTAGATGTCAGCGACCATTCTGGATCTCATAGCAGGGCAAATGCACGCGCATGGAATTGAGAGACAGAATTTACTGTGTCCCGTGCCAGCTAATAGCCCTTTTGCAATCTTAGTACAGTTTTTTCGTCGCACAAATCTACTGTGGCAAAATTAACCTGAGAAGCTTTTAGCATGCAATTGAACATGGCCAAATCATCTCGGTTTCTTTTTTTCTCTCGGTCTACTTGCAGCTTTTGGTGCATATTATTTGGTTAGTTTAGCCACATTGGAGGCAGGTAATTGCCTTTTTTTGTGACTGTTAGACAGTCAGAAATGTAAACATGCAGTCAGAAGTTAGAAAGGCAATTGGTAATTTAAGACGTAGGCAAACAAAAAGTATGAATAACGGGAATTTAGGCACTGGAGTAGTTTCAATTATGCGGCATTAGAATACATTGAAAACATCGTGAGCCAACCATCATTTAGTACTTGTTTTGTTTGAATGAAAGTTTTAATTACCAAAGTTCAGAGTATTGAACATGCTGTGCATGTGTGTGATGTAATTCCTAATGGTTCACCTGCGAAGTGTTCTCCTCAAGAGAGCATGTCACCACAGAGGCCAGCACGGTTTAGTCGGGGAGTGGCTGGCATGTGAGGCAGGGCTTCTTGAAGAAATTGCGTATGGATCTATATATAGCTTTTGACGCACAGAAGGGACTGCATCGTCACATAGTGCTCCAAAGCTGCGCACACAGTGACAGCTCAGTAGTGTCTGCCGCAGTGCTTCAAAAGCACTGCGCTGCACAGCCACTCTTCAGGGGTCAGGACTTCACAGTGACAGGTGGATCGTCTGTTGAGCCAAGTTCTCGGCAGTGCCTGCCCACTTGTGCCCAGACACACCCGAACGGGAATCGCAGGAAGGCTGCCCTTTGTTGGTGTCATATGCTGTGCATCGTAATTGTGGGTGCCCTCCATTCAGTCACGATGGAGGGGAGGGGGGTGCCTTTGCAGGTGGCATTTCTCTGTGATGTGGTGGCACCTTGGAACCCCCCTGTCCTTTTTGCAGCTTTACTTGGATTACGTGACTGGGGCTCTTTGATTTTCCACTTCTCGCTACCCGCGACAGAGCCAGCCAGAGTGCGCTCGTTTTTCTTGGGCTGCTCTGTCCCCCCCTCCCCTGCGGCGCATTTCTGGTTGGCATTCATTTTTCTCGGTTTGGACGTTCTGGCGACCCGAGGGGGCCCGAGGGCCGTCAGACGCTTTCAGGACAATTTAGTCCTGGACGCTCTCTGGAAGGTTTGGGCAGGTTTCGGGCTAGCAGACGCCCGAAAAAGATACGATACGCGTGTGGTGCCATCTTTGTGTGGACTCTACGGATTGCAATGTGGGTGCTGCACGACCTTCGGCTGTCAATTTACTTGGCGTAATCTTTAAACGCCCGTTCTGCCGTGTGAGACGTCATTACGAGTGGCAGCAGGTATTTGAAGCTGATATTTCCGGCTTTTTTTTTTGTTGTGTGTGTCTTGTGAAGCTTCGAACTCGTTCCGCAAACACTGGCGTGCTGTAGTCCGCTGACTGCGCTGTCTCATGAGTCGCGGCGCCTATCGAGTTTAGCTTTATGTGTTTGTGTATGAGGTGTTTCTTTTCATATATTTCGCATTGAGGCTTTTCATGACGCCTGCTTTCTGTTATTGTCGGTTGTGGCCGAATTGGGAATTTCGCTCGTTGAGATATGTTGCATTGCAATGAAACATCTGATTACAATCAAACGTGGCGAATGTTCTATTTTAAAAGTATTAAAACTAACGGTTTCAATTCAGTAGGTCATAGAATTCACACTAAATACATGATGTCCACATCGCTTTTGTATGACGCTCGATTGTGCTCTCAAATTGTGTTTATGGTCTAATATGTTACATTACAACGTGAGCAAATTTCTTGATGAAAAGAAATTGCCACATCTTTCCGAAGTTTCATTTGTCTTCAGATGCCACGAAGTGCATATTGTCTCTTTAGATATCATCATCACTTGTACATCATCATCTGTAAATATCATCACCAGTGTGATTTAGCTCGAGCCTGGCTGAATTAGCCGGTTCCTCACAAGTGGTGGACGGTGCTTTTCGTTCATCCAAGTCCTCTCGCCCGTTCTCGCTGGAGCTCCGCTCAGGTCGCCCATACAACCCCCTGCCATGACGGCTCGAGAAAACCCTGGCCCATCCAACGTCGTCGTCCTACTGCTGCCACCGACACCTGCTTCGACCAACAACATTCGCTTGCGTGATCCACCTGTGTTTTCCAGTCTCCAAGGCGATGATGTAGAAGACTGGATCAAGAACTACAACCTCGTCAGCGATTTGAACAGGTGGGAAAATCAACAGAAGTTGCGCAGCGTCCAATTTTACTTGTGCAATGTTGCCAAAACTTGGTTCTAGAACCACCACCCGGATCTTCCCGACTGGGACACTTTCGAGCAGCAACTTCGTCAAATTTTTGGTGCCCCTACAGTTCGCGCCGAGGCAGCAAAGAAGAAGCTCGCTGAACGCATGCAGTTGCCGGGTGAAGTTTACACCTCTAGTATTGAGGATGTCCTTGCACTGTGCGTGCTAACACCGTCATGTCTCAGAACGGCCAAATACGCCACATTATTAAAGGCATTAACACCGTCGCCTTTAAGGTTCTCGCCACGCAAAGTCCTGCCATCACCCAGGACGTGATAACCATCTGTCAGCAACTTGATGAGCTTCAGTCTCTTCGCCTCAGCTACGATGCCACCGACATTCGTTTGCTTGCACCCCTCAATTTGTGTGCACTTATTCGTGACATCGTTCGTGAAGAGCTTCACGGGCGCTGCGGAAGTTACTCTCCCTTCTGCAAGAGATAGCTTGCAAGACCTGATTAAACAAAAGATCGCGTCCGACGTGTTCCAATGGTCCCTGCATGCGCCAGGCGCCCTCGTACGCCGAAGTTGCCGCGCTCTCTGCCGCACCCACCGTTTCTGTGGCTACACCAGCAGACCATATGCCTGTGGCTTCGTTGCCACCGCCAGTGTGTGCACCGCCTTACTACGCACCTCAGAGCCCACCTCGGCCAATCTGTTACTACTCACAGCATCCAGACTAATGGCTTTAGTATTGTACATTAGCGTCCTTATTGCGTGTCTCAATCAGAACGCAAGATCATCGAGGAAAACGTCTCGAGACATGCTACGATGCAACATCATACGTTCTTCCTCAAGTCTTTGGTCATCCCCAATTGTTCTCGTTCAAAAGAAAGATGGGACAGTGCGTTTGTGCGTTGATTACCGTGCGCTAAAACAAAATAACGCACAAAAATGTTTATTATCTCCCACGGATCGACGACGCACTGGATTCATTACAGGGCGCAGAGTAATTTTCTAGCCTCGACCTTAGGTCAGGCTACTAGCAGATACCAATGTCGGAGTCTGATGAAGAGAAGACCGCCTTTTCAACGCCAGATCGGAAGACTGCGAAAGCACTTTCACGGAATCGAAGCAAGCCCTCACGTCGGATCCGGTACTGTGCCACTTCGATTCAACCGCACCCACCATCCTTCACACTGACGCAAGTAGTCATGGTCTAGGTGTGGTACTCTTGCAGCATGACAAAAAACTCACGCGAACGCATCATTGATTACACAAGTAATCAATGATGCCGCTGAATTACCGCTGCTGAAAAGAACTACACTATCACCGAGCAGAAGTGCCTTGCTGTTGTTTGGACAGTGCAAAGATTCTGATCATATCTTCACGGCTGTCACTTTACTCTAGTTACCGACCTTAACGCTCTATGCTAGCTTTCATCGCTAAAAAACTTATCGGGTCGCCTCGGTTGCTGGGCGCTTTGTTTGCAGGAGTATGATCTCGATGTCGCCTACAGATGTGGGAAGAAGCATCAAGATGCTGATGCTCTATCGCGCTGTCCTTTGCCCAGCGGAGGCCGCTCACCATCAATACTCTAAAACGACAGCACCTCTCCAATCGCAGCGCTAAGTTCGTCACCTGGCACCCTATCTGTCTTTGTTTCACAACAACGTGTCGACCCATACTGCTGCACCATCGTTGACCGCTTGACCGGCTCTACTACTCCTCCAAACGCTAGACTACGTCGACAACTTAAATAATTTGAGCTTGTTAGTGGTGCTTTATACCGCTACATTTACCACATCGATGGCAACAAGTGGGTTCTTGTCATCCCATGTTCTCTGCAACGTGTAGTTCTGGAAGCCTTTCATGATGATCCAACCGCCGCTCATCTAGGCTATCACAAGGCTTACGATAAAACACGAAGTCGTTGTTTTTGGCCTGGCCTCTCTTCAGCCGTCGCTAAGTACGTCGCCTCCTGTGTCCATTGCCAACGGCGAAAACGACCGACAACTGCTCCGGCTGGCTTAATGCAACCTCTTCAGTGTCCCGCCTCGCCTTTTGAAGTCGTTGGAATCGAATTGTATGGCCCTGTTCCTATATCATCCAATGGGAATCGCTGGATTGTCACGGCCGTCAACCACCTTACCCGCTACGCAGAAACAGCTTCTATACCATCTGGGACTGCCACTGAGGTCGCCGATTTCTTTCTTCGCCACATCTTTTTGCGCCATGGAGCTCCACACATTCTTCTGAGCGATCGTGGCAGTCTTTCTCTCTTCTATTGTAGAGCAAGTTTTGCGTGCCTCGACCACTGTTCACAAGACCACTTTTAGCTACCACCTGCAGACCAACGGATTGACTGAACACTTTCATCGAACGTGATCGCCATGTACATTTGTCTTAATACGGCTGCTCAACGCACTACCGGCTTTTCTCCATTTTTTCTCGTCCATGGTTGCTCGCCGAGTTTCGCTCTGGATGTCTCTTTCCTTTCAACCCCTGCACCTTCGACGGCTCCTTTCTTTTAAGAATTTTAATCTCCTCTCGCAGACTGCCGTCACCTGGCCCACATTAACACCGGCCTCTCTCAAGACACCCGAAAATCTCCCTACAACTCGTCTCGCCATGTTGCAAGTTTTTCCCCTGGTGACGAAGTTCTTCCATGGACTCCACTGCGCGTCCCCGGCTTGTTCGACAAATTCATCAGTCGCTTCATTGGGCCGTACACGGTAATCAAACAGACATCTACCGCGTTTCTCCTCTTAGCGCTAATCATGATCATCATTGCCGAGCAACACAGATAGTGCACGTATCTCGTTTAAAGCCTTATGCGCGATGCATTTCGTAATGCTGTCAAGCGACCAGGCGGCCGCTTTCAGCGTGCGGTGGAATTAGTGTGAGCGCGACAAGCGAATGACTCTTCATTCTCTTTAGGTATCATCATCACCTGTACATCTTCATCATCTGTAAATATCATCACCAGTGTGATTTAGCTCGAGCCTGGCTGAATAAACTGGTTCTTCACAATATATGTATTACAAACTGTTTCTATCAAGTGCTTCCCCACAGTGATTTAGCCCCTAGGACGCATATCTAACGCTGAAGATAGTACCCCACGGATCTTGCGCCGAAATAAGTCGATCGGAAGACGTGCGATAAGGTTTAGCATACAATTCAGAGTCGTTACTACCACATATCTCAACGTATGAAGACAACTCAAATTAATCAAAGTGGGTTTGCGGCGCATAGTATGATTGATGCTAGAGCAGATTTGATATATGTATTCAAGCTGTCGTTTTCGGATATTTGCAAGCGTATGGTAGTATATCTTACGTTAGATTTCTTATCATGTCGAGCAGTGAACGGGAAAACATGCTGCGTTAACATGAGCATTTAATCATCGTCCACGCCAGAGCTGCGACAGTGGTCCTTGCAATGTGAATCACGTGTCACTTATTCCCAAACAAGTAATAATTAATGCGGGAGGGAGCCCACTGTGCGTGTTCGCGCGGCAGAGTTCTTAAATTTGCATTGTGGACTTTGCGGTGATTCACATATTTTCATGTGGTGTTTCTAATGGCGTTACGGGTTCCTTTAGAATGTTTACCGTGTTTTGTTTTTAAATCCAACCCTCCTTTCGTGCTTTGTCATCTATGCGCACGGTTTTGTGTTGAAGGTATAGATCTCGTACGTTCGTTTCGCTCAATCAGAGGCCGTGACTTTTCAGGTGTTGTACTCATTACTAACCTATTAGTGAAGTGTGGCAGTTTGGGCTAGTTGGTATGACATGACGATAGTTATAGCGCGAGAACAGAACGACGACACAGAGACAAGAAGGGCACGAGCGCTTCGTGTCCTTCTAACTATCTATAACTATCGCTACCTTCCAATTGAGTTTATTGCGCAGAGTGCGAAAACATGTAGAGGAGACAGTAAATCATGTGGCACAAAGAGTAATACACTAATAAGGGAAAAAAAACACACAAAGCAAAGAAAAAGGCGAAGAAAAATCTAAAAGGAAACCAAACAGAAAAGTAAAAGTAATATAACTACTTGAACGCACCGAACCTTTCGAGGAACCTTAGTTCCTTCTCGGGAAAAGACACGGAGGGCTTGATAATGCATAACACCAGTTTGCGTGCCTTCTGCGCGACCTCGACGTTCACTCGGGTGCGCTCATCCCTGTTAGAAATGTTATAAACGGGAAAGATGGTTTTCTTGCTCAGCATTTCACTGAGTGCAACTGTGAGCCCCTTTTCAAGGGTACAGTGACGCTGTGTAAGCACAGAGATGCAGCACATCAGAGTTATGGTCGAGGCCGTGCAGATGGCACGCGAACAGGTGTCATGCATTAGCAAGCCCTCCGTGTCTTTGCCCGAGAAAGAACTAAGGTTCCGCAAAGGATTCGGTGCACGCAAGTAGTTACATCACTTTTACTTTTATGTTTCGTTTCTATATAGACTTTTCTTTGCCTTTTTCTCTGCATTTGTTTTTTCTTACTCATGCATTGCTCTTTCTTTGTGCCACATAGTTTTTGTCACATGGTTTACTGTCTCCTCTATATGTTTTCGCGCTCTGCGCAATAAACTCAGTTGAAAGCTAGCACTCGTGCCCTTCTTGTCTCTTTGTCGTCGTTCTATTCTCGCGTTACAACTATCGTGATATTAGTGAAGCCTTCGCTTCCAGTTTTTTGTGACCTGGTGTGTTCGCGATGCTTTCGATACAGCGAGGCGCACGCGCCCTTCTGTTTTCGCTTGTACAGGTTACAGCCGATTCACGCATTGTGGCTCTTCCTGTGGGTACGTCTCACTTTCAGACCTCAGGTTATCATTGTAATGTTTTCATTTTCTTCGTTGCTTCTTTTTTTCTGCAGTTGCATAGCGAGGCTGGTACAAGAACAATGATTGTTAGGTTGTTTGAAAAATAAATAGAACTACCTAAAACTCCTTTATCAATTTATCATAGCCATTGAAAACTTTGTCGGTTCGTTTCGCAGTCAATTCTTTGTGCACTTACAGCGCACCTATTTAGCGAAATTGGTGTACTCGGTTGATGACAATATTCTTTTACAATAAAAATGTATATGCAACCTCGTGAGTATTCTTTATACTTCGCCACGGTATAAATTTCGAGAAAAAAAAAACATCACCTGCATTTATGTTAATCATTGTCCAAATTGTATCGTGTTGATAAATGACGGAGGCAACAGCAAGGTGCAAAACAAGAATGACTCGTTTTATTGCATGCGCCGTATTTATACCTTGGTAGATGTACACTGCGCATGTGCGGTGCCGTATTGGTTGTAGGGGAATAACACGTGCCTGATACATCCTTCTGCCAATACAAAAGTTTTACAAAAGAGTTTATACTAGCTGCTGAAAGTTTGCATCATACGCAAGGCGCTGAGGTGGCTTGACTGAGCGTGTTGACCTTCTCGGAGCTGGATTCGATGCGCAGGCATGCGCTGCTGCAGTTGGCGCAGTTGGGACTTCAGCCTGGATGACTGGCTGAAGTCCCAACTGCGCCAGCCTCCAGTGGCTCTACAGATATGGCACAGCAAGCCTGCATGACGAGGTAGCATGCAGGCTTTCTGTGCCATATCTGTAGAGCCACTGGAGGCTGGCAACTCTGTAGGTCCTCTGGAGGCAGTCGCAGCTGGACAAGATGGCGTAGAAGGCGCGCTACATTCTTCGTCACTTGACTCAGGACTAGAGTCCTCACTTGTGCGAAGTAGGTGTGACGTCGGTTGCGTCTGAGCGCGTTGTGAGGTCCTGTTTGCACGATGTAAGACCTCGGGCCAGCTGTGTTGACAATCCTGCCCATACGCGACCAAGCATTGTCCCGTATTTGAACTACAGTGCCTTGCGTCAAAGGTGGAATCGGTCGTCCTTCCTTTAGTTGCGGGCGCTTTCTCACTTCTGTTTTGGCGACTTCGTTAAAATCAGGATTGTTACTTCTGAGGCGCCTGCCTTGCAGTAACTCAGCGGGTGATCGTCCATCTTCTAAAGGTGATGATCGATAGGCCAACAGACCTAACCAGAAGTCCCTCCTTGAGCCGGCGCATTTTTTCAGGATACGCTTGACTACATGGACGCCTTTCTCCGCCAGTCCGTTGGATTGGGGGTAGCCCGGGCTTGATGTGACGTGTACGAAGTCGTACTGTTTCGCGAAGAGTGCGGACTCGTAACTGGCGAATTGTGGGCTGTTGTCCGTGCATACTTCTTGCGGGAAAAAATAGCACTGAGAGCCTCTACTGTGGTCCTTGCCGTTGTATTACATAGTTGCTCGACTTCAGGGAAATTCGAAAGAGCATCAAACACAACGACATATGATCGCCCGGCATACTGAAATATGTCTGCACCAACCCTATACCATGGGCATGCTGGATTTCGTTCAACAGCAGAGGCTCTTGTGGTTGCTTGTAGGCGTATTTCTTGCAAGTGGGACAGCTCTGAATAAGCTGAGTTATGTCACTGTTAAGTCCTGGCCAAAAAATCAGACTTCTGGCTCTTTCTTTGCACTTGCGCAATCCGAGATGGCTGGCGTAAACTCTGTCTAGGATTTCGCGCCGCATGCTTCTCGGTACCACGACTTTGCTGCCCTTCAACAAAACTCCATTCACGACTGTCAATTCCGCGGAAAATTGCTTTAATTCACCTTGTACCTCTTCACCAGCGGTTACCTTGCCGATGACCGCATTTAAGTAGTCGTCCTGGGCAGATGCTTTGGCTAGTTTGTGGCACATATTTTCGGTGACCATTGCGCCCATGAGCTGTACGGCATGAACGTTGACGTCCTCCGTTGCCCCAGTGTTGTCATTTCCAATCGATGGGGATGCTCGTGACAGCATATCTGCTAGTACAAGATCCTTTCCTGGGACGAACTGCAAAGAATACTAGTATTTCATAAGCCTCAAAAAAAATCTCTGCAAGCACAGAGGCATGTCAGAAATTTCCTTGGTTGCTATTAAAATTAATGGTTTGTGATCGGTTTCGATGATGAATTTCTGGCCGTACACAAATTGATAGAACTTTTCGCACCCAAAAACAATGCCTAGTGCCTCTTTTTCAATTTGTGCATATCGTTGTTCGGCTTCCGTCAGGACACGGTAAGCGTAGGCAACTGGTCGCCAGCTTTTGTCCGCCTGACACTGCAGAAGCGCTGCACCTACACCACCTTTCGAAGCATCGCATGTTATCTTAATTGCCTTTTGGGATCAAAGATGGCTAGCACTGGCATTGAAGTTAAAATGTGAGCGACTGCTTTCCATTCTTTTGCGTGGTTTTCAGTCCACTCAAAAATGTGTTTGGACTTGATAAGATCACGCAGTAGCGTAGTTCTTTCCGACAGGCGTGGGACGTGCTTGCCAAAGTAGTTTAGTACCCCGAGCATGCGCTGAACATTGGCCTTACGAGTCTGGCGGCGGCACATTCCTCAAACTTTGAATGAGCTTCGGGCTGGGTGATATGCCTTTCCGACTGATCACGTCACCCAAGAACTGTATTTCTGTCAACCCAAATTCACATTTTTGTGCGTTTAGCGACAAGTCAGCTTTCTCAGCCGCCTGCAAAACTGCCGCCAGTCTATCATCGTGCTCAGTTTTCGTTTTGCCCCACACTAGGATGTCATCGATGTAAATATGAACGCCTGGCAAACCGTCAAAAACCTGGCTCATTGTCTGCTGAAAAACTTCGGGTGCAGATAAAATGTCGAAAGGCAACCGAAGATACCTGTATCTGCCGAATGGGGTTGCAAAAGTGCATATCTTGGATGTTCGCTCGTCTTAAGGAATCTGGTGAAACCCGGAGTTCGCGTCCAATCTGCTAAAGTACGCAGCACCAGCAAGTTCTGCTTCGATATCTTCCCGTTTGGGAAGCTGATAATGCTGCCTCTTGATATGTTCATTGATGCGCCTCGGATCCATGCATACTCTTAGACTACAGTCTTTCTTCTGCACCAAAACCAAAGGACTCACCCAGTCTGTATGGGCGGTTTGCTTCTTAATAATCCCAGCATGCTCCATTCTTTCAAGCTCCTCACGAAGCGGCTGACGTAATGCGAGCGGCTCGCGGCGTGCTGGCTGGACGACAGGCACTGTTCCTGGTTGCAGCACCATGCTGTACGACTGCTTGAGACATCCGAGACCCTGAAAGACGTGCTTGAAGTCGTGTAGTACATCATGCTCGTAGCAAGCGTCAACTATGCCTACAGTACCTTGAAAAAGACCCATACTTTCACTAGCGTCCAAGCCAAGTATGGCCTGACCACGCTTTACAACGAAGAAAGTGATATTTCTAGTTGTCTCTCCTATAGTGACACTTTGTGACGTCCTCCCGAAATTCTTGATCTCTCCTCCGTTGTATGCTCGAAGTACTGAGTTTGAGGGCTCCAACTGACATTCTATTGCCATCTTTCGGTAAACAGCAAAAGGTAGGAGGTTAGCCTGGGAGCCGGTGTCAACCTTAAATAGTACTTCTTGATTGGCAACATGTGCCGTCACTTTCTCATCCTTGCCTCCTCTGCTCTCATTACCTACTTGAAGGATTTCGAAGGTATCGTCGACACCTTGCTCGGTTACTTCCCTTACTTCATCCTTGCCTATATGTGTCGGGCAGCACACTGCGAAATGATGAAGCCTATTGCAAAAGTTGCATCGCTTTCCATAAGCGAAACACTGGCATCGTTTGTGCTGGCGGTTACACTTCGTACACCGATAATCGCTGCCTTGACGCCGATTGTCTATTCTATACTTCGTTGCTGTCCTTTTTGCGATAGCGTCTATCGCATTGTTGTTTTCGTGCCAGACTACCTTCCTTTGCGTCAATGCTTCTGCAACTTTGCACATTTCTTCCGCTTTCTGCAGCGTTAGGTTCTTTTCTTGAAGCAATTTCTCCCGAAGTTTTGCATCGTTAGTGCCAAACATTAGTTGGACTCTCACCATTGAATCTTTTGAAACACGAAAGTTGCACTGCTCTGCCTGCTTCTTAAGGTCGCAAAGAAATTTTTCAAACTGCTCTCCCTCAGCTTGGTTCCTCAGGCGAAACAAGTATCGTTCATGAACTTCATTTCCCACCTCAGAGCAGTAGGCTTTAAACTTTCGCACGACGGTTCCGTAGTCTTCCCGGTTTTCTTCGTCCACGAACTGGAAGGTGTTGAACGCGTCAAGGGCATCGTCTCCGCCAACGCTGAGCAGGAGGGCTGCTTTCGACGATTCAGTCCTGGGATGTTCTTTCGACGCTGTCGCCTGGAGAAACAAGTCAAATTTTTGCTTAAAGCGGTTCCAGTTCGAAGCCAGGTTACCCGTCAGCTGCAAGGGTTCCGGGGGCCTTAGTTCCATCACCACTTCTTCGATGGCCGCACGGCTGCCACTTCTGACACCATGTATTGTGTTGATAATTGACGGAGGCAACAGCAGGGTGCAGAACAAGAATGACTCGTTTTATTGCATGCGCCGTATTTATACCTTGGTAGATAAACACTGCGCATGTGCGGTGCTGTATCGGTTGTAGGGGAATAACACGTGCCCGATGCACAAACAAAGCGGAGGTTTATTTGGGATGAGGTAGTTTTCAAAGTAGCGTAGTGTTTAGTTCGTGTTTTTTCGTGCGCCAGAAAAGTACGGTAATTTTCATTGGCTTCTCAAGCATCGTAATGTGTCGAAATTGTATTTGAAGCATCTGTCGTTTCATCCTAAACGTTAATAAGTGAAATTAGCTTTTCTTACTTTTTCTTTATATTTCCTGGTTAAAGTCAAAGACGTTTTCCAGCATTCTGCGATAAAAGAAAACATCCTGTGGTTCGGTCATCTAATGTGGTACAATGCATCAATTAAGTGTGAAAATGACCGGTTCAGCGCCTCTCCTTTGATAATATATGCGCTTCATATCGGATGCAGGTCACTCAGAAATAATTATGCCACAAGCGTGGTCGCAAAGGAGGATGTTTAAGAAGGGTAAGAGCTCACTGAATATGAATACACAAAGAAAGGACACACACACACATAGCACTACTTTCAGCAGTTTATTTTTGAGATCACAACACTACTTATAGGGCACAACAATGAGCACAACTGCTGCGCAGAAGTAACTGCAACATTACTACGCATCATAACGGACACCAAGGAAATCAAATTCCTTCTTCGCCAGCGCGATAGAAGGCATACTAACACACCTGTCACCCAACTTTTCAATCTCTCCTGCTTCTATTATCTCGCGTGTAAGCTGATTCCTATTTCTTGACAAAACCCTGCACGTGTTGAACACGCGAGATAATAGAGGCAGGAGAGATTGAAAAGTTGGGTGACAGGTGTGTTAGTATGCCTTCTATCGCGCTGACGAAGGAGAAATTTGATTTCCTTAGTGTCCGTTATGATGCGCAGTAATGTTGCGGTTACTTCTGCTCAGGAGTTGTGCTTATCGTTGTGCCCTATGAGTAGTGTTGTGATCACAAAAATAAACTGTTGAAAGTAGTGCTATGTGTGTGTGCGTGTGTCCTTTCTTTCTGTATTCGTATTCAGTGCACTTTTGCCCTTCTTAAACATGGAATACCAACATGCCCACCTTTTCCCCTTCGCAAAGGAGGAAGAAAAGGCACAAATTCGCTGCCCAGTTGAATATGCGGCAAGCTTTATAATCATCTTCCGACTCACCACGCACACAACTTGAGCAGACAACCCGTATGCGTCGACTATCGCACGCGCTAACAAGCGTTACAGAGCAGTTTCGATGAATGGCGAACTCCGCTTGAGTTAAAAAACGTTGCTACAATGACGGGCGAGACATAGTGAAGGGATCACTGTAAAAATCAAAAGTCAATGGTGCGCAGGTGCGCCAATAATCAGGGTCAACACGCACGTAACAACAGCCTCCGCTGATAGCGGCATCCATTCTTCCCGAGATGCCACGATACGAGAGGTGCCGCGCGGCGTTCAAACCTTTGTGAAGCTAGCACGTTCTTCGGTTTCGTCGTCTACTGCAGAGAGCACTTGTCTGTGGTTATATATAATTAGGTGCAGTGTCGTACGTTACCTTCACGTTGCGGCTGCTTTGTACTCCCTTTTCTCGTTAAAGAAGGACAAGGTAGTAGTTTGGGTATAGGGAAGGACGCGTATATCTACGATGCACAGGGGAAGGTCGGCGTGTAAGGTAAATTAAATAAGTATAGGTAAGAGAGAGCGGAGAGTCCACCGCCTTAATTCTCGAGATGCGCTAGCGCACACCACTGCCGATCGCTTGTTTTGGTTACCTCTAGCTTCCATCCGTAATAGAAAATAGGTGAACATGCCAGTTTGCACTTGGGAATTGAACCCTTTCTTCTGCGTGGAAGGCAGATGCGAGAGTGAGAGATCTGTGGATGGAGGGAAGAGGAAGTTGCTGTTTGACACCTGTAGCATCCCAGAAAAAGAGATAAGTGTACTCCCTCTCCACAATACTTTGTTGTTTTTGCCGATAAAAAAGCGTGACCGGGCGCAGCCTACCGTCATTCTTGCTAGCTCACTACAACATCATGTCAATACACGTTCTTATCAACGATGTGGTGACCGAAGTTTACCCTGCAATCGATGATGATGAACTGCCCATCATTGAAGACGGCCTGCCTATCTACATTACCGCAGGTACGTTCAAGTATTCTCATGATTACACACAGCAGTGTGTGTATTGAAACCTTCTTAGTGCTTAGATATACTGTTTTTCTATTGCAGATGGCATGCCAGTTCGCGTTGGTACGGTCGCGGTGGTTGCTGCGCCGCATGGCTCGCCCGAACGGCAGGCGGGGGATGCTGCGCCGCATCACTCTCCCGATTGGCACATGGAGGAAGATCCCGTGCTGCATTACTCTCCCGAACAGCAGCTAGATGATGCCGCGCCACATGGCCCTCCAAAACGGCGGACGGAAGAGCTGTGGCCCAAAGCTCGAGTTTCGTGCCTAATTGGGATGGTAAAAAAATATCAGATGGACATCAGAAATAAGAAAAAAACTAAAAGTCAAATGTGGCAAATAATCTCTGATCAAATGAACTTGGAATTCGACAGCACACTTCTCCCAAACCAAGTAGAAAACAAATGGAGGACTCTTGAAAAGAAGTACCGCCTGGTGAAGCAACATAACATTTCTGGAAATGACCGGAAAACCTGCGAATTCAAAGAGTAAGATCAATTTTGAAACTCTTTCTTTCATGCTTGGCAATAGGATGAACCTAAATCATGTTGCTCTCATGTTCTGTAGATATGTTATTTTGATATGTAATTGAAAGTTTACAGTAAGCATGTTTGTTTCTCCTTATTCTCTTGTTGCAATTGCTTTGTAAATGAGCGAATAGGACAAAATTAAACCAGATGCCAATGGGCTCATTTGTTTTTTGGCACAATGTCAATCAGAAGTTCACTTCATTTGAGTTTTCAGGCAGCTGGCCGAGGTTCTGGAGCGGCAGCACCAAATAAATCCGGTGTACATCGCTGGGGCAGGACGTCGACGAGGGCAAAGGTGTGTTACAATTTTTCTGCACATTATTTCTTCAGGAAGCAGATTGTATTTATATGTTTAGGCAAGTGCCAGGATGCTATCCAACACAAACTTTTTTACATTACATGTATGATAATGTGAGGGTTTCCACTATGTACTAGGATAATTGTTATAAAAATAAAAACGTATGGTTGCATTAAAGTATGCCGTTTATTCACAACAGACACAAATGTACAGGTTTCCCAGTAATTCTTATCTTCAGGTGCTAGAAATTGGAACAGGACTGCAGTTGCCGGCTCGCATAATATTCGTTTAAAATATCGGAGAGAATTATTATGGAGTCAAACCAAATGCACTTCCTTCTCGAGTCATTCGAAGGTCATATGCATTACCATCCACAGAAAAAATACAGTAATTATCTTAATATTCTTCCAACTTGCAATGTATCAAAACTGTTGGATAAAACTACTATAGGTACAAACTTATTTCAATTATTAAGAAATGGAACCATATATGTGTTTGCCACATGTAGGCTGTGTACAAGTTTTCAATCGTACTTCAAAATATTTACAACAATGTTTGTATAGCAGAAACAATGAACTATTGGTCATTTTGATATTTTAAATGTATTTGTACAGCATGACAGACTGGATGCTGTATGCAGTCACATATTAATATACATTTTAATTGACACTGTTGTATTTTTTAATGATGAATACTATGGTCTTAGTGGACCGTGGCAGTATGTTTGAATAAATGTCTTACAATTACGTTTGCATGTATTTTCAGCACAGAAGGCTTTTTCCTTTGAAAGGGTTCAAATTTGGCTTGCATTTTGCTGCTAGTGCCCCGTCATCTCCACCGAGCCCCCAGATGCCAGCAGGAGAAGGCTCGCTGCCCAGCACGTGCACAGTCAATGAAGACAAAAAAGTGCGCCCTGCAAGCTTTTTGCAACCAGTGGGCGCAGACCTGGAAGCGGAGTTGCCACAGTAAGAGCAACAGGAGTAGCAGCAGCAGGCACAGCAGCAGGCGCAGCAGCAGCAGGAGCAGCAACAGGGTCCTCCAGCCAAGCAACAGAAGCAAGACCCAAACCGGGCCCTAATTGAGGGTTTTTAAAATGATTTAAAATCTGCCGAGAAAAAGAGGGAACGGCGCCACACAGAGTGCATGAAGGCAGAAGATAAGATAGGCGTCATCGGTAAAATCTTGCTGTTGCAGAGCGCTTAACAAGATCTTTTGAACAGGAGCAACAGCAACCTTTTCCCGATGACGACTAGCCTTCTGTAAAAAACATTTCACCAGCGTTCTCTAAAATAATCTCTGTAAAAAATGCTTGGAAAATATTAATATCTTATATTGTAACGAATGTAGCAGCTTCAAAACAACGATGTTCTATTTACACGGTTTATTAAGGGCGAACTTGTGCCCAAAGTGAACGACGCACAGCAATCAAGAAGATCCAAGGACAATAGTCCTCGTGAGCCTGTGCCTCGAGCACCCTCGTTCTCTTCTTCTTCATGCGCGTTGGCTGTTCGACGGAGTACCGGGCGCATGCAGGGCCGGCTTGTACATTGCGGCTGGCTTCGTCGCTCGTAGTTGTGCCGTTAGCGTTTCTCTGGTTCCCAACGTTCGCGTTGCGTGGAGCAATGGTAATTTCCTGTGGCATTATCCCCCCTCTCAAGAGGCATCGCCCGATGCTTTCGATGATAATGTATGCAGCATTTCCGTCTCGGAAGGTTTGTAAGAGGGAAATGGTTGTACAGCAAGCAAGTGGGGTGCCTAGTCTTCGTACCGGTCGTAGTACGGTTTCATGCGCACAATGTGTACACGCTTGGTGAGATTGCGTCGTTTAGAATGCCCATGTCCAGTAGGCTTGACTTCATAAACGAGGTCGCTGAGTTGCTGTACTACCTCGTAAGGACCGAAATATCGACAAATGAGTTTTTCAGACAGGCCTCGTCGTCGTACTGGGGTCCATATCCACACGTTGTCACCAACTTCATACCGTGTTTCACGTCTTCCTCGGTTGTAGCGGTCGGCATCGTTTCGTTGTTGGTGACATATTCGGTACCTTGCTAATTGGCGGGCCTCCTCCGCTCTCTCTATATAGACATCGAGATCAGAAGGGTAGTCATCTTGATCTATAAGTGACATAGCGTCCAGTGTTGTGGTAACTACACGACCGTAAATTAGTTGAAACGGGGTAATCTTGGTAGTCTCTTGTACGGCGGTGTTATAGGCGAAGGTGACGTATGGTAAAATTTTGTCCCATTTTTGTGTTTGACGTCCACATACATAGATATCATGTCGGCTAGAGTTCTGTTAAGGCATTCAGTCAGGCCATTGCTTTAAGGGTGATATGCGGTAGTTTTCCTGTGAACAGTGTGGGTCATGTTCAGCAGGCATTCCATGAGTTCCGCCGTGAAAGCCGGTCCGCGATCGGTGATTACAACAGTTGGAGCGCCAGGCCGTAGCACTATGCTCTGTACAAAGGATTTGGCGGCCTCAGCTGCCGTTACTCGATGCAAGGAGTCTGTTTCCACGTATCTCGTTAAATAATCAGTCGCTACAACGATCCAGTTCTTGCCAAGTAAAGATGTCGGGAATGATCCAAGGAGGTCCATTCCAACTTGTTGGAAGGGTGCTTTCGGTGGGTCTATCGGGTGCAGAAAACCCGCTGGCTTAGCACGCTTTCCGTCTTTGGCACTCGGGGCATGTTCTGACATAGCGCTGTACTGAAGACAATATCTTGGGCCAATAATAGTGCTGACTGATTCGTGCAAGCGTACGAGTGACCCCCAAATGTCCAGACGTAGGCTCATCGTGGCACGCTTATAATATTTTTCGCCGCATAGTTGCGGGAACGACAAGCAGAAACTTTTCACGGTTGAGCTTAAAGTTTCTCTTGTAGAGGACATTTCCTCGGAGGCAGAACGATGCGAGGCTTCGAGAAAATATACAAGGTTTTTGTACGTCAGCTCCTTTCAGGTGTTTGATGAGCGGGAGCAATTATTCGTCCGCATGTTGAATTTCAGCTATCTGAGAAGTCTCGACAATAGCCACGAATGGAAAGTCCTCTTCATCTGATAGTGCTATGTCTACAGGTGCCCGTGACAAACAGTCGGCGTCGGTATGCTTCCTGCCAGATCGGTATACCACAGTTATGTCAAATTCTTGCAGTCTGAGGCTCCACCTTCCTAGTCGTCCGGATGGGTCCTTGAGGTTGGCGAGCCAGCAAAGGGCATGGTGATCGCTGACTGCCTTGAATGGTCTACCATACAAGTAAGGCCGAGACTTACTGGTGGCTTAGATGACGGCAAGGCATTCTTTCCCTTTGGCCGAATAATTGGTCTCCGCCTTTATTAGAGTTCGGCTGGCGTATGCTATCACCTTTTCCTCGCCATTCTGCCACTGTATTAGGATGCATTCTAGGCCGATGTTGCTGGCGTCTGTGTGTATTTCCGTGTCAGCTGTTTCATCAAAATGAGAAAGGATTGGGGACTCTTGCAACCGTTTTCTTAATTCGTTGAAGGCGCTTTGTTGCTCTGTTTCCCCACTGGGGAAACAGAGCAACATCAACCAACAGAGCAACAAACATCAGAGCATCAAACAGAGCAACAGAGCAAACAAAGCCCTTTCATTTCATTTGTGTTTTTTGTTTTGATTCATTCGTTTTAGCATGATTTGTTGTAGCGTTTGTTTGTGAAATTAATTTGTGATATTGTAAATATTGTACTTAAGCTTTCTTCGTACGATTCTCATTTTTCATGGTTGTTTGTACTTTCCTTTCTGTTCACATTTTTTACCTTGTATAAAGCATCCAATAGTATAAATTGATTTTTGCAGTATGTCTTTTATGGTACATGCCATGCCTTGGCTTAATTGTAGCCCCTCTAAAGCTTTACCTGTGCTGCTGCTTTAGCGCATGCACCTGCCTTGAGGGAAAAAAAAACTGATAGCCATGCCTGTTCAGAAACTCTATGAGCTACCAAAACTGCTGCTATACATATGTGTGCGTGTGCATCATACTGTACACATGCAATAAGTTCAGAAACATTTTATAGCAGTTATTGAGCATCCAAATAGGTCAGACTACAGAGAAAGAACAATATAAGTGTTTTATCTTCCAAATAGAAGAGGATTGCTGCACCACACCATACATATACATTAAGTTCAAAAACATCTGTTGCAGTTATTGAGCATCCAAATAGGTCAGGCTACACAGAAAGAACAATATAGGTGTTTTCTCCGCCAAATAGAAGAGGATTGCTGCACCACACCATACATATACCACGGCTGCTGGATGAAAAAGCGCACGGGTACAGCCCGCCGCGTGTTCCAAAACCGGCGTGAGAGGTCTAGTTCCTGAACCACCGCCGCGGAGCCATCAGGGGGGACAGTTTTCGCGAGCGTCCATAGAATCGCATGCGCGGCGCACTTGCGGTAGTTACGACCGAGCGTGTGTATCTTTGTGTGATTCGCTAAATCTTCTCTTAATATCCGTCTGGCATGTGCGCACCAGGTACTTACCTACCTTGCTTTTAGATACCTTCAGCCCTTGCATATTTTTGGCATTGTCTTACACGAGATGGAACCTTGCACACCGATCAGTTTTCGCAAAAGTAAATTGTGAAACCATTTCACTCGAATCTTACAAGATCACAACTATATTAGATCAAGAAGAGCTACACTTTTCTAATGCATATAAATAATTATAATAACTGTGAATATGTCGCTTCAGAAAACGTTGCTTCAAATTTAATAACTCCATTTAGAATGTTTCACCTAGGCAACTGCAGTTGCCACTATTTTTTTAACACAAACTAAGATAGACTTTTCACTTCCTCTGAACACGTCTAAGTATTCATTCAATGCAGTATCAGATGCAACAGCCACAAAATATACTTAGCATGTGTGCGATCTCATAACATTGGGCTTGAGCCTCTTCGAAATTTCAGTGACTGTAATTTAAATGCTGGCAATTAACCAAGCAGTTATGAAGTGAATAATATGAAAACTGTGAGACGAAAAGAGCGATGAAATGCTGCAAAATGTGAACACAACTGCTTGCGTTCCTGCGCTTTTGAGTGTTTGAGTCTGTTTCCGTCCCAACATTATTATGATAATGCAACTAATTCAACAGTGACCACATAATCGGAACAAGATGTGTGAAAATATTTTATTTATTCTCAACTGAGGGCTGATCTTGGCTTTTTTTACTTTTTTACACTTTTGCATAATAAAACGACTTGACAATCGCTCCAGCTTGTGCGCCCGAGTTTTGGCTTCCGTGTCTATCGACAATAAAACCATCCGTTCGGTCTTATCATGTTAGCCTCTTCAAGGGCACTGGCGAATCCCAATAGCACTCCAACGCGCTTGTCTTCTGGCAGTCTTCGTCACGCAGTTCTGTCATCCATTATTGTTTATTTGTCCTACTATGTATCGTCGACAAATAGGCACCTGTGCACGCTCAAACGAAGACACGTCACGTGCACTCGACTGCCCTACAGCAGCAGTGGTTTTGCGATGAGTAAACATGATAAAAATGTGCTTGTCAAATGACCCAGTCGTGTGTGTGTGTCTGTATATATATATATACAGAAGAAAAACTTCGGTTGCTGCAAGGTTACAAATATGAAAGTAGATGCGCTTTCACATAACAACCGTTTATTCTGCCGACGTTTCGATGGGAGTTCCGTCTTTTTCAAGGCATAATAATATTTACACATGTTCGGTGTCATCTTATAGCCTGTCGAGACAGGAGTCAAAAGAAAAGAAAAGGGGTCAAAAGAAAAGTAAAAAGAAAAAAGATACAACAAAACGGGGGTAGAAACGTTAAAGAAGTATAAAAAAATCTAGGAGAAGAAGCAAGACCGACACGGCGGAATTAGAAAGGGGCAGCATCTCAACAGAGTAGGGCGGAGGTAGACGAGCTATGCCATCATTGTCAACAATACCTCCCCCACACTCACTCTTCCCCAAGTGGGCAGTGTGCCGGTGTTTTTGTATTCCACCTTCCGGTGTAATCCGCTGGCGGCTCATTCCTCTTTGAAGTTTAGGACAGATTGATGGGGAGAGGTTAAGTGCTTAGAGTGCGTGCTGGTGGCGTTGGGAGAATTGAAAAAGCCGGTAATTGAGGTGCTGCCATCGATATTCACTATATGCAATGTCTCCTGTCAATGAAAAATCGATAGTCACTATATGCAATGTCTCCTGTCAGTGAAAAAACAGAAAATGTGCGTTAAAAAAAGGGGGGGGGGGGCTGTACGACATCCGGGACGGCTTATCAGTGCGTTCTGGCTGTGCTTGAAGAGGCAAACCATTTTTATATTGTCAGATGCATAGGCTAAAAGTTTTGTTAGCGGGTAATAGTATTGTAATGAGAACAGACTGATTAGAGAGAAGCGTTTGCGTCTTTAGTCGTCGTAACGCTGACAGAGTGCTCAGGTGTTCATTTATTCCATATTTTATCATGTTAAATTTGTAGATAAAATAAGGTTCCGGTTGTTCCCATTCTCTGATTGTTCGAAAATTGTTTTCTAATAGTGTAACCCTGACGTCATCAAAGCAGTGGTCTTTTAATGTGCTGTGTTTTGAAAGTGGAAGGCCTGGCAGCGATCGTACATGTGCCCGATGGTTGTTGAATCAATTCTAAACGGAGTGTCTGTCTGGCCCACGTGTTGCTTGTTACATACCCCACATTCCAGGAGGTATATGACGCTGCCTGAGTCACAGTCTAGTGCAGCTCTTATCTCTTGCTTAAAATCCGAGTGGGTGCTTTTCGCCACTATCATTGTCTGCTTGTGTTTGCATACCTTGCATCTGCTTTTTCTGCAAGGGTGCCACCCAATTTGAGATTTCACGCCTATCTTTGAATTTAATAAATGATCCTTTATATTTTTCGGCCGTCTGTATACCACACAAGGAGGAGAAGTGAAAATTTTGGATAGTCGCACGCTCTGTTCCAATATGTTTAGGTGTTTTCTTAGGACCTTGTTTATGTTTGGTGGGTCGCTCGTGAAAGTTAATAGCAAGTTTTCGTTGCGGTGTTAATCGGCGTTTTTCTGGTGGTTGAGAAGAATCTAGCGGTCCAGATTTTCATCTTTTTTACTGACGTCATCAATGACAGCTGGCGGGTATACTTGATTAAGGAGTACTTCGCGCATAGTGTGCTGTTTTTGCAGAAGTCCTCGGTGCGGGAGCAGATTCGTCGGAATCTGTGTGCTTGGGAATAGGAAATGCTGGTCTCGCAATGTTGCAGGTGGCAGCTTTTGAAGTGCAGCTATTGTTGCCTGTCCGTAAGTTTTCTGTATGTGCTAGTTACCAATGCACCATCGTCAAGTCGAATGATTATATCAAGGAAGTTTATTTCAGTGTTAGAGTAGGAGTGTGTAAAATAAATGTTGGGTGGTACTTGGTTGATTGCCTGTATGAATTTGAGGATTTGTTTTCCGAATGCATTCAAATTATAAATATATCATCTAGGTACCGTTTATAGAATAATGGTTCGATATCACACGATGAAATAAAATTGGACTCTATGTGGTGCATGAATATGTTAGCGTAGTTTGGCGCCATTCTTGTACCCATTGCCGTGCCGCTGATTTGAAGGTAGCACTGTTTGTTACATTCAAAGCTGTTCAATTCGAGTACAAGTCTTGTTAAGATTTCAATTACTTTTTTTGCTTGGATATGCGACAGGGTTGTGGGTGCCATACAATTCAACAAGCGCCCTTACACCATCGTCATGTGGGATATTTCTGTAGAGTGAGCTAACTTCCAATGTTGCGAGAAATGCACCGTTTGGAATTTTCACGCTCGATATTTCCCGAAGGAAATGGTTTGTGTCTTGTAAGAAGGACTCATGTGTGGGTGGCATGTCTTTGATTAAAGAATCAATATGACTGGAAATAGGTTCCGTTAACGTTCCCGTGTCTGATATAATGGGGTGCCAGGGTTTCTCTCTTTATGAATCTTCGGCAGCATGTAAAAACGACCAGGCACCGAATGCACCGTAATAAGTGCCTTTTTAAGCTTTGAATCAATGGCGCCTTCACGTGTGAGATCCTCTAGGGTTGTTAAAATGATCTTTTTGTGCTCGGTGGTAGGATCAGAGTTGATGTGTTTGTAAAATTGTTTGTTATTTAGTTGTCGCTTGCCTTCCTCAATGTAGTCCGATCTATACAGAACAACTATCGCGCCTCCTTTCTCTGCTGGTTTTTTGACGAGATCTTGGCAGTTAGTTGCTCAACGCGAGTACTGCCTCTCTTTCTCTTTTTGATATGTTATTCATGCTTGGTTTGTGCACCTTGTACGCATGTATAACATCTTTTTGAACCGCGTCTATATAGAGATCCAGATGTCGATCTCTGTTGGCGTCTGAGGTCCATTGCCGTGATCTCTGTTGGCGTCTGGGGTCTACAACCTGCTCCTCGACCTACGGAGGCCATACATCACCAACTGGCTGGACAACGCGCCACAACCGGAGGCGGATGCGTACGAGCTTCGGGAGACGCCATCTTACTCCTAGGCACTGCGGCGCGACCCTCCCAATGCCACCTGTCGAGGCGGCGAAGGAAGAAAGAGAACCAAAGAACCCCAGAAACAGCCGCTGCCCCTTCTACAGGCCAGCATATCCCCTCGGGAACCCCCTCACCGAGTGCACAACTGCCATCACGCTTGCCACGGCTGTCGACGACGCCTACGAGACACATCCCAGAAATGGCGACGAAGAATAATCCGGGCCAACGACGGCCAGCTGTACCACAATGAAGAGCAACCAGTGGCCAGAATCAACCACCCGCAAGCAGAAAAAATCAGCAACCAACATTATCCAAGAGCAAGCAGCAACCACCAGCAGCCAACAGCAGTCGTCTACAGGCCAGCTCGTCACGGGAGGCTCCAACCCAAACCAAGTACGACCTTCGGGTACCTTGCGGCTCTATTCGCTGCGTCTGTGCAAAGTGACATACTGGCTGTGCGAGTGGGCAAACACCGTTCGTTTCAGATGAATTAGGCCATAGAACAGGTCCAAATTTTCTTAAATTTAGAAAAGTTATTGACAAAAGAATACGGCACGAACTTCACGTGCAAAGCCTCGAACAATATGTACTGGCGAGTACAGCTCCGAAGGGGCTGCGCTTGTCGCTAACACCATCGATGCATAACTTTGCCAAAAGTGAAATGAAACGATGGAACAAAATTCTCGATCGCGCCACACAGGAGGAGCTAACTAAGGTCACCATTGAACACTGTAGAAAGACTTCAAACGCCTTGACAGACGAGAAGCGGTATATAAGAATTAACTTTCCTCTTTCGGAGTGGGAAGCTAAAGAACTCGACGTAATTGAGCCCAAAGAAACGGAGGAAATAGAATAACTTAAAAAGAAGAAATTCGCGCGAGACTGTGTCACAAGCTATACCCACTGCTGCTTACAGAAAAAACACCAAACCACCTCACGTTCAAAAAAATTTGCCACCGCACCCCAAAGAGCCAAACGTTATTAACCTTTCCGATAAAGAACTTAGCAAAGAAGAGTTGAGTGTACTATCACGCGGACTTACATTCTGCCCTGGCAACGAAAGGTACGATGAATTCACGCTCCTAGAAGACCTAGACGACTTCGCACGAAATTTACGATTGGAGGAATATTTCTTCGATAAACCCCAAGAATATAACGCACTTTTTCGCGGGGTAATCGCACGGCAATGGACCGAAGACGCCAACAGAGATCGACATCTGGATCTCTATATAGACGCGGTTCAGAAAGACGTTATACATGCGTACAAGGTGGAAACGTGAATAACACATGCGTTCAAGGTTATACATGCGTACAAGGTGGAAGCATGAATAACATATCAAAAAGAGAAAGAGAGGCACTACTCGCGTTGAGCACTTGCGAAGATCTCGTTGATAAACCAGCAGACAAAAGAGGCGCGATTGTTGTTCTGAATAGATCGGACTATATTGAGGAAGGCAAGCGACAACTAAATAACAAACAATTCTACAAACACCTCGACTCTGACCCTATGACCGAGCACAAAAAGATCATTGTAACAACCTTAGAAGATCTCAAACGTGACGGCACCATTGATTCAAAGCTTAAAAAGGCATTTATTTTGGTACGTTCGGCGCCTGGTCGTTTTTACATGCACCGAAGATTCATAAAGAGAGAAACCCTAGCAGACCCATTATATCAGGCACGGGAACGTTAACGGAACCTATTTTCAGTTATATTGATTCTTTAATCAAAAACATGCCCCCCACACATGAGTCCTTCTTACGTGACACAAACCATTTCCTTCGGCAAATATTGAGCGTAAAAATTCCAAACGGTGCATTTCTCGTAACATTGGATGTTAGCTCACTCTACAGAAATATCCCACATGAGGATGGTGTAAGGGCGCTTGTTGAATCGTATGGCACCCACAACCCTGTCGCATATCCAAACAAAAAAGTAATTGAAATCTTGACAAGACTTGTACTCGAATTGAACAGCTTTGAATTTAACAACCAGTGCTAGCTTCAAATCAGCGGCACGGCAATGGGTACAAGAATGGCGCCAAACTACGCTAACATATTCATGCACCACATAGAGCCCAATTTTCTTTCATCGTGTGATATCTAACCATTATTATATAAACAGTACCTAGATGATATATTCATAATTTGGACGCATTCCGAAAACGAGCTCCTCAAATTCATACAGGCATTTAACCAAGTACCACCCAGCATAAATTTTACACACTCCTACTCTAACACTGAAATAAACTTCCTTGATGTAATCATTCGAGTTGACGATGGTGCGTTGGTAACTAGCATATACAGAAAACTTACGGACAGGCAACAATAGCTGCACTTCAAAAGCTGCCACCCGCAACATTGCGAGACCAGCATTTCTGTTCCCAAGCACACAGATTCCGACGAATCTGCTTCGCACCGAGGACGTCCACAAAAACAGCACACTATGCTCGAAGTACTCCTTAATCAAGTATACCTGCCAGCTGTTATCGATAACGCCATTAAAAAAGCTGAAAACCTGGACTGCTATATTCTTCTCAACCACCAGAAAAATGCAGATCAACACCGCAACAAAAACTTGCTATTAGCTTTCACAAGCAACCCACCAAACATAAACAAGGTCCTAAGAAAACACCTTAACATATTGGAACAGAGCGTGCGACTATTCAAAATTTTCACTTCTCCTCCTTGTGCGGTATACAGACGGCCGAAAAATATATAGGATAATTTAATAAATTCAAAGATAGGCGTGAACTCTCATATAGGGTGTCATCCTTGCGGAAAAAGCAGATGCAAGGTATCCAAACACATGCAGACGACAGTGGCGAAAAGCTCCCACTCGGATTTTAAGCACAGGATAAGAGGTGCACTAGACTGTGACTCAGACAACGTCATATACCTTCTGGAATATGGGGTGTGTAACAAGCAATACGTGGTCCAGACAGACACTCCGTTTAGAATTAAATTCAACAACCATCGGGCACATGTACGATCCCTGCCAGGCCTTCCACTTTCAAAACAAAGCACATTAAAAGACCACAGCTTCGATGACATCAGGGTCACACTATTAGAAAACAATTTGCGAACAATCAGAGAATGGGAACAACGGGAATCTAATTTTATCCACAAATTTAACATGATAAAATACAGAATAAATGAACACCCGGGCACTCTGTCAGTGTTACGAACACTAAAGACGCAAACGCTTCTCTTTAATCACTCCGTTCTCATTACGACAATACTATTACCCACTAACAAAACTTTTAGCCTATGCATCTGACGATATGGAAATGGTTTGCCTCTTCAAGCACAGCCGGAACGCATAGATAAGCGGTCCCGGATGTCGTACAGACCCCCCCCCCCCCTCTTTTTCTTTAAAGCACATTTTCTGTTTCTTCACTGACAGGAGCCATTGCATATAATAAATATCGATGGCGGCACTTCAATTACCGGCTTTTTCATTTCTCCCAATGCCACCAGCACACACTCGAAGCGCTTAAACTCTCGCCATCAATTTGTCCTAAACTTCAAAGAGGAACGAGCCGCCGGCGGATTACATGGGAAGGTGAAATAAAAGAACGGCGGCACACTGCCCACTTAGGGAAGAGTGAGTGGGGGGAAGTATTGTTGATAATGATGGCATTGCTCGTCTACCTCCGCCCTACTCTGTTGAAATGCTGCCCCTTTCTGATTCTGCCGTGTCGGTCTTGCTTCTTCTCCTAGATTTTTTATATTTCTTTAACCTTTTTCTCCCCCCCCCTGTTTTGTTGTATCTTTTTTTTTACTTTTCTTAGGCTTCTTTTATTTTGACTTTTTTTTTTACTCCCGACAGGCTATAAGAAGACACCGAACATGTGTAAATATTATTATGCCTTGAAAAAGACGGGGCTCCCGTCGAAACGTCGGCAGAATGAACGGTTGTTATGTGAAAGCGCATCTACTTTCGAATATATATATATATATATATATATATATATATATATATACATACATACATACATATACGCACACACACACATATGTAACAGGGAGCGGTGATGGCATAGTGGTTAGAACATCCGCCTCGCATGCAAAAGGTTCGTGGTTCGTATCCCGGTGCCGCGCAGTTCCCAACTGGATAAAAAAGATTGCCCGCAGCTTCCCTCGGGGGAACACTGAGGAGGATGCGGAGCATATAATTGGTTAACGGGGTGTTAATGTGCGACTTACTTGGGTCGATGGCTAAATTGGTTAACGTGGTTGTGAAATGGGGTGTTAAATTGCGACTTACTTGGGTCGATGGCTAAATTGGTTAACGTGGTTGTAGGAGGGGGTGTTAAATGAGTAAACACGTACACACGTATGCGAAAGGGCGGCGCTGGTTGAAGGGACGTCGATCATTGTGTTTGTGGATTCGTTGGATTTCATTTCACCGCGACCTTGGACGTCGACGCGCCGTACAAACCAACCGACGAGCGGCAACTGAGCGAGCGAGCGCCGACCTTGAGTATATATACAGCGCGACGGCGCATGCACTGTCAGCTGTTGAATGTTCTCGAAGGAGAAGCGCGCGCGCGGCACAGATGGCGACGGCGCGACGGCGCATGCGCTGTCAGCTGTCGAATGTTCTCGAAGGAGAAGCGCGCGCGGCACAGATGGTGGGCGACGGCGCATGCGCGCGCGTCAGCTGTCGAATGTTCGAGAAGCGGCGCGGACGGCGCACTACAAGGCGCGAGTATAAGATGCTTCCGCATCTAAAAAATCCGCGTGGTGATGGGACTGCATTAAGAGGCCTGGGGTGTGGCCTCACCGGCAACCACCGCCGGTAGCGCACTCCCTCCCCAGAGAAGGATTGGCCACCGTGGTGCGGTACCTGGCCACTACAACCCACATGCATATGTCAATTAACTCAGGGCCCTCAGTCCCCAGCGCCTGCGAAGCAACTGACCACGGCGGTGGTCAGATCTGCAACGCAGCAGAGGGTGCTAAGAAACTCTGGATCCGGACAGGCCACCATTGGAACCTGAACTTGGCAACGTTTAATGCTGCAACCTTATCTAGTGAGGGAAATCTAGCTGTACTATTCGAGTAACTAGAGGGTGTTAAAAGGGATATAATAGGGCTCAGTGAGGTTAGGAGGATAGATGAGGCCTATACAGTGCTAGAGAATGGGCACGTCCTTTGCTATCGGGGCTTGGCTGACAGATGAGAACTGGGAGTGGGGTTCCTAATTCGAAGAAACATAGCTGGCAACATAGAGGAATACTATAGCATATAATGAAAGGGTGCTAGGTATCATAATTAAACTGTATAAGAGATACAAGATGAAGGCGGTACAGGTGTACGCACCTACACTCAGCCATGACGCTTCAGTTGAAAGCTTCTATGAAGACGTGAAATCGGCAATGAGTAAGGTAAAAACACAGTATACTCTACTGATGAAAGACTTTAATGCAAAGGTAGAGAAGAAGCAGATTGGAGACCAGGCAGTAGGAGAGTATGGCATCGGTACTAGAAACACCAGAGGAGAGCTACTAGTAGAATTCGCAGAACGCAATAATTTACGGATTTTGAATACCTTCTACCGAAAATGAGTATACCGCAAGTGGACATGGAGGAGCCCTAATGGCGAAAATAAGAACAAAATAGACTTTATAATGAGTGCAGACCCAGGCATCGTGTAGGATGTGAAAGTGGTTGGCAAGGTACGATGCAGTGACCATAAAATGGTACGGTCTCGAATTCGCCTAGACTTGAAGAAGGAACGACAGAAACTGATACGCAAGAAGCCAAACAATGAGCTAGCACTGAGAGGGAAAGTACAGGAATGCAGAGTCTCGCTTCAGAACAGGTACTCGGCTCTTAGTGAGGAAACTAACCTTAGCGTAGATATAATGAATGATAATGTGACAGGTAGCATTACGGAGTGTGCAGTGGAAGTTGGAGGCAGGGTAGATGGACAGGACACTGGCAAGCTTTACCAAGAAATGAAGAATCTCATTAAGCGTCAAATCATGAAAGTCTCAAGTAGAACAGACAAAATAGAACTGGCAGAGCTTTCGAAGTTGATTAATAGGCGTAAGGTATCCGACGTAAGAAGGTATAACATGGAGAGAATTGAACACGCTCTGAAAAATGGAGGAAGCGTCAAAGCAGTGAAGAGGAAACTTGGGATAGGGAAAAGTCGGATGTATGCACTAAGGGACAAAGAAGGCAAAATAACTACCAATATGGATAGGATAGCTAAAGTAGTGTAGGAGTTTAACAGAGGTTTGTATAGTAGCCGGGACAACCACAACCTTAATACTATAAGAACTAGCGATAACCCAGATGACACCCCACCAGTAATGATAGAAGTCAGAAAAGCTTTGGAAAGCATGCAAAGAGGCAAAGCTGCTAGTGAGGATCAGGTAACATCAGATCTGCTGAAATATGGAGGACAGATTGTGTTAGAAAAACTAGCCACCATAGACAGGAAGAGTACCAGAGTCTTGGAAGAATGCTAACATCATCTCAATACATAAGAAAGGAGATGACAAGGACTTGAAGAATGACAGGCCGATCAGGTTACTCTCTGTAGTATACAAACTATTTACAAAGGTAATTGCTAACAGAGTAATGAAAACATTAGAATTCAATCAACCAAAGGAACTACCAGGATTTCCAACAGGCTACTCAACAATTGACCACATTCATACTATCAATCAGGTAATAGAGAAACGCTCAGAATATAACCAACCACTATACATAGCCTTCATAAATTACGAGAAGGCGTTTGATTCAGTAGAAATATCAGCCGCCATGCAGACACTTCGTAATCAGGGCGTCGATGAAGTATATATAAACATCCTGAAAAAATATATACAGGGGATCAACTGCTACCATAGTGCTTCATAAAGAAGGCTACAGAATACCAATCAAGAAAGGTGTAAGGCAGGGAAACACAATCTCCCCAATGTTATTTACCATGTGCTTACAGAAGATTTTCAGAAGCCTAGAATGGGAACAGTTAGGGATAAGAGTTAATGGAGAGTACCTTACTAACCTGTGCTTCACCAATGACATTTCATTGCTGAGTAACTCAGGGGACGAATTGAAACTCATGATTACGGAGTTAGACAAGGAGAGCAGAAAGGTGGGTCTTAAAATTAATCTGCAGAAAACGAAAGTAATGTACAACAGCCTCGAAAGAGAGCAGTGTTTCGAGATAGGTAAAAGGTGCACTTCAAGTTGTAAAAGAGTATGTCTATTAGGGCAGGTAATAACCGCGGAGCCGAACCACGGATCGAAGTAACTAAAAGATTAAGAATGGGGTGGTGCACATTTGGCAAGGACTCTCAAATCATGACAGGCAGATTGCCACTTTCCCTCAAGAGGAAGACATATAACAGCTGTATCTTGCCAATACTTAGCTACGAAGCAGAAACCTGGAGACTTACAAAGAGGGTCCAGCTTAAATTGAGGACGACGCAGCGAGCAATGGAAAGAGAAATGGTAGGTGTAACCTTAAGAGACAAGAAGAGAGCAGAGTGGATTAGGGAACAAACGGGGGGTTAAGGATCATCATCATCAGCAGCCTGATTACGTCCACTGCAGGATAAAGGCCTATCCCATGTTCCGCCAGTTGACTCGGTCCTGTGCTTGCTAGTTGAAATCAAGAAGAAGAAATGGACATGGGCCGGGCATATAGCGCGTAGGCAGGATAACCGCTGGTCAATAAGGGTAACTAACTGGATTCCCAGAGAAGGCAAGCGGGTTAGGGGGAGCCCGACGGTTAGGTGGGCAGATGAGATGAAGAAGTTTGCGGGTATAAATTGGCAGCAGCAAGCACAGGACGGACTTAACTGGTGGAACATGGGAGAGGTCTTTGTCCTGCAGTTGACGTAGTCAGGCTGATGATGATATAACTGGGGAAGCGTATGTCGCACCCGCGCATAAATAAATATAGCTTGGGTTTATCCCTGCAGTCTCACGAATTCGTTTCAGCAGTTGAGGCCTATTATTGCAAGCATGTTTGCTCTAGATATAAGCCACCCTGGCCAGTGTGTGTGTGTGTGTGTGTGTGTGTGTATATATATACACACACATACATACAATGATACATACATACATACTACCGTGTACCGGGTAACTTAAAAAATATTCAAATTATGTTTCTTTGATACGCTTTCAGAATATAAAAACTGTGTCCAAAAAAAGTCCATAAAAGTGTCCAAAAATTAATTGTCAAGCATTCCGGCTGAGAAAACACGATAGTGCTGAATAAACGTCACGATATTCAAAATATGTTAATTTAAGACATCTTCATAAATAGAACAATGACTTTGTCACGCATTGAGTGCCATATTATTCAGCTACATGAATTGTAGATTTTTCTGCCAGCCTCAGAGCAAGAAGTTGGTTCTAAAAAAAAAAAAAGATCAGGTGCTCAGCACGCACAGGAAAAATCAATTGGATTTTTACTAAATAGTGCCCCGTAGTCTACTAAATGTGCGATATGTCATCACTGTGACAAATGAGATTTAGAAAAAACACCGATTAGAACAACTGAGTGGGTGTTTGTCACCTACTCAGTTGTTAGCTGGTGTTTGTCACTGTTGTGACAAACACCAGATAATTTGCTGCGGCTGCGGCCCCCCGAGGGAGCCGCCGCCACACGTTTCCCAGTCCCTTCGTCCCAGCCCCGTCGCTCTGCAGCGGCCGCAACTGACCTTACGGCTGACACGCGTTCTCCCATAGGAAGCCGCTCCACGCGGCAGGCCGTACTGTGCGCTCTTTGATGCAGCGGCTGTGCATATACATTAAATTCAAAAATGTTTTTATTGCAGTTATTGAGCATCCAAATAGGTCAGGCTACACAGAAACAATATAAATGTTTTCTTCTCCAAATAGAAGAGGATTGCTGCACCACGTTATACATATACATTAAGTTCAAAAACATTTTTATTGCAGTTATTGAGCATTGGAATAGGTCAGGCTACACAGAGAGAACAATATAAGAGTTTTCTATCCTAATAGAAGAGGATGCATTTGAAAATTTCTCTTTAACTGGTGGTGAAAAGTCAGCCAGCCACCCACTTGACTTAAAATAGTCGCTTTTGGTTCATGCTTCCTGCATTCAAGCTAGTTACATGAACCTATAGTTGTATATTACATAATTAAGAGTCTGCAATACAATGCATTTTATAGGCACTGGATGGAAAGTTACAATTATAAATTTCCAGGATACCAAACTGTATATGAATTTGTACATTTACACATTTCAGGTTCTTCATTTTAATGTGTGTTGTAGTTAAAAGCTAATTCTGACCTCATGGGGTTCTTTACATGCATGTGAAGTGTGTTTACTGAAACATTTTTGGTATCTGCAATCATTATGTTAAAAACAGTCTTATTGAAAACAAAATAAAATAGTATACATAACAAAAAGGTGTACCATAGAGAAAAATAAAATAACTTTGAGTACAGGCAAGAGCATATGTGATTGCACAATCACCAACTGTCAGTCTGTAGAAAAGGAAGGAAACACAGAATTTTAAAGAAATGGTTGTTTTTATAAACTTACTAGTATTTGTGTATTCATATACCCTAAAAGCATTCTTGAGATACATATGTGTCATGAAAACATCGTGTTTATGTTGAAGTCACATTCAATTTTTAGCATCAGTGCTGTTCAGCAGTGTGATGTTGAACTAATCTTACACAAATTCTGCCAAAATAGTCTGCTTGTGAGTTACAAATATACGGCTAAATGAGATATAAGTTGACTGTGCTAGTATACACGCGACCTACCAAGAGGATAGTGTATGGCTTGTTGTTTAGATTCGCTGGATGATCATCAAAATTCACTGCTTAGTTTTCCAATGCCATTTTAGGAGGTGGCTTGGTACAGGTTACTAAAGAAAATTGCTGTTTGGAACAGCATTTCTTTTTTGTAGCAATTGGAAGAGCATTTTAACAGTGGAATATTCAATTATTTCATTTATTTATTTTTAATACTGCAGGGCTCTTTTTGAGACCATAGCAGGTGGGCATATAAATTTGACAAACAGGTAAAAAAAAACAGGAAATTTAGCAGGAATTCAAGCCGACATTTATGACATGTGTCTGTAACATACCCTCATCTATTTGCCATTGGTGTTAGCTGTTGAGTTGCATTGTTTCTTTATTCTATTTTCATTCATGGTAATCACATGTTTGTGCACTTTTGACCTTGTATAACCACACATCTGTATTATGTTACCTGTTTACATAATTTTCATTCCCCTCTGTTAAAATTTCGCGTATTTTGTACGCCCACTCCTGCCATAGCGCACTTAGCGCTGCAGTATGTGTAAATAAATAAATAAATAAGTGCTGTGCCGTGATCACAAAGGTATGCAATGTAAGTTGTTATTAATAACTGTCAAAGAATATCCAAACATACATATGGAAATCACAAAGAAACACAAATCAGTACAGAACAGAAGTAATAATTAAATATACAGATGATTTACAGATGTTACAGAAAGTATACATAAAAAAGAAGTTCTGTGCATACATGTTACAGAAAACCAGATAACACTCTGCACTGAGCACTAGGTCATTGACATGCCTGGAATGGTGATGAAATGAATCACGGACTGGGAACATTACTGTACAATCAGATGATATTTTGTATTCTTGATACAAAGTTTGACAATGAATTTGCGTTAGTAATGGAGGGACCTAAACAGTCCCACTCTCTGACAGAGCATGGAAAGAACGAGTGTTTGAAAGTGTTATTGTGGTAATTGTACTCTCTTAGTGTGATTGAATATTTGTGTCGGGTTACGTGGGACTTGAATGAATAGATGTACAATTATGTGTCAATTTTATAATAGTTGTGTAGAATAGAAGCTGGAAAAGAAATTTCATGCGCGCTTGCTTCGCTCTAACCGCCAGTGTTTGGAGGCCACAGCTTGTGAGCATATTTGTGGGAGAATCAGTTTTTTTATATTTGTTGCAGATGAATCTCGCCGCCTTCCCTCTCAAATTTTCCAATTTTTTTTTCATGTTAGTGACTGTGTAAGGAAAAAAACACTGTGTTAGCATATTCTAATACTGGTCTAATGTACGTGGTATAGGCTAAAACCGTGGTAAATTGACGGGCCAGTAGATCTGTGAAGATAAAATAGCTTTCACACAGCAACTGCAGTAATAGTCGTGATGTGCGCATCCCATCGAAGATCTGAATTCAATAATACTGTAAATTTTGATGCTAATTCAAACAGGAGCAGCATTTCAATAGTAGCAGGCTGAAAATTCAATAGGAAATACAGGTTATGTTGGAAAAATTCTTATACTGGGCCGACATAAGTAGATATTTAAAGGAAAGGGAATGAAGTGCAAAATTGAGACTTCGCGGCGGTACGGAATTTTTCTGACAAAGTGGTTTCATGACAAAGCAGGTCTATTGCGCAGTGAAACAATCTTTGGAGTGGGTGACATGTGGTGGAATGTCTTTTCAATCAACTACTCTCAAAGTTTGAGTGCTCGTCAGAGGAAATTTTACAACTGTAATATTACAGTTGTCAAATTTGCTCTATTTTAGTTGTCAAATTTCCTGTGACAGTTAGAGTTACGAGATATTAAAGTTACTGTTAAAGATATAATTAGAGTTACAGTTATGGATATTAAATTACAGATATATATCTCTAATTTGACAAGCACTCTCAAATTATGACAGGTAGATTGCCACTATCCCTCAAGAGGAAGGTATATAACAGCTGTATCTTGCCGGTACTTAGCTACGGAGCAGAAACCTGGAGGCTTACAAAGAGGGTTATGCTTAAATTGAGGACGACGCAGCGAGCAATGGAAAGAAAAATGGTAGGTGTAACCTTAAGAGACAAGAAGGGAGCAGAGTGGATTAGGGAACAAACGGGGGTTAAGGATATCATAGCTGAAATCAAGAAAAAGAAATGGACATGGGCAGGGCATGTAGCGCGTAGACAGGATAACCGCTGGTCGTTAAGGGTAACTAACTGGATTTCCAGAGAAGGAAAGCGGGTTAGGGGGAGACAGAAGGTTAGGTGGGCAGATGAGACTAAAAAGTTTGCGGGTATAAATTGGCAGCAGCAAGCACAGGACCGAGTTAACTGGCGGAACATGGGAGAGACTTTTGTCCTGCAGTGGACGTAGTCAGGCTGATGATGATGATGGTCTCTAATTTAATATATCTAGCTGTAACTGTAATAATAACCCGATATTTGCACATAACTATTCAAAAATTAACTGACTAAACAAAAGTTCTGTGGCTAAACCGCTAAAACATGTTGGGGAGGGCTAGTTCGTATGCATCCAGACAGGGACATCATGAAGAGATGCCTCCATGCGTGCTACAGCAGGCTGTGGGCGATGCTATCGCGGAATGCTGCGGAAGAGCGGGTAGGTGCATCGTTGTCTTCAGCAGACTCGGCAGATGATACATCTGTGCCGCTGTTGCACACCTCCAAGCCTTCCACGGTGTCACTGCATCGTCGAGCCATGTTGTGCAGCACACCTAGGCCAATCATTGCCATAATGTGTGCAGAACACGACGTCGCATATAAAACAATTTTCATAAACAAACAATTTGAATAATTGCTATAAAACGAGAACAATGCTGGGTCATCTGGTTGATTTGCTCGTTTTGCACCCGGGTTCTTTTTTGCGCTCATTACAGATATATCTCGTTTGCAGGACTGCACCTGACTGGGCTAGCTGGTCAGTACAAAGAGCGCTCGACAAAGGGTGTTTTTTGTGTGTGTATTCTATGCTTTTTAGTCGAAGAAGCTATCATGAAGTACTCGGGAGTCGTGAGCTCTCCAGGGAATTCCTATAAAGACATCGGTGAACATCATGTCCGTATCACAGACCTCTGCAAAATTATCGAGTGGAACTTTTTGCGCTTGTAGTAGCTGTGTTCCAACTCAGCGGGTGTAGCAATTCGCACATGACATTCATTGATGGTACCGACAATGTCCGTCCGGGAGCCCCGTTCCGCGGCGAACATACTTCAAGAAAGAGCTCTTGTTCCATTCTCTCTCGTCGTGGTCTGGCCAACTTATCTTCTGAGCACTGATGGAGTCCAGAAAGTTGAGCACTCGGCTGATACGCATGCACAGTGGATTCACTGATATCAAACTTGTCGGCTATATCTGATACATAGTGTGCTGTGACCCTAGGTAGGAAAGAGCCACAAAAAGCGTCTTCTTCACCATTATTCTCGGGCGTCCCCGAAATCTTGCTGGATAGAAGCGAGATCGCTCGTATTCTTCTTGAGAGCCGGAACAGCTTCTGAAACTCGGATGTCGAGGTATGGTGGCACAACGCCCTTGACGTACAAAGGCACCCTGTGCCGATCGGGCCTCTCCAACTTTGCTATCAGCAAAGTCATGACAATCTCGTCGCCGCTGCAGTCCTCGTCATTGTCGTCGTAAATGCGTGTTCTGAAAAGGAGCGAAAAAAAATGCAGTGGCCGTGGCGAGCCACTCTATGGCAATTAATTTTGTTGAGAGTGTGACGAAAAGAGACCAGCTTCACGAGCAGACGACGGCCGCTACTCCTGCGTTCGATTTCGCAACCTTCGGGCTGTCGCCAGGAGCGCGCGTAGCCAGCCTATGTCATTTTCTGTCAGAACCGTATGCAGCAGTAGCTTTCGGGGAGCCCGCGGGTCTCCAGAACCAACCCAGGAATCCGAAAATTGAAGAGCCCCACTGGTTGGTGTTCTCACGAGGCAGATGAAACCACAGCATCGTGCCATTGAGAGTCCTTATAGTACATGGAAGGCTGTGGCACTGCATAGGGCTCCTGGGCCCAGTGTACATGTATAGTATTCGCAGTCTTCATTGCTCATTATTAAAGCCATCGTGATTGTAAAGTGTTTACATAACTGTTTCAAGAGGAAGGCTGTGTTTCGTCCAGGCTTTCATGTCTAGAGACCACCACAGATTGTGGTGGGATTTACCCACAAAAAGTTCATAAATCTCACTGTGGATATGGGCTACTCCTTATCTTATTCCCAATGCTCACTACTCCCTTAAGGGGACAGACTGGTCTTTGGGACCAAAAAGTGACACACACCAGAAAGGGGTAATTTTTTTGTAGTGTCATTCTAACTGTCCAGATTCTCGGTGCTGTTAACATGCAGAACCTGCAAAAAAAATGGGGAACAGACTTCGAAGCTTCTTTATAATTTGCCGGCACCCGTGTTAGAAGCTCTGCTACAAATTTATGAACACCTTTATGAGGATTGCAAAACAAGCATACCATGATTGTTGCTCTTTGAAGAAGCTGTGTTTTCAGTTTTCATTTTTCTCAAAAAAGTAAACTTATGAGTGTTCAATTTTGAGGCCTCAATATCTCTGTAGCTAGGGCAGGTACAACAATAATTTTTTTTGCAACGGAAATCTGTATGTGTGTAGAATGCAAGTATGGGAGCAGAATTCAGAGCATAAACCTTTTGAATTAATTACTCATCAGAATTGTAACACAATTTTAACTGCTTTTGAAAATGGATATTTCATTTTGCTATAAAATAACCAAAAAAGGCCCAAAAACATAAACCTCTTGCATACTTTCAATGTGTAGTCATTAGTCTATCTTGGCATATCTTAAATATCACTTTTAAAGGAGCACTTTTTTCTGTGGTGGCCTTAAACAATAGAGGGTGAACTTAAGTTATCTCAAGAACAGGGTGAGTTAAAAGAAAACTAAATAAATATTTGAAATCAGCAGAAAAACTTCATAATCCTGTGCAGTTTGATCAAGATCACTGAAAAAATAAACAAAAAATGTATAGCCCCCTTAACTCACCAACACACCCGCTACTCACTACTACCACTAACTACCTCTACGCCCACCACTGCTTTCACCACCACTCTCACTTCAGTCACCCACTTCATTCAACCCCCTGAATGCCACCTGCTTTTTGGTAAGGAGCTCATCATGTGAGGCGGTCAGCCCATTTCAGGCACCAAGCAGTGCCCTCTCTAGAAAAGCATGTTTAGCAAATATGGGGCCGCATATTGTTGCTGTGACTGTGGAAGCACATGACGACCCTTCGTGATCCTGTACAGCTCTTCGGGCATGGCAGCTACACTGGACCCTCCGTCTGCATCGTGGAGGTCACATTGGATGATGATAGGACGTCTGTTGTCCACTGGAACTTGGATCAAAAATGTAGCATGGCTGGTACCACCAGCGTAAGCACATACGGGCTGCAGTGCGTGTGTCCGTGCAGTACACTTGCATCACATTAAGGGCTCCCGAAGTTCAATTCTAGACAGAAGGTGGACGAAGGACTGCGCCCGACCTGCAACACTTTCATTGCATGCGGTAGATTTGAGAAATGGTCTAAAGGCTGATGGCAAGGCCTCTTTGGGTCACTTTTCATCCTATCATCTCAAGGCATCAAAGGTCATGATATTGCACTGACCAATTTTCGTGGAACCTTTTATTCTGCTGCGTGCACCCTGATAGAAGAATAACATCCATGGCCTTGCAGACTGTCTTGTGGCACGGATCACAGCAAGTGGATAGTGAAAGCTTGCTGTGTTTAAATTGCTTGCCTGGCTGCATATCTCTCGTCAGCACATTCTGCTTCTTATGTCTAGTTTCTGACTTAGGAAAACTTGCCATGATCCTTGGTTGGGTTCGTGACTTGTGTGCAGACGGTGACATTGAGAGTAATTCTGGACCTGTGAGCTTCCCAACAACATACGAAAAAATGTCTGGACCTACATTCTTTGAATGGGCCCAAGACAAGGAGGGGCAAGGTACAGACATGCTCTCCGGTGCCAGGGCCTTTGTCAGCAACCATACGTGTGCTGATGTCAATACTGCCGTCACTAACAACGCTACGTGGCACTCTGGTCAGCTTGGGCAAAGTGAAACGTCTTAGGCTCGGCACTTGGACAACTCTTTTGTACCCCACCAGTGTTCACGGCCCGCAGCAACTCCTCTCTGTCGCAGACATCAGGCTTGAGGACATTCACGATAAACATGTTGACTCTGTCCCTTCCCAAGATCATTGTTCTTCAGACAACCCCACTACTGCATTGCAAGCTGGTGCATTCCGAGCTAAAGCAGAGCCGGGCAAAGGCCCTTCCCTCTTTGGCGTAGGTCCTGCACAGCCGAATAGCCAGGCTTGATCTCGACCAGTTGCGAAATATGCAGATGCTGCAGGCTGGCAAAGGCAGCTTTTGCACCTGTCTCCTCCTGATGCAGTTGTGGCTGCAGTTGGATGCACCGGGAATGTCCTGAGTTGATCCACGGCCATGGGGAAAGGTGTGGCTTTTTCTCTGTCTGCTCTTTGTCATTATCCATTTCTTAGTCGGCAGGGCACTGTTGCCATTGTCATCGGCAAAGGCGTGTCAGATTGTGGCACACTGACTGGACTTACCTATGCCTACCGCATCCCCATTACTGTAATGCAGGAAAATAAAGAAGGCTCAGCAGTGGTCCAATTAGTTGGCGAGATAGTACCTGAAGGAGATGCAATGGCACTGCGAGCCTTGTGTACTGAAAACAGTCCTACCCTAATGCTGCCTGATGGTTCAGGAGTGTAACTTGTAGGAGAGTGGCTTCCGGTGGAGGGCAACGGCACACCTACTATTTCGCCCATTCGGCAGTGGGGCCCTCCCTGCTTTGTGTACAAGGCCAAAATTGCTGCCCCCTGAGGCACCACCTTCACTTGCTCTGTAATGACCAAAAAAGAACGAGACCGCTTGAAACACACGGTCATTACTCGCGACACTGACATCACGAAGTTGTGTATGTCAATAAAAATTCCGGATCCCACCACGTGCAAGGCGAGTGCTTTCAAGCTAGGCTTAATGTTAGCATGGGCCAACTATGGTGTAGAGTACGCTGCCCGCTTTGATGTCTTGACTGGCCAATCCCAAGTGCATGAGCCTGAAGTGTTCATCAAGAAATATTCAACCATTACACACCTCTTCAACAGTTCTGGTGTGCCTAAGGAGGACTGTGGGGGCCTGGTTCAGCCTTTTTTTCTATTCTGTGGGTACTGGAACCGTGGGCACATAAAATTTTTTGCCAGTGAGCATTGTGTCCTCGATGGTGTGCGCTACTTGATCCTGCCTTCATGCTTCGAACAGGGGGTAGCTTTGCTGAGGCGGCAGTTTACCTGGTGAGCCTGCTTCCCTGGCCCTGGGACAACATGAGTATCATGCTGGAAACTGCGGTGGATGGTGATCCCACTCCACGTAAGCAGATATATATGTGGTATGGTGCCACCATGGTTGTGGATGGAGAACTGTATTTAAATGTTGTCCTCCACCAGAGAAGCACCATATTCTCTTCACCTGAAGAGTATGACGAGCCTCACCTTGTACAGTATCCCACCATGGGCCCCACTGTCGTGGCATTCTGGCATTTCTTTTCCCCCATTCCTGTCAACTTCAAGCTAGGCCAGTATCACTTTGTGCCAGCGTCTGCCTTTGCGGCTTCCTGGGCTCTGGGATATGACGTGGCCACAATCAACAGTGTACTTGCCAAGATCCAAGTGCACGGTTTATTCGACAATGTGGGCCGCTGGGTGTTCAAGGCTCCCTTGTTTGCAATGAGTCACGCAGGGATCATGGCTACCCAGAAAGTGCAGCTGATTGATGTTCCAGCAGAGGAAGATTCCGTGAAACCACTACCCCCAACCATTCCGATGGACGATGATGATGATGTGCCGCTGTTGTACAGATGCTGGGCTGTGCCTGGCTACCGAATGCGTCACATTGACAAGGATGTCGTGTGGGCAGATGTTATTGAACTACCCTTAGACGGACTGATCACACTGCCGCTCATCACTACTCTCAGTGCAGTGAACTGAGAGTGGGCTCTGGCACTTTGACAGCCCATTTGCTGGCACTACCGTTGGCATGGATCGACACCTGCTCTCTGCCATCCAATTCGTCGCTAGTGAGCAACTATTTGTTGCTGGCACATTTTTCACTCCGCTTTAAGTACCGCCACAGATAGTATGCAGCTTGGGAGTTCAGGGCAGCTGCTTGGGTACGGAGAAATGCTGCTTTCCCGTGGACTGTTTTGGGAAGGGGGTGTACGGCTGCCACGCTTTGGTAGGTTGGTCCAGGATGTAATTGCGAAAGTAGTCAATGGCCCCGTTCTCACCACTGCCGCCGGGCTGCCTCTTCTTTACAGACTCTTTCGGCAACAAAACTAAGAGCCACAAGTTCTGGACTTCACCAATGCTGTCCGCATTTCCAAGGCATGCCCAACACCAATGACTGACATTGTGGTATTCAAGTATTCAACCAGCAAGCTGAGGGAATCCCTTCCTTCCTTTTCTTGTGAGCCGCACCAGCCTCGGCAAGAGGGACATCTTCGATGGAGAAATACAGGGTTGCCCCTTCTACACCTACATTGGACCTTCCTTCTATGCGGAGGTACCCCATCACAAGATGGTTGCATGGAATGACTTGCCAAATGTGCTGCCTTAGTCTCTGCCGCAGAATAGGCTGATGCACAGCCAGTCAATGTATGAGCTTCGAGACTACGCAACTGGTGGCTCTGTGGCAGGGGCTCCAGCCCCGGGTGAGGCACCAACGGAGTTATTCAGGGGCTGTGACGAATGGGCAGATAATTCTTTTGATTTTCGCTCCAAGATGAAACCCTACCCATTTTTCTCGACGATCTGGAGTGGCTGGATGGACTCCGTCATGTGTCACATCCTGGCTCTACAGCAAGAAAGGAAATGGTCCAGGTGACAGGGATTGCTGGCTAACGGTGTGAATAGCGAGGCCTCGGGGTTTGCTTCTGGAAGAATTCCACGATAACGCTCTGTTCTGTGGCCGCCTGAAGGGTGTTGCTGTGCATGAGCACTGTGCACGTCTGAAACAGAAGGAAAAATACACACATATAGAGAAAACAATCACTCTAGGCTGTGTTATGTAATAGGGGAAGGTTTGGGTTGTGAGTTGCTCCACCACTCATTTAGCCCATCCACTCCTGCGCACCTATTGTAGAAGCAAAAGGAGAAAAAAAGCATGGGGTTTGTGCAATAACTTTTTGTATACTTGAAATGTTTGTTGCCGCTGATCCAAAAAACAAGAGAGTCCACTATGAAAGTTGCGTTGTGATGACCTGGAAAGATGTTACCGGGCTTTTTTAAGTTGGTTTGTGGTCGATATATTAAGTGATCTGGCTGGTCACTGTGCAAATGAGACAGCTGCCGGTGATAATTAAAGTGTTGGGTTCTATACAAGCGACCTTCCTGGGTATGGAAGGAATGTAGTGCAGAGTTTTTGCTTGTTGTCGCTCTGCAGTGGTTAAAGGAAGTTGCTGAATAATTCCTTTGTTATCATGCCCCTTGCTTCTCGTGTCATTACATCGATGTTATCCTCCTGTTACATCTGTGATTTTCGGAATAAAAAGTTTTACGAATAAGGAATGGGGTTTTAAATTTTGTTCGAAGAACTCGTTCCCAGTGCAATTCATAGAGATCAAAAAATATTTTTTTTCTTCGTTTGTGCAACAATACAAGATCGTCATGGTGCTGGTGGCAAAAGGTGACATTATAAGAAACGTCACCTGACTAGGCCTCCAGCACCATGCACAAACAATCATGTGTGTGTGGTAAATCATTAACAAAAGTACTAGTGTGCATAAATAAACAATATAAATGACATGTAGACAGTGGTTGAAATGCGTAAAAACAGAAATGCAGCTGTAGCTTTGTACGAGATACATCAGATACACAAATAACACAGACGGAATCATAGCAAAACGGACACATTGACCATAATAGCATTGTAATGCACAATAGACTAAACGAAGTTCTAAATGAGTAAACATTCAAAAATTGTAGTTATGAAAGTTCACTAGCATCACAGCCAAGGAAATATTTTTTGGATTGCGTGCGGAATGCGGCCAGCCTGCGATGTGCAGTGATACAAAACATTAAATCTTTGTGGGTATTTAGGAGGTTTGGAATTTACCAGGTTAATAATTGTTGTCCATAATTTGTTCTGGTCTTCAGCGTAATGTATGCAGAATGTCTCAAGTGGTACTTGGGGCAATTGTTTGTATAAGTGAATAGAAACGTTGCAGAGTCGGTTGCATATTGAGAATTGCGATTGTATTGCTGTCCTCCGCAATATATTATTGCTTGAGGGAGATATAGAGACTAACCTAGGACCAGAAACGACAAGCATTCTCATCGAGCCCTCCACTACGGCGTCTCTCATAATCAAATAGTGGTTTTGGGACGTTAAACCCCACAATTCAATTCAGCATTCTCATCGAGCTCAAAAAGCTGTCTGCTGGACAGTCCAAGTTACTAGCAGAAGTACAGGACATCAAAACCCTACTCCTTGCGAACAGCACTGCCATTTCTGACCTAAGCACATGTTTGGCCAGCATTGAGAAGAACTGCCATTGTATTGAACCCATGCCGGAGCAGCTGGAATCGATGCAATTGGACCATAGTTGGTTCGGCTAGTCAAATTGTAAGATTGGAGAACCGCCTTGACAAAGCTGAAGACCATTCAAGGCATAACAACTTATTGTTCGATGGCATTTCTGATAATGACCCAAAAGAATCATTCGTGCGCTCCGAAGAAATAATTATTCGCCACTGTGCTGAACACCTCAACTTCACATTAGACCCTCAAATAATCAAGCGAGCACATCGACTGGGTAGATGCACTCAAGGTGGAAACCGACCAATCATAGTAAAATTCAATCTTTACAAAACCAAGGAAGCGATACTATTCAACGCCCGTAAATTAAAAGGCACTCCTTTCGGCATTAGTGAAGACTTTTCCCGGAAAGTGCAAAATGCGCGAAAACGACTCTCTGCTTTTGCAGAAAATAAATCTGTTCCTTACTCACTCCGTTATAAATCTCTGCACGTACCTCGAACGAGTCATCTCAAAGTGTCGAGTAACTAACATAGCTATCACGTCGTACTAAAACGCCCTGCCATGCTACACGTGCTGCTCAAAGATCGTGTAGCACGTGCTACACGCGCTGCCGCAAAGATCAATAGGGAAGCAGAGGTGGTGGCGTCCTCATTGTCGTTAAAAAAAAACTTTCATTTCGTACCATTAATATACATTCCGACGTGGAAATTCTATGGATCCTATGTTGATCCTCTCGTAGGTGTGTGCTACTGCCATCCAAAAAAAAAAAACAGTTCTTCAGATTTTTCTACGAAATTAAACAAAATCCTAAGCCAGCTAGTCAAAAAGTACCCGAACCTGCTCCTTATACTTTTCGAAGATTTTAATTACCCCAACATTGTTTGGTCAAGCCCTTCACTAAGTACTGGAGTCTGAAATCTAAAGAATTCATAAATGTCTGCTTAAACTTCAACCTCACTCAACTGGTAACCGAGCTAACACGTGTCATGCTGGATAGTGCTAACATCCTTGATCTAGTATTGTCTTCAAGCCCTCAAACGCTATCTTCCATCACCTACCGTAATGAAATAAGTGACCACAAAGTAATTCATGCCACTTTTGCTCTTTCCCATCCCGTGTGTCAGTCACATAAGAAAGTCATCCCTTTCTATAATTACTTAGCGATCAATAATGAGTTTGAACAATTTTATGAGGAATACGAAGCAACATTTCAAGAGCGCGACATTCATGAAAACTGCTCTCTTTTCAAAGAAAAAATAGCATATTTCAGAGGTAAATACATTCCAAAATTATCAATCAACGCTAACCGGCATAAACCATAGTTCACAAAAAAACTTGAAAAACTTGAAAAAAAAAACGACTTTTTCGCCAGGCTAAGTAAAATACACAGCAGGATTCATAGGAAAAGTACTACGATGCAGAATGTACATATCCTACCGCTATCCGACAAAGCAAGTTCACCTCTTTTCATCTTAACCTGGCTAAGATGATCAGCGAAAACGCTAAGAAATTTTGGCAAACCTTCAACGCACAGTCAACCCGCACTATATCTTTGTACAACGAAAAGGGTAAAATGCTATCAAATAAAGAGAGCACTAAAATGTTTAACACCGCGTTTTTTTGTGTTTTCACCGATGAACCTGATGAACCATTACCTACATTTCTTGCACCTTTTGAGGCTACAGTGCCTTTTATTACATTCTCGATAGACTGCATTTCAAACATAATTGCCAACATTAAAATCTCATCATCCGCTGGTTTCGATGAAATCACATCGAAATCACACCAAATTCATTTCTGCGGCTCATCTAACGCTGTTGTTTGCCCAGTCTCTGTCATCTGGAAACCTACCAAAAGAGTGGAAAATGGCCAAGGTCATTCCAGTCTACAAATCAGACAGCAAGAGTTCACCCCTAAACTACTGCCCCATCTCCATCACATCAGCGCCTTGTAAGATCATGGAACATGTCATATACACTCATATAATTAGCTTGCTTGATTCAAAAATTTTTTTTCACCATTCTCGGCATGGGTTTCTCAAGGAACGATCCTGCGAAACACAATTAGCTGCCTTTTTCCATGACCTGCACCTTAATCTAGACGCTAACATTCAAACTGATGCAATTTTTCTTGATTTCGCGAAAGCATTCGACAAAGTTGCTCATCAATGCTTATTACTAAAGCTCTCCCGACTGAATCTAAACCCCGCAGTTCTAACATGGATTGAGCAGTTACTCACGAACCGCCTGCAGTAAGTGCGCGTCAATAACAACAACTCCGAGTCTCTTTCAGTAGAACCCGGCTTCCCTCAGGGTTCGGTATTAGACCCCCTACTCTTTCTAATATGTATATATTAATGACCTACTATTGCAGGTTACTAGCGAAATCCTCATGTTTGCCGATGATTGCGTTATTTATCATTCAGTTGTTGACATTACTGACCATTCTGTTCTTCAACAGGACTTGTACAAAATTAAAAAGTGGTGTCAGTACTTGTTAATGGTTTTAAATACTGGTAAATGCAAAATAATGTCATTTTCTCGCAGTTCTAGCCGTTAAAATTCAGATATGAAATAGCAAACCAGCAACTAGAGACCGTATGCCAATAATATACTTAGGTGTGACTATATCGAATAATCTCAACTGGTGTGTGCATGTGACCAACGTTATTACATCATCTAACAAAACATTTGGGTTTTTACAATGTCATTTACAAAGTGTTCAACAGTATGTCAAATTGCTAGCTTCCAAAACACTAATACGGCCCAAACTAAAGTACGCATCAGCCATTTGGAATCCTCGGCAGATATTCCTCACAGTTGCCCTTGAGGCTTTTCAGGGCAACTGCACGAGTCCATGTCGGAACCAGCAGTGTCTTCACTGTCCCACAAAGAGTCATCTTCCGTTCTGTTGAGCGCATTAGAAATGCCAGCGACAGTCCATTCTGTCTCATGAAGCGTGTTGTCATTCAGCCGGGACTGGCGCGGAAGTGCTTTGTGGCTATTCCCAGCCTCCGAGAAACTGTGCGCACCTGCGTCCGTATCATGTCTAACGACACTGCACAACCATTCTTGCGCATGTCACCAATTTGAGGACTGCCTTTTCAATGTCAGGGAACTTGTCCGATTTAGATCCGCAAAAAGCCCGTCGCGTGCTGTTAGTAGCCATGAGCTTGTCGCGCTGTTTTCTCTAATATTGGATGCGGATTTCGTTGACGCCGAAACGTCTGCCGGCAGCGCAGTTGCAGTGCTCTAGCGCGTAGTCAAGCGCCTTCAGCTTGAACGCGGCAGTAAAGCTCGCACACCGCCCCATGGTGAAAGGGCGCTTTCACAGACGACAAAGCACACCAAAAAAAAAAAAGTGGTCTCAGGAAAAAAAAACATTGCTGCAGGATGAACACGGGTCGACCAACAGGCGGCCGCCGCTGTAACAGTGCGGGATGTCAAAACAAACATGGTGGCTGACGGAGCAAAGCAACCGCATTTTTTTCTTCTTTTCATCAGTTATGGAGGTTGTGAGTACGTCAGGCACGCCAAAACGGTTTCTTCCATCTAAATAAGGTATGCTTTCATTTAAATCAGTAAATTTACGGTTTTCAGATCACAGAAATAATGATAGGCACGTTCAGCTGCCACAGACATAAAAACACATGGCAGGCATTTAGTGAAAACTGTACCATTTGCCCTTACTGCAATCCTAAATGGCACGTTTCCGCCAACCGTGGGCAAAAATTAAGAATATGTTTGGTGCGTGCAGTTGGCGACCTTTAGAGAGTTATTAATGCAACATTCGACAGATAATAAAGGCAATGATCATTGGCGAGACTTGGCACACGACATATTGGTGCGGCAAGATCGGGTGCGATCATTACGTGGGAAAAAAAATCGAATTTAGACGACAAAATTTAGGGGTGTGATCATTAGGCGAGTGTGATCATTACGTGAGTAAATACAGTATGCAGTAATGAAGGCGAGAATTTATTAAAAACAAAGTAAAGCTGTTGTTTAAGGTATGTAGGCAGTAAATTGCAATGTTTATTTAACATACCTATTGTTTTGGAAATATTGTGTATCATGAAATCCACATGCCCAGCCCATCATAAATTCTCCTGAAACTGAACTACTAATAGTTTATATTGCATAACACGCTCAATTTGTTCACACCGAAATGTAAAAGTATCATCCAAGGAGGAGGAGAAAGAATAAATGAGGAAGGACAGGAAGGTTAGCCAGTTCAGTATCATCCAATATCACCGATTTATTAATGGCGTGAAATACCGTGAACTTCGTTTTACTGACATATAACTACAGACGATTAGTATACAACCAAGCTGATATATTGTATAACCAGTAGTTTACCAATTGTACAAGAGTAACTAAGTCAGCAGAATAGAATATGCTCGTGTCATCTGCATAAAGAACTATATCTGGGGTGGATGAAATAGAAACTATGTCATTAATGTAGAAGAAACAATGTTGGACCTAGCTTTGTTTCTTGAAGGACGTCATACCTAATAGATTGCAAATCTGATTTTGTCATGAATACCTACAAACTGTACTCGATTTGACAGATAGGATTGAATTAGGTCTGACACATACCATGTATTTCATACATTGATAATTTAGTAAAGAGGATGTCGTGTCTAATAGAATCAAGTACCTTCTTAAAGTCTAAAAAGATGTTAAACTATATAAGTGATTTTTCATGTCAGACAGTAATCTTTTCTTAATATAAAGTAATGCACTTTCAGTCGATTTACCTTTTTGGAATCCATATTGATGTTGTGATAGTAGCTTGTGCTTGTGTATATAGGTCGCTAATCTAGAATGGATAACTTTCTCTACTATTTGAAAGAAATACGGGATTACAGATATAAGCCAGTAGTAATTGAAATCATGAACTGAACCTCCTTTATGCAATACAGCAATTCTTGCGATTTTCATCTTATCTGGAAATACTCCAGTAGACAAAATAACATTTGCTATGTAAATAATACTACACTTAAGATATAGCAAACTGTGGTATTGTGTGGCGGATGTGCCGCACGGATAACACAGGGCACGGCGCTGAAGCGCCGGCCGACAGGAGGTACGCAGCAGCCGGTGGTAGCCAAGCAGGAACTCCTTTTATGTACACAAGCATCTCTATATATACATATGTACAGCGCCCCTAGGGGCCAGCCTACCATATCCTAAACCGGAACCGAAACCCCGATACCACATCATCCCCCCTTGAATACGAAGCACACTCGGGGTCCTACCAGCTAACACATTGCCTTATGATAATGAACACGTATACTGCATGCATACCAAAAATACAACAGTATATTGACACAATGTGACTTCAAATTACGCGCGCTAGCAAATACTTGTGCCTTCTAGATGGTTTGCGATGCACGAGCCTGCGGGACCCAGCTGCGCGCGAACCGGGTTGAAAAAAAAAGAAGAACGTAGAAGAAGAAGCAGAAGGCAATCCTCGAGACAATCTAGCTGTGCTATAATTCTCGGGCACAAGTTCGCCCAGCCTACGTTAGCTTATTAAGAGTTTATTGAAAAGTGCGTTACAAATCTGGTGGAAGTGCTGGGTGTGATGCCAAGCCCCTCTCGAGTGACGGAGCACAGTCCAGAACCACAGCGATTTCGACCCAACGAGCTGACGCCTATTCATCAGCGCTGCAGTCGACGCCTACGTGGTGAGGGTCCTGAATTTTCACCTTTATCGACTTCGCTTGGAACATCAACGGCTGTGAACGGGTACGCAACCGACATGACAGCTCAGGTCACTCCAGCCAATATTGTCGTAAACCAGCCAATGCTACCAAAGCCTTTCCACGGTGAAAGCTACGAGGACTCAGAGGACTGGCTTGAGCACTTTGAACGCGTCGCAAAGGCTAACGAATATGGGGAAGAGCGCAAACTTGGTAGTGTTTACTTCGCACTGGAAGATAGCGCACGAACGTGGTATGAAAACCACGAAGCCACCTTCCGGTCATGGAATGATTTTCGACGGGAGCTGCTCGCTGCTTTCCCGAACACAGACCGTAAAGAGAGAGCTGAAGCTGCGCTCCAGACAAGAAATCAGCGCAATAACGAAACTGTCGCCATGTATCTGGAAGACATGTCTCGCTTATTCCACCGAGCGGATCCAAATATGAGCGAAGACAGGAAGCTGCGCCATCTGATGCGAGGCGTCAAGCAAGAACTCTTTGCCGGACTAATTCGAAGCCCGCCGCGCACCGTCGCCGAGTTTCGTTCCGAGGCGACTACAATGGAAAGGACGCTACAACAGCGAGCAAGGTTATACAACCGGGATGCGATCGTCACTTCCTTGGACTCGTTTCCACCAGCCTTCGGTAACGGCATGGAAGCACTACGCGAGCTGGTGCGGTCTGTTGTGCGAGAAGAGCTGCAGAGGCAGCGTCTTGACCAGAACGCTCCAATGCTTTCATCTCTGGCCGATGTGATCCGTGAGGAGGTCAGGCAGGTGGTACGCGAACCTTCGAGCAACGCACAGCCAGGGCCGCCACTACAACAGAAGACGAGGATGACGTATGCTGATGTGCTACTACGAGGACCTCCAGGACGTGCGGACGTCGCGGCGGCTACACCTATGCAGTACCCGATGCCGCCGAGCACCCTGCAGCCAACGCCAGAGAGGAGACTAAGGAAGAGCGATGTCTGGCGCACTCCCGACAGGATACCGCTGTGTTACCACTGTGGGGAGCCTGGTCATCTCTACCGAACGTGCCACTACCGCCAGGCAGGACTCCGTGGTTTTCCTGTTAATGCACCTCGACCACGAAATGGTGAACGTCCCTTCGAAATTGAAGAATACCTGTCAGGTCGTCAAACCTCAAGTGGCTTCCAACGACACCAGCCTCGGGCAACGACAACGGGGAGGTATAGATCGCCTAGCCCCCGACCTTCAGCAAGCTCCCCAAGGTCTCGTTCCCCAAGCCCGCGTCGGGAAAACTAGAGTCAGCGACCTGTGGAGGCAAGGCCGCTGTCGACGCTAATGCAGAAAAACCTCCATTGCTGACTCTGAACGACGACCGATTCAGAAACCGGTGCTTCGATAGTGACGTTGCTTCCGATTTACGTGTGTTCGTTGACGGCTACGAAGTCATCGGACTGGTAGATACCGGCGCAGATTATTCAGTGATGAGTAGCGGACTTTCTAAAATACTAAAGAAAGTGATGACTCCTTGGAAGGGACCACAAGTTCGCACAGCAGGAGGGCACCTCATCGACCCTACTGGAATATGCACAGCAAGAATCGGAATACGGGGTTTCACGTACGTCGCCAGTTTTATTGTGCTGCCGGAATGCTCAAGAGACTTGATTATCGGCTTGGATTTCTTACGAGCTAATGGCGCTGTAATTAACTTGCGAGAATCTTCCGTCTCATTCTCGACTAGACACGCGATTCGTACCTTTGAAACGGAAGAAAACGTATATGACCTTTGTATTGCAGATGATGGCGTCATGGTTCCGCCAAGATCGAGCATATCTGTCGCAGTAAACAACAAAGCATTCAGTGAATTCGAAGGATTTGCTGACAACAACACTGCCTTACTACTCCAAAAAGGGATCTGCATGGCACGAGGCCTTGTTAAGTTACGTGACGGATGTGCAAATGTTCTACTCACAAACTTTGGAAATGAGGTGCAGCACGTTGCAAAAGGAACCGTCATCGCCAGTCTGAATGATTTCGTCCAGGTTACGGAGCTGCGAACTTTTAAAACCAATGATTCTGATTTCGAAGACGTGGAGTCTGTCCTTGCAGCCATCGACATCGAGCCAGGCCTACTACCAAGCGAAAAAGAGCAAATAGAGGGTCTTTTAAGGGAATTCGCCGAATGTTTCTCGTTGTCATCTAAGGTTCGACGCACTCCTGTCGCTAAACATCGCATCATTGTCGACGAGTCAGTGAGGCCAATACACCAGCATCCCTACCGAGTGTCACCAAAAGAAAGAGAAGCTATTGGTAATCAGGTTAAAGAAATGCTCAAAGACGATGTAGTCCAGCCTTCATCAAGTCCATGGGCGTCACCTGTTGTTCTTGTGAAGAAAAAAGACCAAACCTTACGTTTCTGCGTTGATTATCGGAAGCTGAATGCCGTCACCAAACGGGATGTTTATCCTCTGCCAAGAATTGATGACACTCTGGATAGGCTGCGAAATGCCAGGTATTTTTCCTCATTGGATCTTAAAAGTGGGTATTGGCAGATAGAAGTGGACGAAAGAGATCGCGAAAAGACAGCGTTTGTGACACCGGATGGTTTATACGAGTTCAAGGTACTCCCTTTTGGCCTTTGTTCAGCACCCGCCACATTCCAACGGATGATGGACACAGTGCTTTGTGGCCTTAAATGGCAGTCATGTCTGGTTTATCTCGACGATGTTGTAGTTTTCTCTGCTACCTTTGAGCAACATTTGGAAAGGCTCCGGGCCGTGCTCACTGCGATCAAATCAGCGGACTTGACGATAAAACCGCAGAAATGTCATTTCGGCTTCCGTGAGCTCCTTTTTCTCGGCCATGTCATCAGTGCAGAAGGCGTCCGCCCAGACCCTGCAAAAACTGAGGCCGTAGCAAGATTTCCGAAGCCAACAGACAAAAAGGCTGTTAGGCGATTTTTAGGTCTCTGCGCCTATTATCGACGGTTCGTTAAAAATTTTTCACGAATTGCTGAACCACTGACACGGCTGACAAAAGAGGAAATGCCTTTCGTATGGCTTGCCGAACAAGAGGATGCCTTCAATGAACTACGAAAGTGCCTTCAAAGCCATCCTGTTCTGGCGCATTTTGACGAGGAAGCGGAAACCGATATCCACACAGATGCAAGCAATTTAGGTCTTGGGGCCGTGCTCATCCAATGGCAAAACGGACAAGAACGAGTCATTGCGTATGCCAGTCGCACTCTTTCGAAAGCTGAGGTGAACTACTCAGCGACCGAGAAAGAATGCCTTGCCGTGGTATGGGCTATCAGCAAGTTTCGACCATATTTATATGGTAGGCCTTTTCGAGTTATAAGCGATCATCACTCGCTATGCTGGCTGGCTAATCTCAAGGACCCATGTGGACGGCTTGCACGATGGAGCTTGCGATTACAGGAGTATGATATCACGCTTGTGTACAAGTCAGGTCGCAAGCACAGTGATGCGGACTGCTTGTCACGTGCTCCGATTCAACCTGCTGCTTCCGCGTCCACCGAGGATGGTGAAGATTTTATTTTCTTGGGAGCTGTGACACCATCAGAGATGGCACATCAGCAGCGATCCGACCCTGAGATACTCCTCTTGATCAAGTACCTACAAGGACAGTCTGTCGAGGTTCCACGACCTTTTGTCCGCGCCTTGTCAGCATTTGTCCTACGAAACAACATCCTGTATAAAAGGAACTTTGACAACAATACAGCGACATTCCTGCTTGTCGTCCCTTCACCTCTGCGACCAGAGATTTTGGAGGCTTGCCACGACGATCCATCAGCTGGACACTTAGGAGTAAGCAGAACGTTAGCACGCATCCGCACTAAATACTACTGGCCGAAGTTGCTTAGCTCTGTACGACACTATGTCAGAACCTGCCGGGACTGCCAAAGACGTAAAACGCCACCGCTAAAACCAGCAGGTCTCCTTCAACCGATAGAACCACCAGAAGCCCCATTCACACAAGTGGGAATGGACTTACTGGGCCCATTTCCTACGTCGTCATCGGGAAAACGGTGGATAATAGTTGCGACCGACTATTTAACCAGATATGCCGAGACAGCGACTCTAGTTAAAGGATCAGCCGTTGAAGTAGCCGAATTCTTCGTCTCCAACATAGTACTGCGACACGGAGCTCCAAAAGCGTTGATCACGGACCGAGGGACTGCATTTACGGCCGACCTGATGAAATGTATCATGAAATTGACGCACACCAGTCATAGAAAAACGACGGCATATCATCCTCAAGCAAATGGTCTAACGGAACGACTGAACAGAACGCTGGCTGATACGTTGTCAATGTACGTTGATATAGAACACCGTACTTGGGATAAAATATTACCCTATGCAACATTCGCCTATAACACTGCGATGCAAGAGACAACACGGATGACGCCATTCCAACTTGTTTTTGGCCGGACGGTAACGACACCTTTAGATGCAATGTTACCTATTGACGAGACGCCCGAGAATTACTATGACGTTCACGACTACATACAAAGAGCAGAAGAAGCTAGACAGCTGGCACGATATCGCATTCTCCAACAGCAGAAAACCGACACCCATCGATACAATCTGCGAAGAAGAGACGTCCAGTACGCACCAGGAGACAGAGTATGGGTGTGGATTCCTGTACGAATACGTGGCCTGTCAGAAAAACTGCTTCGCCGCTATTTCGGTCCGTACAGAGTGCTCCGCCGCGTCGGCTCGCTCAACTACGAAGTTACGCCAGAGGGACAGGATATTTCATCCCGACGGCGGCATCGCACGGAAACTGTGCATGTCGTCAGGATGAAATCATATCACGACAGGCAATGAAACGCTGAAGATACAACGTTCTTTGACGTTAACGACAACCCCGACGAGGTTTTGTGAATGACTGCCATGCAACCAGTTTGACACAAGTATCGGGACGATGCACTCTGGAAAGGGGGGCAATGACACAATGTGACTTCAAATTACGCGCGCTAGCAAATACTTGTGCCTTCTAGATGGTTTGCGATGCACGAGCCTGCGGGACCCAGCTGCGCGCGAACCGGGTTGAAAAAAAAGAAGAACGTAGAAGAAGAAGCAGAAGGCAATCCTCGAGACAATCTAGCTGTGCTATAATTCTCGGGCACAAGTTCGCCCAGCCTACGTTAGCTTATTAAGAGTTTATTGAAAAGTGCGTTACAATATCAGGCAAAGACAAATACACAATAGAATAAAAATGTACGGTATACACAGACAAGTGAGGAAATTCACAATATAACACGTAAAAAATTCCACAGCAAACACAGAAAGGCAAGGCACACGCCACACACCAGCCTATCATCTCCTCCCTCGAGAGAGGATGTCTGCATAGGCATTGTCTCGCTCAAGTCTACGGCGTCGATCCCTGTAGTGGTGCCATTTCCACGACAGGCACTGTCGCCGCCCACAGCAGTCTGGTGCTACGTAGGAATCGGCCCATGTGCTGTCCTTCCAGGGTACTTCTGGCACAGTAGGGGCCGGAAAAAAACATGAAGCGACTCTCTGACCGGACGCGGCTCAGCGCCATCGACGCAGGCGTCGTGCACAAAACAGGAACTGGCACGGCCTTGCTATGACGATCCTTTCCCAGTCATCAAACATTCTGAACATCATTTTACAGTCCTGCGTAATGGGCACGAAGACAATCAGCATTGAAAGGATCAAGCCAGCACCCATTCTGACAAACTCTGTCTGATCATATTTTTTTTGCAAGTGCCCATGGCCACTTGTTTGCAGGGGGGGCCATCTGTGGTGTACTTTTCTTCTTCTTCTGGCATGACAAGCTTGGGACATGAATTGGCAGTGGGTAGTCACCAAAAAAAAAGAAGAGGTAGTGGGAACGAAGGCGGAATAAACCCCGCTGTGTTTTCGAAACCGCGTCTCAGTGTTACAAGTGGTTATGATCCTTGAAGGCATAGCAGAAGACTGCTCGAGGGACGGAACTGATGATTTCGTTATCGTACAATACACATACAAATGATCACTTAGGTCACAAGTAATAACATGGCACCAGTAACACCGCCATCTGAGATAGTTAAACATAAACCAATCAAAGATTCACTAGTGGGTGTATTACGAGAGGGAACATCAATAATATTAGTAAACCAAATTGAGTTTTTGCCATTGAAAAACTGCAGAACGGTCGGACCGGTTTGAAGAATGTCAATATTGAAGTCACCAAAAATTACAACCGGTATATCGGACGAGGCGAAGTGATGTAGTAATGAGTTAAGGAATTCAAAGAAATCAGTCAGAGACCCAGAAATTGGGTGCTAAATAACACCTATAACAAAGGGCCTATATTTGACAAACAGGGCTTCATGGCTAGGAAACATAATCAAAATTTCAGGAATAACATCGTACACAATATATTTCTTTATGTTAAGTACAAGGCCACCCCCAGTCTTAAGATCTCTGTATAATGCTTCATAATTATATCTCGAAAGTAAGAGTATGTCACAGCTACTGGTATACCATGTTTCACAAAACGTAAGGACATTGAAATCATGTCGAAAAGAGGAAAAAGACACGTCCAATTCATCTCTCTTAATTCTCAAACTACGCGCATTTAAATGATACTAAGGGAAGAAGTTCCTAAGATTCTTATCCTTGAACACAGTGCTATGAAACGATTTAACATTGATATAACATGAGCCAGCCATTGCACAAAAAAAAAAGCAACTGAATAAACATTGTGTGAATGCTCGTGACTCTCATCACTCTGATCTCGAATGCGCATTGCTCTATCACCTTGCCCTTTGTGCACGAAAATGTGCCCACTCTTTTGCCAAGGGAAGTGATAGTTCCTTTCCTCTCCTTTCGATCGAGTAAGCCAAAGAAGCCGTTTATTTATGTGAGTCAAGTTATCGAGAATTTTTAGATCAGTCTGTTTTTCTCTTAGAAAGCAGCGACTTTTAATCCATTTTTTTTTTTTCAAGAGCTGTGATGAAAATCGTGCGATGGCAACCTGTGCAGGGCTTCCAAATCTGATTCTATAAGTTGAGGAAGTTGAAGCTCATGTTCCAAGTTCTTCATGCCTCTCTGTGTCATGCTTCTCAGAGAGAAGTTCCATTGACTTTTCCATTCCACTCATCACTTTCATTGCTTCAGTGAGGGCGTCAACCTTAGCAACAAGTGGGAGAAGGAATAAAATCTCCTGATTCAGCTCAGTTAGCTTTCCATCAATATTAGAAACCTGGGAATAATTTCTCACTGGCGCCCCCCTGGCCTTGGCCGTCATGCACGTTATGCAGATCGAAGTGTTGCGAAACATTTCATTTTTACTGCACAAAGATGCAGCAGTTACATTTGCTGTTTATTGATGTAGCACTGGTTCTCTCGCTTGTTATTTGTGAGTTGCATTTAAAGTAGCGAGGACTGAAAAAATGTGTTAGCTGTAGCTCAAGAGTAGGAAATATCTGTGTCCTATTAGGGAGCATGGCACAGTGCCATTGGGGAAGGAGAATTGCTGGTGTTCTTGGGGGGGAAAGGATACCGCTATTACAAAATGGCTAGCCTGATCAATGATTTACTAAAAACAGTCAGTGCACAGCAGTCCTTGAAATGGAACCCAATGCCTCCCACATTTGGAGTGGATGCTCCGTGCAAACTATCTCTGCTGCAGTTTTGAAGGATATGTTGTCACTGAAGCCAGCTGAGGAAAAGTGGGGAAAGAGGGAAAGAGATGACAAAGGATGGTGGAGCTGGCATGACTGGCAAGTCTCGGTGACTTACCATAAGATCCCAAGTAGGCACCTCCTGTCAGCAAGTCGAAATTACTGTCATAAGGGGAGCAGGGGGCTTTTGAAATGGCACCAAAATAAACATGGCACCAGCAATGTTTTGCTGCCAGGATAAAAAAAAAAGAAAACTCGCTGCATGTGGAGTTGCTCAAAAGTCTTTTAGCTCTCATTTCTTGCATGGCACATTATGACAGCTCACAAGCACTGGAAACGCTAAAACAGCGTGACAAATCCATTACATACATGGCCTGAAAGAACCTCCAGTATTGAGCACACACAGTAGGTCTGAAAGATAAACATCTCGGAGGCCTTACTTTTACTAAATACGTCATCCTAGGTACCATCTTCATGAACACATCTTGAAGGCCATGCCAAATGGCCAAAATAAACAAAAATCTCTGAGGCCTTACTTTTACCGGGGTGTCTACCAACCTAGAGAACCTGGAAGTCAGAAAATTTGAACCCTTCTGGTAGTCATGGAAAAGTCGAGGAATTTCTGAAAAGTCTGGCCCAGTCATGTAAACTGACTGTAGCCTGTGCGACCATCACAAAAATGAGCATTACCATAGATTAAAGTTTAAGAAGCTACTTTTTCGGCTGAAACTACAATGAACAGCTAAAAGTAGTGGAAAAAAAACTGTGCGCAACTGTTGCTTTTTAGTAAAGACACAAAAAGATGCACCTACCAAAAGAATACAAAGTTTACTGAGATTATGGCACCCACTCCTGGAACCTTGTTCACAAAAATAGCCACAAGAAAGACATAGCGTCCTAATACAGTTTTTTTTTTACTTTGGGACCCTCGCCTGTATATTTGTTGATCTTGTAACGTTTTTTGAAAACAATAAACTGAAAATAAAAAAATTAGATGAAGTACACCTAAGTGACGTAAGCATTAGAAGTATATTGTTGAAAGCGTCCCATCACTCCTGTTCAGCATATGAACAGTTGTCTGCATGTGCTGGTATTTCAGGTGCAGGCATTATGCAAGCTTTCCTTTGGCCAGAACATGCGCACTTGACCAGTCAGTTTTTGAGGCCTGTGGAACCACATGTTTAGCGAGGGCATACGAGGTCACGTAGTTTCCTGACGTCATTTTCGTGTTATGTTCAATAGCGAGGAGCATAAACTTTTTTGTAGATGTTCGATTCTGGGTGATAATGAATTGGGAATTTTTAGCTCTTTTCTTGAAATCAGTGGTCTCACCTATGTATTATTGGTTGCCACAATTGTGGCAGCCTAAAGTAAAAAAGACAATGGAAATTTTTGCTTGGCAACTAGTCCTTCACATTGTCTAAAGCATCCCCTAGCTTCCATATTCGTACATACACTATTTTGGTGTCTGTTGCTTCTACATATCACGCAACATATCTTACTTTCCAACCACAACATTCACGTTGTTAAATTTGTGCATGTTTGTCTTGACCATGATTTGGTTCCGCTTAAAGGCCTTCTGCTTCGGTTAGGACTGCCATTAGCAGAGGCTTGCTAGGCTATGCCATGCCTTTTATTATTATTATTACTATGATCATTATTATTGGCAATGCAATGGCAAGCGTACTCAGCTACCACTTATTGCTGGTAGGTTGCAGTTCAAGAGTAGAGTTGAGAACTTCATCTAAATTTCTCATTTCTGTTTCTTGAAATGGTATTATTAAATCTGATTACTTTTTAGCCCTATATCCACATACGAGTACACAAATGAAGGTAACCCACGGGCATCTATGAAAAATCTATGGAATCGAGGGAGCTGTTGCGCCCAGACAGAGTCCTTCTTGCCAGCACATGTTCAAACGTCATTGCTTTAATACCCCTAGCCTTCATTGCAGGCATCTGAGGACTTCGTCGAACTCTCAGCGTCGGAGCCCAGAGAAATCAATCGTTAACATGCGTGTGCTCGTCGTGGAAAAGAAAAGAATGAAATAATTATGCAGTAAGGCTCCGTTCTTGCAACGCTGTTAGTCATTGTTCAATGTAAGGTGCACAGAATACGCAACTAGTAGTGGTTTTTTTTTTTCCTGAAAAGTATATACTAGAGGTGTGTAATTTAGTTGGGGGTGTAAATCAATAGTAAATATAGCAATCCATGTCGCATCAGATCTAATCCAATTTAAAACTTAAATATAAATAGTTAAGTGAATAAATACATGTCAATCTAATCTAATGCACATCCTAAGCGGCTTGGGCTGTAACCATTATAGTGAACTAGAATATATTCCAGTGACGGAACCGACCACGCTCCGGCGTCCTTCTTTTACACAGATGCCTCAAGATGGTGCCACTTCTAAGTTTTCAAACAGCTATGGCTGCATTGCAGGACTGTTGTGGGCTTCTTTAAACTGTTAGCTGTAGTTAATTTTAACTTGTGTGTTTGCTTTCTGGTTCTTCCAAACGTTAAACAGCCAGCTTACTTGTTCTCTCACTTGGAGGTTTCATTTTGGCCAGATATACATATTTTTTCATACTTACCCCGCATGCTCAGAATATTCTGAGCACTTGTGGTACATTTATTTACTTATTTTATAAGAGCGCCTGATTTTTTTTATCACTCGTGGGTCTGTTTCCAGTGCATAGAGTTTTCCAAGCAGATGTGGCAGTCATGGAATTTGCTTCAAACTATCATGGAAAACCTGAAAAAGTCAGGGAACTTTGAAAAAGGAAATTGGTAGACACCCTATTTACTAACTACATCATCCTAGGTACTATCTTCAAGTACGCGTCTTGGAGGCCAGCCATGTTTATCAAGGCCATGCTTGAAGGCCATGCTGGTCATTAAATGTGAAATGCACGCGGAACCCCGAACATCGTCATGGGTGTCTTGTGCGAAGTTTAGGGTGCGATCAGTACAGTGGGGTGGGATGGGGTTGAAAGGGGGATTAAATTTTGACGTCAAATTCCAGGTGCAGGCATCTAGAGTTGAGCTGCAAAGCTTGGATCTGATTCAAGCAGGTTGGTGTTGCATGGAAGCGTAATTGGTGTGTGTAGTCGGAGAGAAGGGAGGACCTTTTCTCGGAACAGCGTGGAAACCTGTGGTTAGCTGGGAAATGGGAGATCAAGCAGATATAACTGCAATAGCAATTATTAGATACTTTCAGCTGATTTTCGTCGTCGCCGTCATGCATCGGATATGTATATGTATCTGTACATACAAAAAGGCGCATAGAAAAATAAGAAAATAAAGGTGCCCTCCGGAGATTCAAACCAGTGAACCCCTCACTCCTCAGCGCACTGCATTATAAAACTAGGCAATGCTGCCCATTTTTTATTTTTTAACATGTTATTTAACCAAACGCATATTATGCTGTCTATCTCACTAACAGCAAGCTGTATACACACACACACACACACACACCATTAACCACTGGTTTATTGTCAGTGGACTTGAAAGAAGAAATCTGGAACAGAGCTTGGATGTCTCACTTGTAGTTATGCAGCTCGAAACATGGAACGGCTAGTTCATCTTTTTTCAAAATTAGAATTATCTTTTATATTGATCGCCAATTATATGTCCAATTCCCTGTGGTGGGTGAAAGCCATATGGGTCATTCCATGCTAAATCATTTGTTTTTCTGACCATCAGGAAAGGCTGAAAAAATTTTCACATGTTTCACGAAGTGCAAAACTCATCCTGCTTGTTTATTTCTGTCACCATTAAATTTTCCTCCGTGTTTATCAGGGTCTAGTTTTGCGTCCATTGAGCTAGAGAGCGTCAAATAGTTTTTTTGAAAAGACGTTTTTCAAGTGCACTCGATAAAATAGTATTTACGGCAAAATAACAAAGTAATCTAACTGTAAAAATAATGACTGACTTATGTATATCAATTCTTTGAGGGCTTTTCTCATGAGCAATAGTGAATAAAAGCTGCCAAATCTGGGATTTCTTCCCGGGAACATGGCAAGATCAAAGGACACAGATAAAATATGTGCCGGTGGCTTGTTTGACATTCTACAAATTGAAAATGATTTTAGGTGCTGATAGTCTGAAAAAAAAATTGCAAATTTTCACTTCTTAGGGGAAAAGCTTTGTATTCAGCATCAAAAACTCGTCTTGATAGTCGGACTGAAAATGGGCACAATATGTTATTGGAAAGCCCCATGTATCAGCTAAAGATACCTGAAGTTACTAGAGTGTATTATTTTTTAATTTTGAGAAATATTTTTAAAGTTATGCATCTCCACCAGGTTTTCGTCTATAAAACTCAAGGGGCATGGCGCACTCGCAAGGACAACCTTCAGCAGAAGTCCACTGACATGCGATGCAGACAGCAAACTTGATGTCCTCTACAGAGCAATCGAAATGGACATAGGGTTATCATCCGCATTCGATTGTCAAAAAAAGTGCACTACAAGGAATGGAGTCAGTGTGTTGACTTTCAGGTGGGCCATGCAGCTTTAGAGATTTAACCCCAGAAAGTCCGGGTAAAGAAATTGTCATAGAAAAAAATCTGATATCTTGTTTATTTGCTCTTGAGCTACAACAAAACATATTTACAACAAGTTACAGTGGTAGGGATGTTACATATATAAAGTACAATTTTTCTCATATATGATACAGTGAGCTTTCCTAGAAAAATATTAGCGACGCGCCAGTGTCATGCTTTAGCACTGTAATAAATCAAAAACACAATTTCTTTCCTTGCTGAGGCAAAGTGTGATGCCACGTTTCGCACAAATGATGGAACCGAGCTTAATCTCACTTGCCAAACAGTTCCTATGGTGCTGCCACTGGTTCGTCACCAGTGCGTAATGTCCAACACCATATTTCTTGATGTCAACTTTGGTCTCCCTTAGTAAAATTCTTCTCTTTCTAAATAGTAGGTGATGGTAAGCTCAATGGGCGTCCCTTTTTGTTTTTCCATACAACATCAGGCACTTTGACAGCCCAGTGATGAACACATACAGCTTGATTGTCTTGGTGATGATGAAGATAGATGCCTGAATGCATGGCTCACACCCACATGGGGGGATTGGCCAAGAAACGAGTAATTAGAGGGGCTCACATAATTGTAAATTTAATAAATTAGAGTGCACATTCACGTAACGCCGCTGAATCAGATATGGTACGGGCGAACATACCCCGCTATCGTAGAGTCCCAAGCTACGGGACATCCCCCAAATTCATACCTGAAGATCAGATAATGTATGAGACTGAACAGTTCACGAGAGGTTTCAGAAAAAATACGTCATAGTTACATTTTGTAGTGTAGAACGTTCGAGCTGGAATTCCATCACTTGCGGTGCTCAAATCGGTCATCTTCGATAGTCAGCTAGCGGCACTCTGGTGGCAAGAACTAGAAGCACGGAGGTTCTCTTCAGTGTTCCCTAAGGGCCACTAACCAACTTTCGCTCTTTCAGTTTCAGTTTTTAGCAGCAGGCGTAGCTTCAAATTTGGTGTAGCAAATATGATACGCTGGGCATTGTGGAGTAAGGAAAGAAATTCTACTTTCCTGGGGAGTTCTGGAAATGCCCAAGATCTGTTTTATGCATTTTATAAAAATATATAATCATATTCAGTACATAAGTCTTAGAGCACGCTAGTAGCATTGGCGCGGTACACTGATAAACACTATCGTAATACAAATGCTTAATTTTTTTCCGGCTTTCAGGAGAGTATCCAGCTCCCCGAGACGCAAAGCTTGTCATATGACTACATGAGTGAAAAACAACAAAGAACTGGTAGCCAAGCCAAGTCTCGTTTATCATATGCGAACATATTATTGTATGCTGTATATCACCAGGAGCATAGCCATAAAGAAAAAAGAAGCTGCTTAATCCCCCCCCCCCCCACAGTCCAGATATTTTTCAGTTGTGCATGTGCATACATATGCTAACACATAGAAACACATGTACGAATGTACATGAAGTATATCGAAACCACCTTCTTTTCACACACTACCCTTGCCCCCTCCCCCCAAAGAAAATTCCTGTGGCCACGTTCATTGTAGCACACATTTGTTAGCAATGGAGTGCAGATGATAACCCTCTTCCCATTTCACTTGCTCTGTAGAGAAGCCAAGTTTAATGTCTGTGTCCCAGGTCAGTAGCCTTGGCCTAAAGATTGTTCTTGCGGGTATGTCATGCCGCTTGAGTTATGTAGACGAATACCTGGTTGAGAAGCCAAGTTGCAAGAGGATATTCATCATGATCATCATCATCAGCCTGACTACGTTTACTGCAGGCCTCTCCCATGTTCCGCCAGTTAACCCGGTCCTGTGCTTGCTGCTGCCAATTTCTACCCGCAAACTTCTTAATCTCATCTGCCCACCTAACCTTCTGTCTCCCCCTAACCCGCTTGCCTTCTCTGGGAATCCAGTTAGTTACCCTTAACGACCAGTGGTTATCCTGTCTATGCGCTACATGCCCGGCCCATGTCCATTTCTTCTTGATTTCAGCTATGATATCCTTAACCCCCGTTTGTTCCCTTATCCACTCTGCTCTCTTCTTGTCTCTTAAGGTTACACCTACCATTTTTCTTTCCATTGCTCGCTGCGTCGCCCTCAATTTAAGCTGAACCCTCTTTGTAAGTCTCTTTGTTAGAGGATATTCCTCTAATTTAAAAAATAATATCATCTAGTAACTTCACATATCTTTAGCTGATACATGGGGCTTTTAAATAAGATACTGTGCATATTTTTAGTCCCACCACTAAGGCAAGTTTGTTGACCCTTAATACAGAGATTTTCCACAAAAAAAAAGTGATATTCCCGATTTTTTCTCAGACTATCTGCTACAACTTCAATGCCTAAATTATTTTTAATTCGAAGCATGTCAAAACAGGCCACCACTACATATCTTTTGTGTCCTTTGAGCTTGCCATGCACCTGGAAGAGAATCCCAAATTCGGGAACGTTATTCAATATTGCGTGTGGGAAAAGCCCTCGAAGAATTGATATTCGTAAGTAAGTCATTATTTTTACTGTTAAATGACTTCGTTGCCTTGCTGCATATACGATTTTATCGAGTGCATCCTGAAAGCATCTTTTGAAAAATATCGTTGTTTGACATCCTCTAGCTTAGTCTACGCAAAAGTACAGACTCTCATAAATAGGGATGAAAATTTTTGTCAACGGAAATGAACTACCAGGGTGAGTTTCGCACTTCGAGAAACGTGGAAATTTTTTCGGCCATATTCGTGATGGTCGGAAAAATGCTAGATTATTTGGCATGGAATGACCCGTATATAAAAGAACAAGCAAGCAAGTAAGCTTCTGCCACCATCCAGCTGCTTCCGGCGTCAACAACCGCATGGCAATGTCTGTGACAATCTGAGGTGAATGTTTTGGTGAAGTGCATTACAAGTGCACTTTTTGCTATTATCATCGTTAACGTCGACTGACACCAAGGAAAGAAATGCTGGTGAAAATGTTGTATGTGGTTCGGCTTTTGTCATGCCACCGCCTGTCGTACGAAGACCTATAGAATAGCTTCAACGGAATGCTAGTCACACTGAAGCAAGGCAGGCTTGCATATATGGCCAGACATGGGAAGAGCATACTGCTGCGCTTGCAAGAAAAACTGCAGCTCAGTACATGATGAAGCATGTTCACTACTTCGTAAAACAGTCCGATGTGTTGCTATCAGATTCTTTGTTTCGGCCTTGTGCGAAAACTGTGACTTTTTCTATAGCCTCGCATATATGTTCTAATACCATGTCGCCGTTTAAGTCTCCTATCTAAAATAACCGCAAATTGTCAAGTTTGCATGCTTCCGTGATGGTACTGAAGTGGAAGGAAAGGCTGTGCTTTAGATTAACGTAGACAGGACAAGCACTGGTCCTGCTGGCAGCATTTGTTCTCCTGCTCTCTGCTGTACTTTCTTGTGTTGCCATCTTTCCATTTCCTTTTTTTGCTGTTATGTGGTCTAGCTTATTAGTGGAGAAGTGTGAAGATGAATTCTTGTGTTTCATTTGAATTAAAAAGCTATTGGTGTGCTAAGTTAGGAGCTGCTCAGCTCTTGGAGTAGCCGTTGTTCATTTGCTATGGCAGCCATAGTCTGTGCCGTCACTTCTGTGCCACAAATTGCATCAAACTGCGCCAAAGTCTCGGGTTTGGAGTTGTCTATCACTGGCAATAGCCACGCCGGTACGTTAACACATGTGCAGCTTGTTCTTGTGGCCCCCAATATCAGACCCACGTACAAAGAATTATTCTGCTGAATAAACAGCGGTCATGCGTGCGTCCCAATTATTCCACGATGCTGTGGTCGGTGCCAATGCAGCTTCTGATGTGTAATTCGGCTTTATGGCAAAACACGCTCTCCTCAGAAACTCGTGACGAGTAGGCCATTGTGTAGCGTGAAGCGTGGCAGTGATTCATTGATGGACACCATTCATTTCAAAAACACTGTAAATAGCTCGTTAAAAATTACACTGCATGTAATTAAAGCAATTTTCACTTATGACTGCCTGCTTACTACCAGAATGTCTGTCATGTGTATTTTCAAACATAACTGAATGAAATCGGAGAATATCATAGGAATAGATAATAAGGAACAATGTCAAGTTCTCCGTGCTTTGCGTCCACAGAAAAGCACGAAGATGTAGGTGCCTAGATTGATAGATAGAGACTGATGGACAGATAGACAGAAAGACAGATGCTCAAAGTACCTACAGTATGCAAAGAAGTGCTTAGCAAGTAAAATTTTTGATACTTACCCCCCCCCCCTCCTTGTTGCGGTAACCACCTGGATTCGGAATATTTGAAGTTGGCGGGTAGGCCTGAAAGCTGGGCCAGTTGGTGATAGTACCTGAACATATTTTAACACAGTGCACGACTACGCGGTCTCAAGAGAAGAACAGAGAAACCACAGCACTAACTCGCAACTGAATATTTATTATTTTTGCCACACTAAGGCAAAAATAATGTTCATAATATCAGCTGATATTTTTTTGCCTTATTGTGGTCACATGGGTGTGACGGTTGTAGTGTTCCTTTTTCGTTCATGTTTTTTTTTAATAAAAATTTAGTTGCGAGTCAGCACTGCGGTTTGTCTGTTCTTCTCTTGTGCCTGCGTAGTCGTGCGCTGTGTTAAAATATGTTCAAGAAATGGGCAGGTATGTAAATGCGTATGTGCCGCAGAAGCACGTGTCAAATATTAGAAAGATTTAGTCTGTGTAACTCATAGCCATGATGACGAGTGTGGACACTCTAAATTTGCATGCTCATCAAAACCCGATGAGGGAACAACCGCCTCTATAGCTCCATAAGAGGATAGGGCAAGTAGTGTGAAGGTTGCAGGTTCAGTATCGGCAGGGGCAAGTTGTCTTTTCGTCCACTTTACTTTGTTGTTGCAGATTCACTATCTGCGGAGCAAGTTGTCTTTGGGGCCACTTGTCTTTGTTCACAACTATTTTGTAGTAGCTACAATACACCTCAGCAGTACAAATAACATCCCCTATACTTTCCTTGGCTTTTCGTTTTTATCATTAAAATTGCATGAAACAGAGAAGCATGACCTCAACATTTCCTGCCTTCACGAATTAATGCAGCAGTGAAGTCGGTATCTAGCTGCTTCAAAATATATTATAAAGTACACTGCACTCACTAATTAGCACTGCTGTAGCAACTGCTAAGCTGCTATTGTGCTCAAGGACCACTATTGCAAAGGTGCTCTGTGGTAATGCCGTCCCTGAAACACGTCAGAAGCTACACATATAGTACATCATTATGAAACATTCTCAAGAATCCCTGCCTCACCTGCGAGCCACTCTACTCCACCTGACAAAGCAGTGCTGGCCTGTGTGGGCGATATGCTCTCTTGAGGAGATTACTTGACGGGAAAACCATGAGGCATTACATCACATATTATTGCGATAGCAATTATATGGACACTCTCGGCTGGATTTCTCCGCCGGTGTTAGCGTCACTGATCGTATATGTATACGTGTCTATATTGCAGGACAGCATCGATATCGTGGTCTTGACGCCAATTATTCAGCGAAGTCTCCAGACCAAATCTTCAGTTGAAAAAGATGCGCACTGTGATGATGATTATGTACAGGTGAAGAGGGTGAAGAACAAACACAGTGAATTTTGTGCTCACACTGATTTCCCCTTTGCACGGAAGCAGCCAACCTTGCCATTGTTTAGGCTGGTGTGCATCTTAGGAAGGGTTTCAATCGAAAAACGTGGACAACCTCCGTGTCGCAGCGACGGTAGTCTGAAGGCATGACAGCGAGGGTTACGTGATAGTTTACTGGAGAAGTTCGCTAGACGCATAGGGGCCGATAAAACACGACTGAAACTTCTCGGACAGGCCAGGGACTCTCACTTGGGTCCACAGCTGCGCTTCGTCTCGAAGATTAAACTCAACAATGCAGTGAGATCCATTGCAGGGAATCCTCCAGTCCTGCTGACTTGCCTCCGTATTTAGGTGAGCCTGGTGGCGACGACTGGCAAGGCGAGAGAGTAGGTTGCTACTTTATGGCGTCGACGAATTGACGGCGGCATCAAACAGAGAGATGTCGAGATGAGATGTCGCTTGACGGCCGTAGAGGAAGAAGAAGGATGAATAGCTCGTGGTGTGCTGCATAGCAGTATTGTACGCAAAGGTCACAAATGGCAGGATGGTATCCCAGTTGGTATAGTCGGCGTTGATGTACATGAATATCATATCGGATAGAGTTCAATGAAAGTGCTCAGTGAGGCCATTATTTTATGGATGTTAACTGGAGGTCATTTTATGGATGGTGCTACATGTGTGTAGAACGTCGTCCAGTACTTTTGACAGAAACACCCTGCCACTGTCACTCAAAAGGACACGCAGCACGCCTTGTCGTAAAAAGATGGCTTTCAAGAAGAAAGTGGCAATGTCCTGTGCTAATCCTGAAGGTAGTGCAGCTGTTTTGGCATACTTCGTCAAGTGACCAAGCGCAATGATAATCCATCGCTTTTCGCTTGCTTATATTGGCAGTCGTCCTCAGAGGTCTATACAAATAACTTTGAAGCCTCAGGACATGAAATAGATTGTAGCAGTCCAGCTGGAGATGATGTGGGCCGTTTGCGACACTGGCAAAGCAAACATGAAGCAACCTACCAGGCCACGCAAGTGGAAAGACCAGGTCAGGCAAAGCGACTTTGGATGCAGTCATATGTTTTGTGAAAGCCGAGATGACCAGCCTAAGGGTCGTCGTGAATTGCCTCCAATATCTGTATCTTGAGTGAACTAGGAGCAACGGGAACCCAGCACTGTTCTTCAGGATGAAACACATAGCGGTAGAGAATAGAGTTTTCAGTCTTGAAGTTCCGTACCTGGCGACGGGCGCGAGCGTTAGGAGGACGAGAATAGCCGTGAAAGCGTTGCATAATGGAGTGAAGTACGTGTCGCTGCGTTGGCGAGACGCAAGCGTTTCGTTGAGAAAGGAAGGATGAGCATTGAGAGCGGTGAGCGAAATAAGTGCCAAAGATGCTTGACGGGTTCGCGCACGGATGGTGACATGCCGGGTATATTGGGCGATGGAGGTAATGAATAATGGCTAAGGGCATCGGCATAATTGTGTTTCTTGCCGGATATGCACGTGACGTCAAAGTCGTACTCTTGAAGGCGTAGTATCCAGCAGCCGAGACGTCCAGACAAATTTTTTAACTTTGACAACCAGCATAAAACGTAGTGCTCAGTACGACGGTAAAGTGGCGGCTGTGGAGATATGGTCTAAACTTCTTAACAGCCCAGACGACAGCGAGACACTTATGCTGAGTGATGGTGTAGTTTTCCTCAGCTGGTGTTAGCGTCTGACTTGCGTATGCGATAACACGTTCACCAGAACAGCCGTGTAGTTGGGAAAGCACATTGCCGATTCCTTGACCACTGGCATCAGTACGGAGAAGAATGAGTGTTGCTTCATGGAATGACAGCTATGATGGAAGAGCACACTTTAAGGTGTTAAAAGCCATTTGGCACTCGTCGGACCAGACACATGATGTTCCCGAAGAAAGTAGCTGGTATCCGAAGTAGCCGAAGAAAGAAGCTCCAGGAGGTCTCGAGGTCAGAGAGGACTTAAGGATCGACAGCAGCCTCCACCGGTCTTCAAGACAGCAACGATATCGTGGTCTCGACGCCGTTTATTCAGCGGAGCCGCCAGAACAAATTTCCGGACGAAAATCATGCTCACAGAGATAATGGTTATATACGAGTTAAGAGAATGGAGAACAAACGCAGTGAATACTGTGCTCACAATATATATAAAAATGCAAGAAAGAAAAATAATTAAGAAAAATACTCTGGCAGGGAATCAAACGTGCACCTCTGAAGTGGGAGTAAAAGGCGTTATACACCGAGCCACTAAGGAGCACCTCCTTCGACGTTCAAACTGCACGCTATCTATATCTACTACTTACCACTAGTGATGGGCATCTCAGTGGAAAGAGCGTGTTTTCAGTATTACCAGCAAGATGGTGTAATGAGCGCGCGTCGCCACATCGTCACAATGCAGCAGGGCGCGCTCTCACCTCCCAAGCGGCTACCAGCTACTTTCTTCGAGAATGTCATATGTCTGGTCCGACGAGTGCCAAATTGCTTTTAACACCTTAAAGTGTGCCCTTATGTCATAGCTGCCATTCAATGAGGCAACACCCATTCTGCTCCGTACTGATGCCAGTGGTCATGGAATCGGCACTGTGCTTTCGCAGCGACTCGAGTGTTCTTGTGAACGTGTTATCGCATACACAAGTCAGACGCTAACACCAGCTAAGGAAAACTACATCATCGCTGAGCAAAGTGCCTCGCCGTCGTCTGGGCTGTTCAGATGTTTAGGCCATATCTTCATGGCCGTCACTTTACCGTCGTGACTGACCACCACGTTTTATGCTGGTTGTCAACGTTAAAAAATTTGTCTGGACGTCTCGGCTGCTGGATGCTTCACCTTCAAGAGGACGAATTTGACGTTACGTGCATATCCGGCAAGAAACACAATGATGCCGATGCCCTTAGCCATTGTCCGTTGCCTCCATCGTCAAATATACCCGGCATGTCACCATCCGTGCGCGACCACGTCAACGCATCTTTGGCACCTATTTCGCTCACCGCTTTCAATGCGCATCCTTCCTTTCTCAAGGAAACACTTGCGTCTCACCAACGCAGCGACACGTACTGTCACTCCATTATGCAACGCTTTCACGGCTCATCTCGTCCTCATAACGCTCGCGCCCGTCGCCAGGTGCGGAACTTTAAGACTGAAAACTATCCTCTACCGTTATGTCTTTCGTCCTGAAGAACAGCGCTGTGTTCCCGTCGCTCCTAGCTCACTCAAGAGACAGATATTGGAGGCATTTCACGACGACCCTTAGGCTGATCATCTCGGCTTTCACAAAACATATGACTGCATCCAGAGTCGCTTTGCCTGACCTGGTCTTTCCACTTGCGTGGCCCGGTAGGTTGCTTCATGTTTGCTTTGCCAGTGTCGCAAACGGCCCACATCATCTCCAGCTGGACTGCTACAATCTATTTCATGTCCTGAGGCTTCAAAGTTATTTGTATAGACCTCTGAGGACCACTGCCAATATGAGGAAGCGAAAAGCGATGGATTATCAATGCGCTTGGTCACTTGAGGAGGTATGCCGAAACAGCTGCACTACCTTCAGGGTTAGCGCAGGACATTGCCACTTTCTTCTTGGAAGCCATCTTTTTACGACAAGGCGTGCTGCGTGTCCTTTTGAGTGACTGTGGCAGGGTGTTTCTGTCAAAAGTACTGGATGACGTTCTACACACATGTAGCACCATCCATAAAATGACCTCCAGTTAACATCCATAAAATAATGGCCTCACTGAGCACTTTCATTGAACTCTATCCGATATGATATCCATGTACATCAATGCCGACCATACCAACTGGGATACCATCCTGCCATTTTTGACCTTTGCGTACAATACTGCTATGCAGCACACGACGAGCTATTCATCCTTCTTCTTCCTTTACGGCCATCAAGCGACATCTCCTCTCGGCGTCCCTTTGTTTAATGCCGCCGTCAATACGTCGATGCCATAGAGTAACAACCTACTCTCTCGCCTTGCCACTTGTCGCCATCGCGCTCGCCTAAATACGGAGGCAAGTCAGCAGGACTGGAGGACTCGCTGCGATAGATCTCACTGCATTGTTGAGTTTAATCTTCGAGACGAAGCGCAGCTGTGGACCCAAGTGAGAGTCCCTGGCCTGTCCGAGAAGTTTCAGTCGTGTTTTATCGGCCCCTATGCGTCTAGCGAACTTCTCCAGTAAACTATCACGTAATCCTCGCTGTCATGCCTTCAGACTACCGTCGCTGCGACACGGAGGTTGTCCACGTTTTTCGATTGAAACCCTTCCTAAGATGCACACCAGCCTAAACAATGGCAAGGTTGGCTGCTTCCGTGCAAAGGGGAAATCAGTGTGAGCACAAAATTCACTGTGTTTGTTCTTCACCCTCTTCACCTGTACATAATCATCATCACAGTGCGCATCTTTTTCAACTGAAGATTTGGTCTGGAGACTTCGCTGAATAATTGGCGTCAAGACCACGATATCGATGCTGTCCTGCAATATAGACACGTATACATATACGATCAGTGACGCTAACACCGGCGGAGAAATCCAGCCGAGAGTGTCCATATAATTGCTATCGCAATAATATGTGATGTAATGCCTCATGGTTTTCCCGTCAAGTGATCTCCTCAAGAGAGCATATCACCGACACAGGCCAGCACTGCTTTGTCAGGTGGAGTAGGGTGGCCGGCAGGTGAGGCAGGGATTCTTGAGAATGTTTCATAGCGATGTACTATATGTGTAGCTTCTTATGTGCTTCAGGGACGGCGTTACCACAGAGCACCTTTGCAATAGTGGCCCTTGAGCACAATAGAAGCTTAGCAGTTGCTATAGCAGTGCTTCAAAATCTCATTGCCATTGGTGCACTGCGCTGCTAAAGTAACTGCGCAGGAGCCACTCCTTAACCATGACATTGGGAATTGTCTGCGAAGCCAAGCCCTGAGTGGTTCCTGCGCACTTGTTTCCACATGCAACTGGAAGGGAATCACAGCAGTGCTGCCCACTGTTGGTGTGATATGCTGCACATGGTAATCGTAGCTAACCTGTCTCCACACACCATAATACGGTGGGGATCCTGAATTTGCAAGTAGCAACAGGTTGCAGAAGCACTGTTTTTTGAGTCCTTTCCTTGCACCCACAATTATTTATCTGTGGGTCTTTGTAGACTTAGATCCCCCTGTCCCCATTGCAGCTTTACTTGAATGACTGGTTGGTGCTTTCACGAGGCAGATGCAACCGCAGCAGTGTAGCATTGAACTACTGTTGGGCCGTTGGAACTGAACAGGGGCACAGTTCACATTGTAGATAGTATTGGCAGTCTTTCTCCTTGTTTATTAGGTGAGCTATTCTTCGTAAGGTGAAGTGTTTGCATAAGTGTTTTAACAGCTACAGTTTTTTGGTTGCGGCATTTCATGTCTGGGGACGACTGTAGATTGAAGTAGGATTTACCCAATTTGTGTGGGTCAATCCAACTACAGTTATGTGCCACTCCTTTCACCACTCCTATTACTCTCTACTCCTGCTAATCAACATTATGCCCACTACTGCTCCCACCAGTCCCTCTGCTCTCTGCTCCCATAACTCGCCACCATGCCCACTGCTGTCTCGGCCACTCGTTCTACTTCAGTCACCCACTTCTTTCAACCCCACTGCACGCCACCTCCTTTTTGTTGAGAAGTTCATCACGCAAGGTGACTAGCCCACTTCCATAATTCAGTGGCAGTGCCTTCTCAAGAGAAGCATGTTTAGCATTTAGGGAAACGGATATAGTTGCTGTGACCAAGGAAGTGCCTGACGACCTTTTCTGATTTGTGCAGCTCTTCCGGAACGGCGTCGACACTGGACACTCCGTCTGCTTCGTGGAAGGCACATTAGACCATGATAATGCATCTGTTGTCCACTCGAGCTTGGAGCAGGGATGTGGCATGGCTCGTATCACCAGCTCAAGCACAAGCGGGCTGCAGTGCATGTGTCCGTGCGGTACATGTGCACCACGTGAGGGGTTCCCCGAGTGCAAGTCAAGACAAAAGGTCGACAAAGAACTGTGCCTGGCCTTCAACACTTTCATTGCATGTGGTAAATTGGAGAAGGGTCTAAAGGCTGATGGCAAGCTCTCTTTGTGTCACATTGTGTCCTGTCTATCATCTCAGGGCATCAAAGGTCATGTTATTGGACTGACCAATTTTCGTGGAGGCTTTTATTTTGCTGCATGCACCCTGATGAAAGAATTACATTTATGGCCTTGCAGACTGTCTTGGGGCACGGAGAACATCAAGCCGATAGTGGAAGCTTCTCGTGTCTTGAACTACTTGCTTAGCTGCATAGCCCTCGCCAGCACTTTCTGCTTCCTATGTCTAGTCTCTGACATTGAAAAACTTGCCACGATTACTGGTTGGGTTCGGGACTTGTCTGCAGACGGTGACATTGAGAGTAATCCCGGACCTGTGAGCTTCCCAACAACATATGAAGAAATGTCTGGACCTACATTTTTTGACTGGGCCCGAGACAAGGAGGGGCAAGGTACAGACATGCTCTCTGGTGCCAGGGCCTTCGTCAGCAACCGTGCGTGTGCTGATGTGAATACTGCCATCATCAACAACGTTTTGTGGCACTCTGGTCGGCTTGGTGAAGTGAAACATCTTAGGCTGGGTACTTGGACAACTCTTTTGTACCCCACCAGTGTTCATGGCCAACAGCAACTCCTCTCTGTCGCAGACATCAGGCGTGAGGACAGTCGCGGTAAACACGTTGACTCTGTTCCTTTCGAAGATCTCCATTCTTTAGTCAACCCCACTACATCATTGCAAGGTGGTGCATTCCGAGCTAAAGCAGAGCCGTGCAAAAGCTCTTGCCTCTTTGGCGTAGGCTCTGCACAGCCAAATAGCCAAGCTCGATCTCAACCAGTTGCGAAAGATGCAGATGCTGCAGGCCGGCAAAGGCAGCTTTCGCACCCGTCTCCTCCTTCCGCCCCTGATGTAGTTGTGGCTGCAGTTGGACACACCGGGAATGTCCTGAGTTCATCCATGGCCATGGGGAAAGGTGTGGCTTTTCCTCTGTCTGGTGTGGGTCATTATCCATTTATTCGTCGGCAGGGCACTACTGCCATTGTCATCGGCAAAGGTGTGCCAAACAGTAGTGCACTGACTGGATTGGTATATGCCTACCGCATCCCCATCACTGTAACACATAAAGGTGAAGAAGGCTCAGGGGTGGTCCGATTGGGTGGCGATATAGTACCTGAAGAAGATGCAGTGGCACTGCGAGCCTTGCGTACCGATAACAGTCCTACGCAAATGCTGGCTAATGGTTCAAGAGTGTCACTTGTTGGAGAGTGGTTTCCTCTGAAGGGCAATGGCACGCATACTATTTCCCACATTCGGCGGTGGGGCCCTCCCTGCTTTGTGTACAGGCCCGAAATTGCGGGCCCTGGAGGCAGCACTCTCACCTGCACTGTAATGACTGAAGAAGAGCGAGACCAATTGAAACACACAGTGATTACTCGCGACACTGACATCACAAAGTTGAGGCTGTTAATGAGTAGGCCCTATCCCACCACTTGTGAGGCGAGTGCTTTCAAGCTGGGGCTGATGCTGGCATGGGCCAACTATGGGGTACGGGACGCAGCCCGCTTTAACGTCTTGACTGGTCAATCCCAAGTGCATGAGCCTGAAGTGTTCATCAAGGAAGACTCAACAATTACGCGCCTCTTCAACAGCTCCGGTGTGCCTCACGAGGATTGTGGGGGCCTGATTCAGCCAGCTTTCCCATTCTTTAATGGCTGGAAGCGTGGGCGCCTCGCTTTCTTCGCCTATGAGTGGTGTGTTCCCAGAGGTGAGGGCTTCTTGATCTTGCCATCATGCTTCGAACAAGGGGGTGGTTTTGATGAGGCGGCAGTCTACCTGTTGAGCCTGCTTCCTTGGCCCTGGGGCAACATGAGCATCGTGCTGGAAACTGGGGTGAAGGGTGACCCCACTCCACGCAAGCAGATGTATACATGGTATGGTGCCACTACTATTGTGCCTGGAGCACTGTGCATAAATGTTGTTCTGAACCAGTGCTGCATTGTAGACAGGGAGTATGGCGAACCTCCTCTGGCACAGTATCCGACTATGGGCCCCACTGCTGTGGAATTCTGGCCTCCGTTTTCTCCCATTCCCGTCAACTTTGAGGCTGGCCAGGACCATTTTGTGCCGGCGTCTGCCTTTGCTGCGTCTTGGGCGCTGGGATATGACGTCGGTACCATCAGCAGTGTACTTGCCAAGATCGAAGTGCACGGTTTATTCGACAACGTGGGCCGTTGGGTGCTTGAGGCTCCCTTGTTTGCCATGAGTCACGCAGGGATTATGGCAACCCAAAAAGTGCAAATGCTCGACACTCCAGCTGAGGAAGGTCACGGGAAATCGCTGCTCCCGACTATCCCAACCAACATGGATGACGCTGATGATGTGCCCTTGTTGTACAGATGTTGGGCTGCACCAGGCTACCGCATAGGCCACATTCCAAAGAATGCAGTGTGGGCGGATGTCGTCCTTCCCCCTGACGGACAAATCACACTGCCTTACATTCCCACCCTCAGTGCAGTGAACTCTGGACTATGGCGCTTTGACAGCCCATTTGCCAGCACTGCCATCAGCGTGGATGACCCCCTGCTTGCCGCCATCCAGTTTGTCGCTAGTGAGCAACTATTCGTTGGCTGGCACATTTTTCACTCTGCCTTAGGCATCGCCACAGACAGTATGCAGTTTCTATTTTCGGGGCAAGGGATAGGTGTAGCAGAAGACAAATACTTTAGGGGACTGTTTGGGTATGGGTTGGGAGAAACGCCGGACTTGGGCAACTTGGTCCAGCATGCTGTCACCAAGATAGTCAATGGCCCTGTTCTCACCACTGTCACAGGCGTGCCTCTTCCATTCAGACTCTTTCCACAGCGAAACTGGGAATCACAAGTGCTGGACTTTACCAATGCCGTCCGCATTACTAAAGCATGCCCAACACCGATGACTGACATTGTGGTATTCAAATACTCAACCGACGTGCCGAGGGAGTTCCTGCCTTTTCTTGTGAGCGATGCCACCCTCGGCAACAAGGACACCTTTGATGCAGAGCTACAAGAACTCCCCCTCTTCCATGGACTCCCCGACTACGGCTGCATAGGGCCGTTCCTCTATGAGGGGGATGAACCGGACTGCAGGAGAGTTCAAGAGGATGATGTGGTGAAAGTGTCAGCCCGGTCTCTGTGGCAGAACAGGCTGATGCACAGCCAGTCAATGTACGAGCTGCGTGACTATGTTACTGGACACCCCGTGGCAGGGGCTCCCGTCGCAGGTGAGGCACCGATAGAGATCCCCCGGGGCCACGATGAATGGGCAGATTGTTCTTTTGACTTTGGCACCAAGATGACGCCCTACCCATTTTTCTCAACAGTCTGGAGTGGGTGGATGGACTCTGCCACACGTCATGTGCTTGCACTACAGCAAAATGCAGAACAGTCTGCGTGGCACAGATTGCTGGCTAGTGGTGTGGGCAGCAAGGCCTCGGGAGTTCGGTTTCTTTTCTGAAGAACCCCGTAATAACGTTGCTATTCTGTGGTCACCTGCAAAGTGAGGCTCTGTACTAGCACTGTGCATGTCTGAAACAGAAGAGAAAACACACTGAGAGAAGAAAACAAAAAAGAAACTATCTCGTGTTCGTGGTATGTAATAGTGAAAGTTTTGGTTTTGGTGTCACTCTTTGCCAGCTTTTTAGCTTTCCCTCCTGCGCACCTACTGTAGAAGCAAGAGGAGAAAGGAAGCGTGTGGTTTGTGCAATAGCTTTTTTTTTCTATATTTGATAGACATCAAACTTTTCATAGCAGCTGACTCGTGAGACAAGAGAATTTAGTATGAAAGTTGCATTGTGATAATATGTCAAGATGTTAACGGATCTTTTAAGGTGGTATGTGCTTGTAATACTTAATCGACCTGACAGGTTACTTTGCACGGAAGAAATGGTGGCAAGTGATACACTGTTTAGTTCTGTTGAGCAGCCTCCCATGATATGGAAGGAATGTAGTGCGCACTTGTTGGGATTTGTCCCTATGCAATGATGAAAGGAACAGTCGCTGAATAATGCTTATGTTCATCATCTCCCTGCTTTTTGGTCTGTATCGCATCCACATTACGTTCCTGTTGAGTCTGTAATTTCTGGAATAAATGTTTTTCATAATAAGGAATGGACTTTTGATTTTTTGTCCGAGGAACGCTTGTGCAAAGCAGTTCACGGAGATTCTGTTCACTGGTGCAGGATCGACTCTCTCTTTTCTTATTTGGGAGCTGCATTAACAGTAGCAACGGCTGAGAAGTTATTTGTGGCTTAATGGGGGCAAAAATTGGAACACGGTGAAGTGTCGTTGGGGGAAGGGGAAATGGTCATTAAAAGAAGAAAAAAATTAAGGCAACTTTGCCCTAGTGGTGCCGAGCCTGAAAGGATTGATTTAATTGATTGATGGATTGACTGATTGATGTGTGGGGTTTAACGTTTCAAAACCACCATATGATTATGATAGACACCGTAGTGGAGGGCTCCAGAAATTTCGACCACCTGGGGTTCTTTAACGTGCGCCCAAATCTGAGCACACGGGCCTACAGCATTTTTGCCTCCATCAAAAATGCAGTCGCCGCTGCTGTAATTCGATCCCGCGACCTGCGGCTCAGCAGCTGATACTTTAGCCACTAGACCAACGCAGTGGGGCGAGCCTGAAGGGACTGCAGATTTTAGCAGCCTTCATTGTTTCTTCTTGGTTTTCTTTCTTTTTTTCATTTCCCTCTTGGTCCTTTATTTAAATTTTCTCTGTTTTTTTATTTCTATTTTTCTCTCTATTTTTAGCCTTCTTTTCATTATTTCTTGTTTTGGGTGATCTAGTGGCTAAAGTACTCGGCTGCTGATTTTCATATGTGGTTTGCGTTGTTGTGTTTGTCTAGCCATAGTAGTAATTTCTGCACTTTACATCATGATCAAGACGCCGAAAGAACGAGCGGAATAAGATCACTCTGGCGAAGAATAACAAAAATCTAAGCCGGTTGGTGCGCATTCATTCTGAAAGAGGCAGAGAATGCAAACACGGACACAAGATGGAAGTCTGGTTAGCACAAACACCTCCTAGCAACTGAAGATGCGCACAACGGCAAAAAAGAAGGAAGGCTCAAAAACTTGCACACAATCTGCACATGCCCATGCAATGTGCAAACCTATCAATCAGGCACGCATGTTGGTCTACGTGAAAGATAACTGTTGAGGCATTCGACTTCATCTTTGTGCAAGTTAATGGACAGCTCACGCATGTGCTATTGATATTATCAATATGCGATGCTTCAATAATTGGGTGCCTTCATTTTTATTCTGGCACAAAACTGCGCATTCATTAAATTTTTTTAAATTTTGGTGTGTATTTCCACCAAAATATACAAAAATTAGGGGGTGAGCATCCGGTTAGTGATCTGTTATGTTCTAATAATCTCCTATATTCTGGAGGCTCACCTTCTAATCTGCAATTTTTTGAAGGGGGATATTTCACGTATGAGGGTGAAGTAGATCTTACAAGCGCTGGACCTGCAAGCAGAACTTTGGCTCCTGCTTTCTACTTTACATTCTTGTGTGGCCATCTTTCTTTTTCAATTCTATTTTAGTAAGGTGGTCTAGTTCTTTAATTTACTTTAGCTGAAGGGTGAAGAAGGTTAACTCTTGTGTTTCATTTGAATTGGAAAGCTATTACTTGATGCGCTAGCCTAGCAGCTGCTTAGCACTAGGAGATGCCCGCTATTACATGTCATAACAGCCAAAGCTCAAGGGGGCAGACATGAAGAAAATACTCTTGTATTTTAATTTAGGTGCGTAGAGGCAAAGCGGCAGTGTACCACAGAGGCATACTTTATTGTAATGGTCACTCTACATAAATGGGCTGATCCCAGGGTGGGATGTAATTGTCCCCCTAATGCCCTAGAAATGTACAGACAATTAGAAGCAAGTCTTCTGGAGTGTCAGTGAATGCTGGTTGTAGCCCAGAGACAGTGTTAAAGACCGTAATTGAGAGACACTTCACGCACACACGCACTTTGCCTTCTACGTTGCTATAAATCTCGGGTGGTTGTATGTCTAGGGTGGTCTGCGAACAAACTAAGGTAAAGGAAAGCACAGTTGAAATAAAGGAGAAATGGACATGGGCCAGGAAAGTAGCGTGCAGGCACGATAACCGCTGGTCATTAAGGGTAGCTGACTGAATACTAAGAGAAGGCAAGGATGAGAGAGAGATGGTAAATTTGAGGGACAGTTGAAATTGAAAAGTTAGCAGGTATAGTGAGGCAGCATAAAGCACAGGACACGGTTGGGGCATTTGCAGCCCACGATTTTATTCTATTTATGTTGCAATTGTATGGGACCAGGGATCAGCGTGACAGCAGGTACGTGCATCAGGCAGCTAGTGCTGCTCCGTTTATTCAGTCCGTCACATTTATAATACACTCTGGGCAATGCCCCTTCGATCAACACACGATAGCATCAAGATTGGGTGAAGCCCCTTGAGCTTATCGTGCGTAGCGCACGAGTTAAGTGCGATACGATACAGCAATAAAACTTGACTGATGGCAGGTAATGAAGTATTTAATTGTATGCTAATAATGCCGACTGTAAATTTTGCTAATTAACACTGTGGCCTTTTTCTTGGAATGTAATACTGAGTGCTTTCAAATTATCTTAAGTGAATTTTATGCATTCGTAGATAGTGCATCGTAATCGCATATGAAGATATAAATCCTGAACTTATTTTGCATAAGCAGTGTAAAAGGCTGTAATTTTTGTCATCCTGTGACTTCATTTTCAGTGCAAGCACGACGCCAAACTCTCTTGTTTAGTTAGCCTTAGACCTGCTCTGCACCCCTCCCTGATAAAGTCCTCCACCACCGCATGTGATGTTAGCTTATACGTAAAATAGCCGGAGGTCGATGGTTCGTCAATCATAATGTAGTTAGAGTTTTTTTTGCCACTTAACAGACCATGGCTCTAAGCAATTATTCTTCAGTAACTTCCGCAATGCTTGAGTTTTCCGACATAGCACGTGCATTTCATTGAGTTAAAGCGATGCTGCTGAGTGTGGGGCTGATCAAAATGGTGATACAGACAATGCCGCCTCGTTTCGGTTCTCTTCAGAAGCTGTTGCGCTCATTTGCAGTCCACATTTGTAGCACTTCGTACTCGGTGCACCCCAAAGGTTGTCTCGATTAATCGGGTTGCAGCCAAATGCCATAGCGGCAAATGAGTGGGTTGTCAGATGCGGGCGAGGGCGGGCACAGTTGGCACGCTTGTTTGCGGTGGCAGTACGCTACACGTCTTTCACTTCGAGGCTCAACAAATGTCCGCAAGGGTGTGCACTGGTTACAGTGCTCACTTGCTTACCCAAAGGTAGCTAGTTCAATCTCGACCGTCCTCGTCTGATTTTGATGGAGGCAAACAAAAATGCTAGACGTCAACGTACTTTGTAATGGCAGGGCTCAACGAAGTACATCTTATTGTCGGAATTTTCAGACCCCTCTATTCATCATCATCATCATCAGCCTGACTACGTCCACTGCAGGACAAAGGCCTCTCCCATGTTCCGCCAGTTAACTCGGTCCTGTGCTTGCTGCTGCCAATTTATACCCGCAAGCTTCTTAATCTCATCTGCCCACCTAACCTTCTGTCTCCCCTAACCCGCTTGCCTTCTCTGGGAATCCAGTTAGTTACCCTTAACGACCAGCGGTTATCCTGTCTACGCGCTACATGCCCGGCCCATGTCCATTTCTTCTTCTTGATTTCAGCTATGATATCCTTAACCCCCGTTTGTTCCCTAATCCACTCTGCTCTGCTTTCTTCTTGTCCCTTAAGGTTACACCTACCATTTCTCTTTCCATTGCACGCTACGTCGTTCTTATTTTAAGCTGAAACTTCTTTGTAAGTCTCCAGGTTTCTGCTGCGTAGCTAAGTACCGGCAAGATACAGCTGTTATATACCTTTCTCTTGAGGGATAGTGGCAATCTACCTGTCATAATTTGAGAGTGCTTGCCAAATGTGCTCCACCCCATTCTTATTCTTCTAGTTACTTCAGTCTCGTGGTTCGGCTCCGCGGTTATTACCTGCCCTAAGTAGACATAGTCTTTTACAACTTGAAGTGCACTATTACCTATCTCGAAGCGCTGCTCTTTTCCGAGTTTGTTGTACATTACTTTTGTTTTCTGCAGATTCATTTTAAGACCCACCTTTCTGCTCTCCTTGTCTAACTCCGTAATCATGAGTTGCAATTCGTCTCCTGAGTTACTCAGCAATGCAATGTCATCGGCAAAGCGCAGGTTACTAAGGTACTCTCCATTAACTCTTGTCCCTAACTGTTCTCATTCTAGGCTTCTGAAAACTTCCTGTAAGCACGCGGTAAATAGCATTGGGGAAATTGTGTCCCCCTGCCTTACACTCTTCTTGATTGGTATTCTGTGTCTTTCTTTATGAAGTACTATGGTAACAGCACTATGGTAGCACCCCTCTACTATGACATGCTTTATAATTTTTTTGGCATCTAAAACCTGAGATAATAATGCTATTACAAGGCATAACAATTTGGGAAAAACGGCCCCGCCGCGGTGGTCTAGTGGCTAAGGTACTCGGCTGGTGACCTGCAGGTCGCGGGACCGAATCCCGTCTGCGGCGGCTGCATTTTTGATGGAGGTGGAAATGTTGTATGCTTGTGTGCTCAGATTTGGGTGCACGTTAAAGAACTGCAGGTGGTCGAAATTTCCGGAGCCCTCCACTACGGCGTCTCTCATAATCATATGATGGTTTTGAGACATTGAACCCCACATGTCAATCAATCAGTTCGGGAAAAATGCATCACATTCATTATTTGCTGCTTATTTCTGTCTGAAATGAAGGTACTGTTTTCCGATTTCAGCATTCATATTTCAGTTTGGCTGAAAATCTCGGTGACAAAAATTTTGTTCGGTATTCCTATAAAGACACACTGAAGCACTTTCTGGAGGAAAAAAAAAATGAGATTTTGGTGTCATGGTATAAAATTTCCTGCAGCAAGCTTTTGAATCACATCGAAAATTTACACATACACTCAAACTTCATTCTAACAAAGGTGCATATTACATGAAAATAGTTTCCTTATATCTAGAACCTAGTTGTAAAGGTTTATTCCTAACACTATATCTATTGCAAGACTATTTTTCGTTTACTTCAATATAAGCAATATTTTCTTATATCTGAATTTATTATATTGAGGTTTGAGTGTACCAGCACTGTATTTTGGGAAAAATGCACAGCACACAGATAGTGGTTAAAGAATTTCTAGCCACTATAGCACATGCCTAGGGCATTGCGTGAATAACTCTGCTGCTATGATTGGTCAAAGCTTCGTGAGGTCATAAGGGGGCCTCTAAAGTTGCTTTCTGCTCAGAGCAAAAGAGGACAGGTTGTGGTCACTTTTCTCTTAGTGTTATTACAACAATCTGTGGCTGTATCAATGAGTTTGATGTAGTATGTACATCAATACTTGTTCAGGCCAGTTGCGCGTGTATACGAGCAGTGACCGCAGATGCAGCTCTAAATGGATGGCACCACACAGGAAAATGCGCCTCGATTCGCTTCTTTCACAATTGTGATATGCATAGGCTGAAAATAATTGTATTCGTGGGTAGTGACCATTTTACTGTTATTGAACTTGATTCTGTCACATAAGCAGTCACCACGTCTAGCGCGATCACGTTTTTTTTTTTTTTTTTTGCATCAGTTGATGTTACAGGGACATTTTACAAAGCAGTTTTATTTCTATGATTACATTAGGTGGTGGTTGAACATCTCAGAAGAGATACAGAAGTGTGAGGGTGAACTTCGAGTAATTACGGGGATTGAAACATTCGTTGCTGAGATTGACGAATACATTTTCAAGTGGGGGAAAACATGTTTATAACGCAAAGGATGACGTTGAGGTTAGCGATAAAGGAGCGATAGAAAAGGGATAACAATAACAAACACTGTTCTCAAGTCGCTTAGCGCAGTTCTCTCCCTGCACTAAACAAGGCTGGCAAAGTTTCACCCTGTGCAGTTCGAAAGTTGTTAGCTTGATGAGTCGCTGCGTGGAGTCTCACGCTGACAGCAGGGACAGGCCAGGCGTGGTTGAAACTCAGCAGAATGGATGTGGATTGAACTTGTCTCGGGGCCATTAGTAGGGCCGGGTCTTGAATGCGCCCGGGTCCCAGCACAAAGAACCCGCATCGGCTACTAGAACGCCAATCAAGGCTAACGGCTCACGGGCGGACAGCAGAGAGCGGTCTGCTTCAGGACCAGGACCTGTCGAGCGCCTCGGCCTGCGACTGCTTCTCTGTCACTTTCTCGGGCCCCCTTCGTCTTCCTCCACTTCCCTTCCTGTCCCTCCGACTTTGCTTTCAAATCAGAATTTGGCCTTCCAACCTGTCTTGTCATCGTCTTCACCGACGCACACCACACAGCACAAAACCACAATCACCACGCACCACTTGAAATTATCGCACACACCATGACGGGAAGACTGTTTTGTCGAGTAGCAGTGGCAACTCTATGTTAGTTAAAAAATGCAGTCAGAGTTGGGCTTGTCTGAAGATACCATTGTAATTATCGCTGTGGCATAGCTACTTTCTCTACCCATCAGTCCTGGCTTTGAGGGATATTTATTCGGGAAATGTCACTGCTATACAGGAAGAGCCACGCAGTTTTAGGAGATTGATTTCATTAGACAAGACGGTGCGATTAACAGCCCAATATTGTGGATGACTGTATTCTATAGCTAGAGCAAAACGCACAACGGGAAGTGTCTTTGTCACGGCACAGAATCTGTGATGCGTTCGATAGCGATTCAAAAAATGCCAGGCCTGTGGGGAAGGTGCAGCACAGTCACGAAGAAAGCTAGAAGAGCGGCCTTTCAGAGCCTTTTCAAAACACTCATTGAGTAACTACTGCAAGCACACTTGCTTGATACCTGCTAGGGCATTAATAATAAACTTTTGGGTTGTAGGCCAGCATTCGCAATGTCATTTTTCGTCATTCTTCTGAGAAGCGTGGCATCTGCTAAGCACTTCCAAGGAATTTTGTGCCAATTGTTCATGCAGTGCCTGATGACGATGAAAAATTATGGCTGAGGTGGTTATGTGCCACAGTTGATAGGGAAATAATAACAAGCTTTTGTAATAGGTTGTAGTATTGGACAACTCCCTCGTTACATTAATTGCATTGTGCGACGACTGGTTGTTCTTACGCTGGTTCAAAACCCTTTATAAGTCGTATTAACACGATTTCTTTCCTGACATCAAGCCTGCCAAAAGCAATTTGCCAACAAGTCTTAAGAACCAGCGTAGCTCAGTGGTAGAATACTGGGCTGTCACTCAACGAACCCAGGTTCGAGCCCCACTGTGTCTTTGCCAAAAAGTTTAAAGCAATGGGGTAGCTCAGTGGTATAATACTGTGCTGGCACCCAGCAGACCGGAATTTTGAGCCCCACTGTGTCTTTGGTGCTAGTTTTTTTTTTTTTCTAATTTCCCGTGATGTGGTCACGAACATTGGCGGCGGGGAACAACTGCACGGGACCCGAGTTGTGATCTCATAACAGCTTGTGCTTTGAAAGAGCGTTTTGTTGAGGAAAGTGTCAAGCATGACATTCAGACTTAGCGATAACCTGTGTATTAACAAATGAATTCAACCTCTTAAAAGAGCACAGAGACAAAACGTTTTGTAATAGGTACTTTATGACGCACTTATCATGGCTAGAAATCTTGGTTACACAAGTGTGCAAAGGTTATTTATTTTGAGATATCTTTAGTGACCAGTGGAAGTTTCGGTTTCAAAAAGCACTGAGCTGAACAGGAGAAGTTTCGGTAGTGAGGTTTAAACACAGCTGACCTCATGACCACGCAAAAATGTGACATGGCGGTGTGAGCGGGCACTGCACTGACAGCCAACACAACCAGCCCACAAAGCCACAGGCATGAAGTAAGCAATCGCATGTAGTGTGAGCACAAGGTGCGTGCTAGCAACCCAACCAGCCAACATAAACTCTTGATGTAGGCGTATTGATGACGACATTGTGAGGAGCTCTGCATCTCGCTCAGTCACGCGGTATGCACTTTAAAATTGATTTTGAATATGTTCTAGGCATATTTGCCCTTGATATTTTGTACATGTGTATGTCTCTAGATAAATCTATCTCGCTATCTTACCTTCGAAATTTCATGTCAGTGCTCCTTTAATCAGTCCCTCTGTTCAAATTTGGTGGCTCGGGGGCTAACGCATCATGACCCGCTTGGGGTTGTGATGACCTTGGTTTAAATCGCGTTTTTTGCAAATTTGTTAGGGTTCTCGTTTTGCAGCTTTGTTTTAACATTAACCGTACCGCTGAGATGGTGCACTAATTTGCGACATTTAAGACGAAAAGTTGGGCTTGTTGATATCGAGAATTATAGGTCATGGAACCAGCGAAATAAGAGATGGGGACGAAAAAAAGAAACACGTGACTATGATCGACTTTATTATTTACAACATTCTATGCATGCACATCAGTACCGTTGAACGCAGAAATATATCGCAGTTTTGTGGTGTAGATTTCTGCACAAATAATTAAGCTCCTTGTCAAAGAGTGCCAGCGAGAGATTGCTGGCAGTGCTGCCTATATTTTATATGCACCAGTTCTCTACTGCCTGAAGAAGATTGCGCAAAAATGCATCGTACCCATTGTTTTTTATGAAGCTGAATAGGCGTCCACGCATGTGTGCCGCGGAGAAGGAGCAAAGCCAAGATGAGGCACGTAAAGGCAGCCATCCTACTTGTTACCCAGCACAGAAATGCAGTGGTGTCCAGGGTTTTCCTGTTCTGCGGTCGTTACGTCGGCCAAAACTGTTACGTCGGCCAAACGTTGTATAAACGTGTTGTTACGTGAGCACCGAGTCGCAGTGCAGGTGCTGGTAAGGGGTCGACACCTTACAGACCATTGCGGAAGGTGATTGTGTCGCCCGCTCTATGAAAGAACTGCAGTTCTGCGCAGCTTTGCAATGCAAGGGGAGAGGATAATTTGAGAAGCTCTCATCATTAAAAAATGAGCCAATGTGTGTGTAAGCAGTCGCTCGTTGGCACTGTGACAAGGAGCTTTATTATCTGAGTAAAAATTGGCACCACAGGGATGGAAATATGTTTCTCATGTAGTGGAAAAGATGAGTGCTACTCAGAAAGGCAGGGGGTATGACTCAGGCGGTGAAGAAGACGACGTTTGGTTGGCTGGGGACTCAGGCTGGTTCCGTTATTACCACTTGACGTATCGTAACCGCTCTCCTGTTTTATAAAAGAGTGACACTCTAAAACGCCTCATTTTAATTGGTGGAGAGTGCTGGGTAACGCCTAATCCAGGAATTGCGAAACCGTACGTTGCCTCCAGTTGCTACGATGTCCACGGACGACGATCAGCGGGCGGCCGCCTTGGCTCCAACTACTGCAGCTCCTGTTTGTCTCGGCTCCTTTCGGCAGCGCGATCCTCCTACCTTCAGTGGAGCCGATGACAAAGGCGTGGAAGACTGGCTCGACGAATACGACCTGGTGAGCAAGCACAGCAAGTGGGACGATGCGCACAAGCTTACTGTCGTCCAATTTTATTTGACCGACGTCGCCAGTCTGTGGTACCGTAATCACGAGAGAGACCTCCCCACCTGGTCGGCCTTCCGAACGGCGTTTGTGGACTTGTTTGGCCGTCCAGCGCTTTGCAAACTACGGGCCGAACAGCGCTTGCGTACTAGGGCTCAGCAGAATGGTGAGAATTACACTAGTTACATCGAAGATGTGGTCGACCTTTGCCGGCGTGTCAACTTGGCCATGACAGAAGCCGAGAAGATCAAACACATCTTGAAAGGCGTGACTGACGACGCATTTCAGATGCTTGTCGCCAAAGGCCCGCAAATGGTAGCGGAAGTGATCCAACTTGTCAGAGCTAATGTGAGCTCTGGAAACAGCGTGACACCACTCGTCGTGCCAGCGCGCCATGTGCAACAATCTCCGCTTTAACGTCAGCTGGCACTGCTATAGAGCACACCACTTTGCTTCTTGGGATCAAGCAATTTGTATGAGAGGAGGTCGCACGCCAGTTGTCCCTCGTGCCTTATACCTCCAAAGGTGCCCCATCTACTTTAGCGGCATCAATACAGCGAGTAGTCCAGGAGCACGTGTCTTAGCGCTACCAACAGCTCACGCACCACCTGTGGCTGCTCCATTGACCTATGCCGAAGCACTGAACGGAGCACACGACGTCCGCCTGTCGCGAACGGCCACGTTTTTTTGTCGCGAACGCCTACGTCCACGCGCCCCTTTGTCGTACCGACTGAGCTTATGTATCAGGCTGCCCGTACTTTCTCTTGACCACCACCTCCGCGCTTTCAGAACCCTTGGCGCACTCAAGACAACCGCCCCATATGCTTCGCCTGTGGAATTGCGGGTCACGTGGCACGATTTTATCGACGGTGTGAGTTTTTCCTGCGTGACGACGTCAGGCCCAACAATTATAATTTCCCACCACAACCGGAGCCTGCTGTATCTGGCGAGACTGCCACCATGGACACATTTTCACCTCGCCGGAGTTTCAACAGACACCGGTTGCCTTCACCTCAACGTCGGTCCCTTTCCCCTATGCTACGTCGACCTCGCCTTGTCCCTGAGGAAAACTAGGAGCCGCAGTTCCGGGGGCAAGAACTGCGGATCTTTCGAACTCCACAAGACCTTGTTTTTCGCCGTTCAACGTCGTTGCTGTCTTCGTTGAAGGTATACCTGTTTTGGCATTGGTCGATACTGGCGCGACAGTGTCTGTAATGACTGAAAAACTTTGCCGTCGGCTAAAAAAAGTCACAATGCCTCTTCACGACTTCGTTTTGAGCACTGCGAGTGAGCAACAAATTTGCCCTTTTGCTACATGCACTGCATGTGTCGTTATTGCAGACAATATTTATGTCGTCGAGTTTGTAGTGCTCCCGCAGTGTTCCCATGACATTATATTAAGCTGGGACTTTCTCTGCACTCATTATGCCATCATCGACTGTGCTCACGCCGAAGTGGAGTTCGCGCCGTTATGCGACGCTGCTTCACTCGACTCGTCCCTTTCACCCGCAAAAGTTTTCGTTGCTGACGACACTTTGATACCCCCATTCTCATCCGCCCTAGTTCCGCTTTCCTGTGACGTCTCTAGTGGCTCAATTGTTCTTTTTACACCTTCTGAAACAGCTGTTCGCCGCAAGTGCTTCCTGATTCCTTTCACCGTTCTGAATATTCACGATGCATCAAGTGCAATTTATGTTTCAAATCCGTTTCCCTCGCCTTCCAAGTTAATGTGCAGAGAGTGCTTGGGCTTTGCCGATGACATTGATCCCTCGAGTGCACGTGTAGTTCCTGACCACTCGACTACACTACCTATTGATGCTGTTGTTTGCTGCGCGTCATCCTCTTCCCCATCATTCACCGACGCAATTTCGCGCTGCATCGGCACCAACCTTACGGCCCATCAGCGCGCCGACATCATCGCCCTCCTCGAGTGCTTCCGCGCCAGCTTCGACCACCAGCAACTCACTTTGGGACGTGCTTCCACAGTATCTCACGAAATCGACACTGGCCTTCACGCTCCTTTACTTCAGCTTCTCTATCGAGTATCGACATCTGAGCGTCGCATAATCGCGGAACAAGTTGACGACGTGTTGAAGCGAGGTGTTATTGAGCCCTGTAACAGCCCGTGGGCCTCCCCAGTTGTTCTAGTCAAGAAAAAGAATGGCTCAATAAGATTCTGCGTCGACTACCGCCGGTTGAATAAAATCACGCGCAAAGATGTTTACCCGCTACCTCGCATGGACGATGCCCTTGACTGCTTACAAGGTGCGGAGTTCTCGTCGCTAGATCTGCGTTCAGGTTATTGGCACGTTCCCATGGCTGAGGCTGATCGCCCGAAGACGGCTTTTGTTACCCCTGATGGCTTATACGAATTTAACGTCATGCCGTTCGGGCTCTGCAATGCGCCTGCCACTTTCGAGCGCATGATCGACAACATCCTTCGTGGCCTGAAATGGCAGACATGTCTGTGTTATTTAGACGATGTCGTGATATTTTCAAGCGACTTTTCAACGCATCTTCTGCGGCTCAAGACAGTGCTTACTTGCCTCACCTCCGCCGGTCTACAGCTCAACTTGAAGAAGTGCTGCTTCGGCGCTCGAAAACTCCTAATTTTGGGTCATGTTGTATCTAGAGATAGCATTCTTCTGGATCCGACGAAACTCCGCGCAGTTGCCGAATTTCCCAAGCTGAAGACCTTAAAAGAACTTCGCAGCTTCCTCGGTTTATGTTCATACTTTCGTCGTTTTATTCGCAACTTCGCCTCCATCATATCGCCCTTGACTGACCTTTTTGCCGGCAACAACGACCTTTCTAGTTGGTTGTCAGCTTGTGATGATGCATTTGCCACACTCCGCCACCTTCTTATCTCACCTCCTATGCTGCGACATTTTGATCCTCTTGCCCCGACGGAAATACTCATGAATGCTAGCGGAGTTGGCCTCGGTGCTGTGCTCACCCAGCGTAAACCTGGATTTGATGAATACGTCGTCTCTTACATCAGTAATGCACTCACAAAAGCAGAAGCCAACTATTCAGTCACCAAAAAAGAGTGTCTAGCCATTATATGGGCCATAGGCAAGTTTCGACCCTATCTTTACGGGCACCTATTCAGCGTGGTTACAGATCATCATGCATTATGTTGGCTCTCCTCGTTAAAAGATTCCACCAGCCGGCTCGCCCGTTGGGCGCTTCGGCTACAAGAATACGACATTCACGTCGTTTACCGATTTGGCCAAAAACATTTCGATGCAGACGCTTTGTCCCGATCACCTCTACATGTAGTGACAAGTCGCCGTCTTCACCTGCCCCCGACGTATCTGCACTTAGTGTCAGCGACATGCTACAGGAGCAACGAAAAGATCCTTGGATCGCTTTACTTATCAACTTGTCGAGTCGAACTCTCTCGCAAAATATCTTTAGAGGTATGCGCCGTCAAGTACAGCACTCTGTTATTAGAAATGGTTTGCTATACAGACGGAATCATCTCTCCGAAGGACGCCAATGGCTCCTAGTCACTCCCAGACGTCTCCGCTCAGACATATGCGCCCCCTTTCACGCCGGCCCACAATGCGCCCATGCTTGAGTGTTAAAAACCTACACCCGTCTGTCCCACCGCTACTACTGGTGTAGAATGTATCGCTTCGTTCGTCACTACGTACGTTTCTGTCTCGCTTGCCAACGCCAGAAGGATCCCACTCCAAGTTCTCCAGCTCCACTACAACCCTTACCTTGTCCTGCCCGACCGTTTGACCATGTTGGTATCGATCTGTATGGACCTCTTCCGATTACACGGTCTGGAAATCGCTGGGTAATCGTCGCTATCGATCACCTTACACGCTACGCAGAAACTTCACCACTGTCTTCTGCGTCAGCCAGTGACGTCAGTCGTTTCATATTGCATCAGATCATTTTACGTCACAATGCACCACGTGAACTCTTGAGTGACCGAGGGCGTGTGTTTTTGTCGGCTGCCATCGAATGGCTTCTTAAGGAATGCCAAGTCATTCATCGCACCATGTATCATCCTCAAACTAATGGCATTACAGAAGGATTCAACCGTACATTAGGAGATATGCTCTCAATGTACGTCGCAACCAATCACACCAACTGGGACAGTATTCTCCCTTTTGTAACATACGCACATAATACTGCTGTCTAGACAACCACTGGTTTCTCTCCATACTTCCTCCTTTATGGTCGCGAGTCGTGAGCTCTCTTGCACGCTAGACACCATCCTTCCTTACCACCCGGATGTTGAGTCGATGACGATGTCACAAGCTGCTAAATACGCGGAAGAGTGTCGTCAGCTTGCCCACTCCTTCACAAGTGCTGAACAGCAACGCCGGAAACACCACTCCGATAGCCCGACGCCTCCGGCGTCTTATGCATCGGATGACCTTGTCTGGCTTCGCATCTCTTCAACCATCCCTGGTCTCTTAACGAAACTGATGTACGAGTATGACGGCCCTTACCGTGTGGTTAAAAAAGCTTCACCCGTCAATTATATAGCGGAGCCGCTTGAGCAGCCCCATGATTAACGACGCCGTGGACGTGCGACCGTCCACATACACCGCCTAAAACCGTATTACGATCCCTCTATTGTCTCCTGCCCATAAGTCGCCAGGATGGCTCTTTTCTGGAGGGGAGGAAAATGTAGTGAAGAAGATGAGTGCTACTCAGAAAGGCAGGAGGTATGACTAAATCGGTGAAGAAGACGACGTTTGGTTGGGTGGGGACTCAGGCTGGTTCCGCCATTACCACTTGACGTGTCGTAACCGCTCTCCTGTTTTATAAAAGAGTGCCACTCTAAAACGCCTCATTTTACTCAGTTCAATTTCACACTTGTGTGTGTGTGGTCATCAATTTGTGTCCCTATATAATGCAATGTTCTTCATTATAAAGTTTAGTTGAAGTATAGCACAGTTTCCTTGTTCTTCCTCTTGTCCCTGTCTCTTATTTTACTGGTACTACGACACTGATTTGCATTTAAGGAAGAAGCGTGCCTGCATCTTCTCCCATTCTTTAGGTGACACGAGCGAAATAGGGAGATCACGAACCCACCACACTGCTGCACTATTACTGGCCCTCCGCTGACGCGGGCAAACCACAGACACTGGCGAAAAAGATGTGGGCATTGCTAATAACACACTGGACACAATCTCTGTGAGTGTTAATCATTAAATGCATAGAAGTAACGAACACCATTCTCGAAAGAGAGGTAACACTGAGAGCTGCACTGTCACAGGCCCCACCAAAAACTCTGCATGTCACGCCAGACCGCTGATCTGAAGCATAACCTCAGTTTTTTTTTTTTTCTCGTGAAGGCAAACCCCAGCGGTGGCAAGATCCTCTCGTGTGAAAATACAAAAGAAACACCGTCATGATTCATTTGCACAGACATTATAATACAGTCAGATGTAGTGACTGCATTAGAGACAATATTTGACAGGAGTTGCCGTCTTGGAGATGCTTCGGGCAAAGTACACTTGTTTTGGTAGATTTGAAAATTGTGCTCTTATCAGCAGCGACCAACTTTATAGCTCGCGTCAAATCTCGAGGAAACTTGTGAAATGCAGCTTTATCGCAACTCCGGCTGCTACTGCAGCCCAATGCTGTGCAGAGCTAGTCATGGTAGGCCCACTTAAGCACCGTGCGTAATCTGTTGCAAAGGCCGTACAAACCCCACTGGTATCACAACAATCTCAAGGGAGCAAACAGGACACTGTGGCGATAAGCAAATCACTGCGATTCCCCCCTAGTGATGCTTTCATTAGTGGCGCAGGCCAATGCACCAATCTTCGTCACCTCTCCCTGTGACGTCGCTTCTCTACGTTTCTCTCTTTGCCACCCTCTTCACCTACATTCCGTGTGTGTCGACAGTTATCGTGTGCTACAGGCCCCTTTTTCTCACCTTTCCGTTTTTCTCTAAAAGAATCATTCTCTCTGTGATAGGCATTCCCACTGCAAAAGTGTGCCCGCTTATAGCTTCACTGTATATGATTACTCATTGCAAAAGAAATTACATAGGTGCATTAAAAGGAAAATTCCTAATTACTGTAAATTAAAAAAATTTTAAACAATTGCAGTGTCCTTTTAACATCAGGGGTGTTCCAATCACTGAGGACTCTGAATGCCCCAACGGGAACAGGCTATTGGGAATTCAGCTTAGTTTCTTTCATACTTTACTTGCTAATGTTTATCGGTTTGTGGCTTACAGAATTTGCAGTAGGAGTTCACTGGAGGGAGGTGGAAACCATCCGCTCTGTCTGCACAAGGTATGTATCTGTAATGCAGCAAATCCTGGCTTTTTTTTTCTTTTTTTTTATCCTGTGGAAAGTGACAGGTTGAACATCCAATAAATCATCAAAGTTGTACTGGTCAGTGTGCATAAAGGACCTGACATGTGTATAGGGTATTTCAAAGAACTAGAAATAAATATTTAAAAAAACTTAATGAAATTAAGGACATATATGGTGCTCATTTAGTTTTTTTTGTACTTGATTGGTTATTGAAGCATGATGAAAAATACAAATTTAAAAAAAATTATGGGTACATGCATTATGTTACATTGTAGAGGGCATTCCAAAGCAACCGACCCACTTTTTTATGGGGGGGGGGGGCATAGATGTGCATGCTGCAATGTAGTTTTTTTTTTCGTTTAGAGAAAACCGCGAAATTAGAAGTAAAATCATGTGAGTGCACTTTGCATTTAAACATGTGCAACAGTCAATGTTTATTACAAGGAATGAGCCAATTGGTAATTTTGGTCTTGAAAGGTAACTTCAATTGAATACCGATTTCGTAGAATAATTTCAAATGGAATAGCTTGGATAGCATATGTCGCATGTTTTAAGAAAAGTGGAGCGTTTGAGTTATGACCAAATTAACTTGGATAAATGCAAATATGTGATTATGACCCCTTCTTTGTTCTCAGTGAGCACATGAATTGAACTGTCACCAAACTCTGATGTACCTGGTTCCATACCAGGTGAAGATACTTTCTCACAAGTAACTTGCACAAAATATACAGAAAATTTGAAACTTGGGGTGCAGGTTATATGAGAATTTCGGTGTGCAAGTTGGCTGTACGGCATGCCTTAACGGTAATGCAAGGAAGGCTGCCTCGCGATAATATGGCTGTATATCTTGTTCTTTCTTCCTGGGTTTGCAGTCAGAAGGGCTACAGGGGCACGTTATACACGCAAAAATGTGGTGTTCAGACAATCCTTGAAGCGTGCTGCAGACGAGTGGGTACAGAAAGGGGTCACTTTTTCGCGTGTCTCAAGGGCAGTTGTCAAATTGAAAGAAAATATAGGCGCCTTGCTGTATAGAAAACACGCTCCAGTTCCTTTGAGGTCGGCATACCGGCAACGGTAAATAGTGTATATAAATAAGTTGGCCTTACTATGCCAGAAAATGCATGGCACCTGGTTGATTTTTTTAACACGGCGCGTCGTGGAGCGAGTAGACGCTGGTTCAAATCCTCAGTCGGGTGTTCCGGAATTTTTTTCTTGTAATTGATTTCTATTTTGTGCATTTATATGTGCACATAAACACAGTAGACTCTCATTAAACGGAACCTGAAGGGACCAGGAAAATACGTTGCATTTAACCGGAGTCCCATTTACTGAGAGGTGACCAGGGGAGCAGAATACAGGAGTGAAACCACTTTTGTCAGAAGCACTTGTTTCATTTAAGCAGCAGTTTCGTTTAACAGATTTCCGTTTACTGAGAGTCTACTGTATACATATCCGGGACATGACAGGGATGGCAAAAATCCCGGAAGAGTGTTCACATAATTGCTATTTCAATAAAAGTAATAAATAATTAGGTTATAGGTAATGTAACTTAATTTTGATATGCGGTTTTGTTTTTTGAATATGTATGATATGTTTTTTGAATAGGCAATGTAACAGCATAATGGCCCTATGCTGCAGTGACGTTACATTTGCAGCCAGTCTACATTGTGTGAAATATGTATCTTTGTTTTGAAGACATGAACATTTAAGAAATTTTTAATTTGTGTCAAGCTGAACTTGATTAGTGTAATATTTGTTTATATATCCTCAATGCTGTATTATTCACAGTCTAACTGTTGCTTATCTAACCTGCATAATAGAGTTGCTTATGTGCTACTTCATAATTATGGAGTGTGCTTCAACTATTGATCGTTGTCTCGGGACTCGACTCTGTAAACTTGGTGCTTTAGGTTAGCATGCGAGCAACTGCCATCTTGTGTAAAGGTCAAATGCTAAGCGACACTCTTTGGCAAAAAGTGTTCCACACTCATCACCTTGGCAGTGAATGCGCTGACTGGCACTCTCATGGACTCGCATTCAGAAATTCAGCTCAATTGGTAGAGCATTGAACATGTAATTTGATGGTTGGGGGTTTGTATGCCACCAACACAAAAGAATATTTTTCTTTCACTTTTGTTCACTTCAGTGTTCGTCACTATTACTGCTCCACAGCTAAAGTCAGCAGTTAATAGCCCCTATGCTTGCTCTGGCCTAACTGTCTGATGGTTGCATCTACGGAAATGAACGATACCCTCAAAAGAATTGCTCTTTCGCTTGAATAGAGGGTATTTTCGTCTCTGTACATATGGAACATCTGTAAAATTTGAAGATTTTGTTCATAGATAAACCGGGTTTTAAGAAAAAATACGCCTAGAGAGATTGAGCAACGCATCTCAAGACACTCGATGCTGCCGTTTATTCTAGCCAAAAAACCCAAAGTGCCACATGGCATCACTTATTTTCCTCGTCTGCTAGTGTATGCTATGTTCACTGTTTTTAACATTATCCGCGTGAGCTGTTAGTGTAAATGGATAAGATGAAGCTAGCCATGGTGTTCTGTATCATTTCGAAGATACTGTTGCGCACATTTTGCATGCGTCGACTTACCTCGTTTATTGTTTTCAAGATTGGGCCACCTCGACTCCTAGAAAGGAGACGCCTGTGGCACCCGATCCTCCGCCAAGTCAGCCTAGTCGTGTCCTTTCATCACCTTGGGATGAACAAACATGCAGCCAGGAAGTCGTTGCTGCATCTTCGTAACCTTCCAGCCCAAATAACGAAGTAAGATTGTCTATAGTCAGTTGTATCTGTTCAGGCTTTTTTTTTTAACAGTGAAACTCTTTCAGCTAGCTGCAGTTTGTGCGGTCAATCAAGAAACTATCGTCATCTTAGTTTAACAGAAACCTTGAATTACCAGAACTTGAGGTATTGAGTCCACTGTACATATTAGACACCTGTGATAACCCTTCAAGGCTTCAACATGCTGGAATAATAATAATAATAATAATATGTGATTTAATGCCTTAAGATTTAGTCGTGTACTAATTATGTCCTCAAGAGAGCGTGTCACCCACTCAGGTCGGCACTGTTTTGCCAGGTAGGAGTAGGTGGCCCGTGAATGGTAATTCTTGAGGAAGTCTCATAGGGACCTATGTGTAGCTTCCGTTGCACAGGAGAGCCAGAGTCGCCAGAGAGCACCTTGGCGCTGACAGCCAACAGCCCTTGCGCACAGTAGCAGCTCAGTATATCCTGCCGCAGTGCTTCAATATCACTGCGCCACAAGAGCAACTGTTCAGGGGTTATGACTTCACAATGACATTGGGAATCGTCCATTGAGCCAAGTCCAGGGTGGTGCGTGTGCACTTGTGTCGTTCACATGCACCTGAAAGGGAATCACAGCAGGGTTGCCTGTTGTTAGTGTCATGTTCTACACTTGGTAATCATGAGTGTTCTCTATCCAGTCAAGATGCAGAGGGGGGGGGGGGTGTTGCTGCCTTTGCAGGTGGCATCAGGTCACAGAAGTGCTAGCTTCCAAGTCCTTTTCTTGCACCCACAAACATTTGTGTGACCTGATGCCACCTTGGAACCTCCCTATCCTCATTGCAGCTTTACTCAGTTAGATTGAGAGTCTGGTGTTTTCATGAGGCAGGTGCAACCACATACCACTGAGAGTCTGAATAGTACTTTAATGGACTTGGCCCTGGATAAGGCTCCTGAGCCCACTTTACAGTGTAAATGGTATTTGTAGCTTTACTTTTTGTTCATTAGGAAAGCCATGACTGTGCGTCCAAGTGTTTTCATAAGTGTTTCTACGAGGAAGCTGTTTTTGGCGGAGGCTTTCAGGTCCAAGGACCATCATAAATTGTAGTGCGATTATCACGGAGAGTAGGCAAATCTCACTACGGATATGTTCTCATTTCCTCACCACTCTCTCTACTCACTACTACCACAACTGACGGCCGCTACTCTTCCAACCAGGCCCACTACTCACTACTTCCAAAACTCACTACTATGCCCACTACTACTTCTGCCACACCTCCTACTTCAGTCGCCCACTTCATTCAGCCACACTGCAAGCACGTGCCCTGCTTATTGTTCAAGAGTTCATCATGTGAGGCAGTTAGGCCAGTTGAATAATTCAGAGGCACCACAGCCCTCTTAAAAAAAGCATGTTTGTTTAGCATGTATGGGGCTATGTAGCTTTTTGTGGCCAACAAAGCACCTGACGACCCTTTCTGATCCTGCGCAGCTCTTCTGGCATTATACCAGCTCCGGGCACATCATCTGCTTCGTGGAGGGCACATTGGACAATAAAGCAGCTGTTGTTCATTGGAACTCGGAGCAGAGATGTAGCATGGCTCGTATCACCAGCTCAAGCACAACTGGGTTGTAGTGCGTGTGTCCATGCAGTACATGTGCGTCACATGGGGGGGTTCCCGGAGTGCAGTTCTAGACAGACAGTGGACGAAGAACTGTGCCTGACCTGCAACATTGCCATTGCACCTGCTGAAATGAAAGAGGCTCGAAAGGCTGATGGCAAGGCCTCTTTGTGTCACACAGCATCCTGTCTATTATTTTCAGACGTCGAAAGTCATAACATGGTACTGACCAATTTTTGTGGAAACTTTTCACCTATTGTGTTCACCCTAATGAAAGAATTTCATTCATGGCTTCACATACTGACTTGGGACATGGAGCACAGCAATCAGGCTATGGAAACTTCCTGTGTCTTGAACTATGTGTCTTGACTGCATTGCCCTTGCCTGCATCTTCAGGTTCACATATGTAGTCTCGGACTTGAAGAAACTTACTGGGCCCGCAGGGTGGGTTCGTAACTTTTGTGTTGATGGGGACGTCGAGAACAACCCTGGGCCTCTGAGCAGCCCAAGAACATTTCAAGAAATGTCTGGTCTTCCATTCCCTGACTGGGTTCGAGATAAGAAAGGGCAGGGCACAGACATGCTTTCCGGTGGCAGGGGCGATGTTAGTGCAAAGATTTTGCACCCTCACGCACGCCCGAATGTAACTACTGCCGTCATTATGAATGAATAGTGGGACCCTGGCCTATGTGGGGAAATGAAACGTTTTGGTCAAGGCAGTTGGACAACAGTTTTATACCCCACCAGTGTCCGCAGCTCGCCACGACTACTCTCTGCCATCGACATCAAGCCCGAGGACACCCGTGGTAAACACGTTGACTCTTTCCCTTCCCTAAAACTTTTGTCTCCAGTCTATACTCCTCCCAAAGTACAAGATGGTCTATTCCCGCTTGTTCAGGCCACCCCAACAAAAGCACGGCCCAAGAGGAGCCCTTCCTCCTTTGCCAGAGGTCCTGCACAGCAATATGCCCGAGCACAAGCCCAACCAACTCTGGAAGTTGCAGGGGGAGTAGACCATCAAAACCAGCCGTCACTTTCACCCAACCACGAGGTAGTTGTGGCTGCAGTTGGGCGCTCTGGTGAAGTGCTCAGTTCATCCAAAGAAATGGGGCTAGGTGTGGCTTTTCCTTTGTTTGATGTAGGTCACTATCCATTGCTTCACAGGCCGGGCACCATAGCCATTGTCATCAGCAAGGGAGTGCTTGAACGTAGCCCTCAGAGTGGTCTGACCTATGCCTGTCGCATTCCCATCATGGTAACTCAGAAAGCTATAAGAGACACAGCAGTGGTACGTTTGGGTGGCGAGATCGTACCAGAATGTGATGCAGCTGCACTTCGAGCCTTGCATACCAAAACAAGTCCCACACAGATGCTCGGTAATGATTCCAGAGTGTCACTTGTTGGTGAGTGGTTTCCTCAGGAGGGTAACGGCGCACATGCAGTCTCGTGCATCCGGCAGTGGGGCCCCTCGTGCTTTGTGTACAGTGCTTGTTTCACTGTCCACGAAGGCACTGCTCTTACCTTTGCTATGGAGGCCAAGGAACAATGGCATTACTGCATGGAGAGGACGGTAAGCGCCCTTGACAAGCTGTCTTTGACAAGCTGTCTTTCAACCCTCCTCCCTTTCCGACAACATGCGAGGCAAATGCCTTCAAGCTAGGACTCATGCTGGCATGAGCCGAATATGGCATATCACGTGGAGCGTGTTGCTACAACATCTACACTGGCCAATCGCAAGTTCACGAGCCTGATGTGTTCATCAAAAAAGATACACCTATTACGCGCCTGTTCAACGGCTCTGGTGTGCCTGACGAGGACTATGGGGGCCTGATTCGGCCATTCTTCCCATTCTTCCGTGGATGGCAGTGTGAGCAGATAAGATTCTTTGCCAGTGTGCAGTGTGTTCCGAGGGGTGAGTCCTACCTCGTCATGCCGCCATGCTTTGAAAGGGCAAACAGCTTTGCTGAGGCTGCAGTCTACCTGATGAGCCTGCTTCCCTTGTCCTGGGGCAACATGAGCATCGTGCTGGAAACTGGGGTGGATGAGGATCCCACTCCATGCAAGCAGATGTATACAAGGTACGGTGCCACTACCATTGTGCCAGGAGAATTGAGTATAAATGTTGTCCTCGAACAGGCGAGCTACCATACTCGTCCGAACCTTCTATTCGACTGCATCCAACTATGGGCCCTACTGCTGTGGAATTCTGGCCTCCGTTTTTCCGCATTCCTGTCAACTTAAAGCCAGGTCAGAATCACTTTGTGTCAGCGTCTGCCTTTGCTGCATCCTGGGCACTAGAATATAATGTGTAGGATATAATATGGGCTCAATGGCTGTGCCACGAAACAGTCGACTAAGCCACTTCTTTTCAACATGCAGGTGTTTGCTTTTGCTTTCATCTGTGCTGCCCTGCCCGCTACCATTTCAACCGTCCCACACTTACCTTCATCTTGCGTGGATCAGCGCACTGGCTACGCACCGGTTGTTCTTCGTCAAGCGATGCCAGCCACACCCCAGCTTTCATAGGCAACACCTGGCGTGAGCCTGAGCACCACTGCGTCATGGGAGCTGCCTACAACACTAACGTCAACCATCAGATCAGCTTTGAAAGAGCAACATCCTCGTGCACCCACTTGTGGGCTCGGTGGCTGTGCCACAAAAAAGTCGACTAAGCCACTTCTTTTCAACATGCAGGTTAGTCATTCATACAGCCTTTTTGCAAAAAAATTAAGTGACTACCTTTTGGTACTGCTCCCGAGCCCTCAGTGTTTGCTTTCAATTGTCGTAGAGTGTGTTCGTGTCTTGCGCCGCTTGTTACTGCTCTCGGGTGACGTTGAAAGTAACCCTGGCCCCGTTGAAAGAAACCCTGGTCCCGATCTTAACACTAACCGAATTTCAGAAGTTATCTGCTGGACAATCTCAATTAATGACCGAGATAAAAGGTCTGAAAGGCGAGCTGGTCGTCGAAACCAACAGCACAATATCTGAGCTTACCAAAAGGATGAACTCCGTCGAGAACCACTGCCAAAACATAGATAGAAACCCTGCAGCGACAGGTCGAATCAGTTCAAGCAAACGCTTCCGAGACGATGCGAGCTATCTCTGATATGTAATCACGAATCAACGACGCTGAAAACCGAGCCCGTAGAAATAACCTAATCTTCTTCGGGATCTCCGACCCTGGTCCATCTGAATCTGCTGCTCTTGTAGAATAAAAAGTCATTCAGTTCTGCGCAGATCACTCGGACATAACCTTGAACCCGGAGCATATCAAGCCCGCGAATCGTCTCGGCCGCCACTGCAATGGTCACAACCGCCCCATAATAATGAAATTTTCGTTGTTTAAGATAAAAGAAAAAGTCTTGTCCAATGGCCGCAAACTAAAATGCAAAAGCTATAGAATCGGCGAAGATTTTTTTCGTCCTGTGCAAAACGCACGTAAACATCTTAATGCATTTGCCAGGAGCAAATCGGCCCCTTTTTCATTGCGCTACAAAATATTGTTCATAGGTTCAAAAAAGTGCATCTACGACGAAAGTACAAAATGCGTAAAAGAATCCAAATAGCAATCCTTACGGCTTGGTCAAACAACCCGACGTCCGACAACGTCGCCTAGCCCTACCACTCTTTTCTCAGCAATCTGTACTAACATACGAAGTTTCTTACCCAAACGTGACATCATATCTAGTGTTGTTCTTTCTTTTGGGTGTAGCTTATTAATACTCACTGAAACATGGCTAACAGATGGTATTTCCGATGCGGAGGTCCTTGATGATCTACCCGGCTTCAATGTCTTCCGCAACGACCATCAGCATCGCCAGGGTAACGGAGTACTCATCGCTGTTAAATATACGTTGCCCTGTTCGGATGTTGCTAACCCAAGGGACCTTGAAACGTTATGGCTGCTCTTTCGTTCAACTCCGCAAGTTATCTTACTTGGTGTGCTACCGTCCCCCTCAAGCAAACAGTGAATTTACTGTTAAACTCAACTGTGTGCTAGACACACTAGCAAAAAGATACGCAAACACGCACGTTTTGCTATTCAGAGGCTTTAATTTGCCTCATAATAAATGGAATGACAATCCTCCGTCGTCACTATGCCAAGTCGAAAACAGTTTTCTTGACGTTTGCTTCAATTATAACTTGACACAGCTTGTTTCGGAAAACACGCGCGTCACACAGGACTCAGCCATCATTCTAGATCTCATTTTAACTAACAATCCTTCCAGTTTATCTTCAGTGACTCAGCTGAAAGAAATTAGTAACCATAAAGTGATTCATGCCGCTTTTGCTTTTGCTTTTCCGAAACAAGAATTATGGGATAAAACAATACGCTTGTATGACAAAGGTAACTAGGACGCGATCAACAACGAACTTATCTCCTTCTACCCTATCTACTGTTCCGAATTCCACAACCACACACTTCAAGATAATTGGTCGATATTTCATAGCAAACTTACTGAACTCGCTTCTAAACATATTCCTGTTATAACTGTCCAGGCCAATCATTATAAACCATGGTTCACAAAAAAGTTAAGAACCCTTAAAAACAAGAAGAAAAGGCTATTTCGCTCCGCAAAGCAACACGATTCCCCTGTGACGTGAAGCAAATATTATGAGGCAAAGAAAGACTACCTCTTAGCTGTTAGTCGCGAAAAATGTTCCTTCTTTCATGATACCTTACCCAGTGTATTGGATAACAACCCCTCAAAATTCTGGCAAATCTTGCAACCCAAGGTACCTGAAACTGTCATCCTCACAGATCATAATGACATACTGATCACTGACCAAGAGTGTGTCAATGCGTTTAACGTCGCGCCTTCATATGGTTTTACTACTGAACCTGCCACTCCTGGTCCGTCACCGCCATCACGTTCAGACTCTGTCATGCCACCCATCGAATTCACCGAAAATGGCATAATGCTAATAATCAAAAAACTAAAGTTATCATCAGCACCCGGGGTAGACGGTCTCAATTCTAAACTGTTAAAAAATACAATACATGTGTGTGCATCTTACTTGAAACTAATATCCGCCGAGTCTTTATCATCCTCCAGTATTCCCATCGATTGGAAGAGAGGCAGGTCATTCCAATTTACAAATCAGGAAATAAAAATTCACCTATTAACTACGGTCCAATCTCTCTTGCAAGTGTACCCTGCAATGAAACATGTAATCTACACCCAAATCATGCACTTCCTAGACACCGCTAACTTCTTTTACCCTGCCCAACACGGCTTTCGCAAAGGCTTATCATGTGAGATGCAACTTGCCACCTTCACCCATGACTTGCACATTAACCTCGACAGAAACACCCAGGTTGACGCTATTTTTCTCAATTATGCCAAAGCATTTGACAAGTTACCTCATAAACGGCTATTTCTAAAACTATGCAGTTTGAACTTGCCCCCGACCATTCTAAACTGGATTGCTGAATTTCTCTCTAACTGTCATCAGTCAGTGCATGTCAATAATCATACATCCGCACCTCTCCCCGTTACGTCTGGTGTCCCGCAACGAAGTGTCTTGGGTCCCCTACTCTTTCTTATTTACATTTACGACCTTCCCTTCCATGTCTCTTCTCATATCCGTCTATTTGCCGACGATTGTGCTATATATCGTGCAATTAATAACGACTCTGACCACAGTGCCCTGCAAGACGACCTTAACAAAGTACAACGCTGGTGTAACGACTAACTAATGACCCTTAACCCCAATAAATGTAAAGTAATTTGTTTCACCCGCCGCCATCAGCCCTCCTATATGCCCTATAACATGAGCAATACTCCCTTGGAAAAAGTAGACTCATTTAAGTACCTTGGTGTCACCCTTTCATATGATTTAGATTGGTCTGTTCATGTGTCGCGCATTACTACCTCAGCTAACCTAACCTTGGGGTACTGAAAACACCATTTACGTCATGCAGCCCCTCACGTCAAACTACTAGCATTTAAAACACTTGTACGTCCGAAACTTGAGTACGCATCCCCGATATGGTCCCCACATCAAGCATATCTCATCAATGCACTCGAAGCAGTCCAAAATCGCGCGGCAAGATTCATTCATTCATCATACTCATATCACACAAGCGTATTGCTACTGAAGGCACGATCCGGCTTAGATTCATTGTCATCCTGGCACCGCATTGATTCACTAATCCTTTTTCACAAGTTCTATTACATCTCGTTTCATCAGACACCGTACATCTTGGCCCCACCCCCACGCCTCTGCCTTCGTACTGGGCATCACTTACAAGTAAGCCGTCCACGCAGCCGCACTACTATCTTCTCGGCCTCCTTTTTCTGCCGTTCATTGACTGAGTGGAACGGCCTGCCCTGTCCTATCGCTGATATCACCTGCCCATCATCATTTGCTGAGAAGCTTAAGCACTAATTTAAGCTGAGAAGCTTAAGCGCTTAAGCGCCATGATCTATGCGTGACTCATGGCAACTCAAAGCGCAATCTCTCAGTGTTCCAGCAGAAAAAGGTTTTGTGAAACCCCTGCCTCCCACCATCCCTGCCGACATTGATGGAGATGATGTTCCTCTGATGTACAGATGCTGGGCTGCTCCTGGCAACCGAATGAGTCACATTCTCAAAGATGCTGTGTGGGCAGACATCACGTTGCCCCCTGATGGGCTGATCATACTGTCGAACATCCGCACCCTTAGTGCAGTGAACTCTGGAGTCTGGCGCTTTGACAAGCCATTTGCTGGAACGACCATCAACGTGGACAACCCGCTAATCTCTGCTATACAGTTCATCGCCAGTGAGCGACTATTTGTCGGCTGGCACATTTTGCACTCTGCTATGGGTGTTGCCACAGACAGTATGCAACTTGGGAGCTCAGGCGAGTGGCCATGGCATGGAGAAACCATACACTTTGATGGATTGTAGGGGACGGGTCAGGACGACTCCCACGTTTGGGTGGCTTGGTTCAGGACATTATCGCCAAGGCAGTTGTGGCATAGTTTTCTTCTTCTTCTGGCATGACACACTTGGAACATAAGCTAGTAGTGGGTAATCTGCTGAGGAAAAAGAAAGAAGGGGTTGGAACAATGGCGGAGATGCATTAATAAACCGCACTGTGTTTTCGGAACTGTGTTTCAGAGTGCTATATTTATTGGTGACCCGGACTACGAACGCGACCTTCCATGGAGCAGCGTGAGCATCTCGACAGCCTCAGCTCTGGTACCGCTGCCACTGCGCCCAGCCATGTACCCTCTTCGGGTGTTGTTGGAGGTACTACTACCATGACGCTACCACAGCTGTGGCTTGCCGATCCCTCCTTATGGTTCATTCAAGTCGAGAACAAGTTCCGGATTCATCGCATCACGTCAGAAGTTCGCAAGCATGAGCTCCTCGTTGAAGCGTTGCCACCACAGGCAATGGCCGAAATACGCGACATCCTCGTGGGCCCGCCTGGTGACACTCTATATACAACAGTCAAACAGGCTCTTCTTCACCGACTCGTTCCACCTAAGCATCGGCGCATTCAGCAACTTCTGTGCAACGAAGAACTCGGGGACCACCGTCTTACACAATTTCTACGTCACCTGCAGCACCTGCTTGGGGACCAGCCGGACGGCTCGGAAACATTCATACTACGTGAGTTGTTTCTACAGCGTCTTCCATCTACCATGCGAATGGCTCTTGTCCCAGCTCAGGATAAGCCGCTGTCGGAGCTGGCAGAAATGGTCGATGACATGATGGACACTGCTCTGGCAGTCATAAACGCTGCCCACACCTCTCCGATTTCAGAAGCAGATTCCCTTCGAGAAACGGCAAAAGATCTCGCAGCTGAAGTCGCCAACTTGCGTCTGCAATTGCTGAGCATTCGCAACTTAAATAACCAGCCTCGTCCACATTGACCATTTCTCACATCAGCTGCTCCGCAACGGCCCCTCCACCAGCCCGAGCACTGCTTTTCACCTCAGAACACATGCTATTATCACCGGCGTTTTCGTGCCGCGGCTCGCAGATGTGTGCCACTTTGCTCATGGCGCGTGGGAAACGCTCCGGCCGATCGTCAATAACAGCGGCGGGCGATCAAGGCCAAGCATCAAGCTGCCTCTTCCACATCACTGACAGAACCACAGGTCTGCTCTTGCTGGTGGACACTGGAGCAGAAGTCAGCATAATTCCAGCGTCCTGAACTGACCGGCGTCTTCGCGAGAAGTCAACTCCTTTACAAGCGATCCATTCTTCGGTCATCGCAATTTACGGACAGAAGTCTCTGACCCTTGATCTCGGTCTTAAGAGGAAACTGCCGTGGTTATTTTGGATAGCAGACATACGCTACTCAATCTTAGGCGCCGATTTCTTAAGGCATTTTCATCTGCTCGTGGATATGAACCGCTGTCGCCTGGTGGATAGCTATACCGGCTTATCAGTCAATGGTTTTCTGTCACGCGCTACGGCCCTAAACCCCACTTTCGTGAAACCGCCCACGTCACCATATACAGCTCTGCTCAACGAGTTTCCGGAGACTACAACGCAGTCTCCCAGGCATAAGACACCCAAGAACACTGTGACCCACAGCATCCTTACCACAGGCCCACCGGTTCGCTGCCGCTCTCGCCGACTTGGCCCTGATAAACTTCGAATTGCTCGCAACGAGTTTGAGCATATGTTACAGTTGCAAATCATTCGTCCGTCATCAAGCTCGTGGTCATCGGCGCTACACATGGTTCCCAAGAAGAACAATGACTGGCGGTCCTGTGGTGATTATCAGGCTCTCAATGCAGTCACCGTTCCAGATCGATACCCGTTACCCAATATTCAGGACTGTACTGCCTTTTTAACTGGCACAACTGTATACTCGAAGATTGATCTGGTGAAAGCTTATCACCAGATCCCCGTTGAGCCTTCTGACATTCGAAAAACTGCAATAATTACCCCATTTGGGCTCTATGAGTATTTACGAATGCCTTTCGGTTTGAGAAACGCAGCTCAGACATTTCAGCTTTTTTGTAGACGAAGTTCTAAGTGTGTCGTGCCAGAAGAAGAAGAAACGTATGCCACAGATAGGCCCCCCCTGTAGACAAGTGGCCGTGGGCACTTGAAGAAAAAAAAATGATCAGACGGAGCTTGTCAGAATGGGATTGTAGGGGACGGGTCAGGACGACTCCCAGATATGGGTGACCTTGTTCAGGACATCATCGCCAAGGCGGTAAATGGCCCCGTTCTTACCAGTGTCACCGGTGTGCCTTTTCTGTTTCGACTCATTCCACAACTCAACTGGGAACCACAAGTTATGGACTTTACCAATTCCGTCCGCGTTTCCAAGGCATGCCCAACACCAATGAATGACAAAGTACTCCATCAGCTTGCCGAAAGAGTTCCTTCCCTTCCCAAGTCGTACCATCTATTTCAACCAGGACATTTATGATGAGGAGCCACCGCTTGGAGAACCCCCACCTTTTACTATGGTCCATTCATCTATGCAGGTGGACCCATGTGCAAGAGGGTTCGACAGCACGAAGTACCAAAAGTGTCACCCCACAGTCTGTGGCTGAACAGGCTCATGCACTGTGAGTCGATGTACGAACTGCGGAACTATTTCACCAGTGATCGCGTTGCAGGAACTCCTGTCCCAGGTGAGGTGCATATAGAGTTTTCACGTGGCCATGATGATTGGGCGGACAGGCCTTCTGACCTTGACATGAAGCCTACGCCATACCCATTTTTCTCAACGGTCTGGAGCGGCTGGTTGGACTCCAGCATACGACACATGTTGGCACTACTGCAAAGATCTAGACCCACTGGCATGTTCTCGGGGGTGAGGGTTGTTTTTGATGGAACTTCATAATAACATTAGTAATCTGTCGCAAACTTCAGGGTGCTTTCACGCTATAGCTGTTCTGCTCAGGTCACCAACCAGCATGGCTGGTTACCTTGTACAAAACAAACGACTGCAAGCAAGTAGTTATGGTGAGTTTTGGATGAGCAACCTTTCAAGGTATGGAAGGAATGTAGCACACATTTGTTGCAAGTTATCCTTGCGCAGTGACCAAATAAACAATTGCTGTATGATGCCTATGTTCATTATTCTTCGCATTTCTTGTGCTATGTCACTACCACATTATGTTCCTGTTCCTCCCGAGTTCTCCCAACTGTTTCCCCCAAATTATGTTCTGGCTTTTCCTCAATTCGGGAATAAAAGGTTTTCAGACAAATTAACGCAGCTTTGATATTTGTTTGAGAGACTCCTGCTCAGTGCAGTCTCGAAAGGTCGGCTGTTTATTTGTGCAATATTGGCTGTTTCGTAGTTTGAGAGCTTTAGTGGGGAGAGAGTGGGTGGGCTGGAAGTGTGCATTTGTGATGGCTTGGGGATAGTAAAGATGCATGTCTCTGCAAACCATGAGGTAGCATGGTGCAGGTCAACTAATGGGAGGAAGGAATGGAAATGGGGAGTGAAAGAGTGAAAAATGCCATATTCTTCAGGAAGGAGTTCCCAAGCAGTCCCTCATCTGGTATCTTTCTGTGCTTGGGCAAAGGAGCGGAACGCAGAGGGAATAGGTTGTCAGTTTTAGTGCAGCTTTTGACAGCCAGGAGCTGCCACTGGAGTTGACCAGTTTTTGCATGCTCTCTCCCACGAACTAATGTCGTGGTTGCATTCAAAGATGCTAAATTGTTCAGTTTCTGGCTCCATTCGCACTGTTTAAAGTATAGGTAAAGCTTGTAAACAATTATTGTGAAGCACTTATTGTTTGCGGCTATCTGATCAAGGTGCTCACACGTCATCTGCTAGGCCAATACCGGATAGCGCATGCCAGTGATATGCAGAAGATTGTTTTGTCCCCATCATGGTCGCTTGACTGAGAGTCGTTTTTTTTTTTTTACTGTATGAAAGTCTATTTTGAAAGCAGCATTTGCCAAGAGGTAATACTAAAAGCTTGGGTGCTCAAAAGTTCCCTCATGCATGCTACCGTCTAGTGGTGTTTAACATTATACGCAAGCCATGAGTTCGTGCTCTAAATAGCACAAAATGACACTTGACTGCTTGCAGGGGTACACTTGATCACTCGTTTCCTTCGTAAAGCTTTTGAGAATGACATGTTGCCACTGAAAAAAAAGCAACAATGAGAAATCGAGGAGCTATGCCAGGCATTCGACCATTTCAGAGCGTAAAGAAAAAAATCGTGGTGGTACGAAAGACAATCAAAAGAAAGTGAGGGACGTTTACGCTTTGCCTTTAAGAGTTGAACGCGATAGTGAAAACCGGTCCCCAGTGCGCCTTTCAACCGCTAAGTGCATACTTATTAATATGTTTTCTTACATACGCGCACGGACGTAGTAGATTGTACCAGCGCGCGTGCGAATGGTACATGCAAGTTTTTGATCTAAAGTAAGAGTCGCATGGCCTCCAAAACACACGCTGCGCGCTCGCCATCTCGGAGGCCATAAAAAGTCTCACACTGCCTCACAGACAGCATAACATTATCTAGTGCTTGCTGCTTGCTTGATCAACGCCTCTGGAAAAGCATGATATGTTTTCCACTAGATGTACATAGTTGTCCATTTTTAGAGCTGTTTGAAAGTTCCTGTGCGTTTTTAGCGGCAATGGCTACAATATCCCGGCCTTTTTCGACTTAGTTTGAGGCCTCCCTAATGCACCTACAAATCGCCAAATGGGCTCGTTTTTGTCGTGACACCTTTCGAACAAAATGCGTTAAATGGCCCTGAAACACTTTTTCCTGTAACCATTGAATGAATTCACTAGAAGAGCTTATTGCCTCACGAATTCAATGCCGCAAAAATTTTAAGAATCCGTCCAGTGCGAATGGAGTTACAAAGGCTTGTCGCATGATGAAATTGTATTATCTCTTCTCTCGTCCCGACGAAATCGCTGGAAGCTGAGCAGGGAGGTTTGTCAGGGGCAAAGAAACTACGTTACCCGTGCCTCGTGACCTTGAGCACTTTTTTTTTCTTCAAATGCCTAGTTTCTTCAGTGTGATCGTGCGCACACACGTGGACAAGTACACGCCGCCTCCCACAGCAATCTTTGTAACTTGCTTTTTTGTACACAACCAACGGGCTCGACGACGGGATTTATGCGACACAAGCTCTTTAACGCTATCGCGTTAAAATTTTGCTCTTCAAGTGTAAAGTCTTAAGCCGATTCTCAACTGGAGCCAAAAATTTTATGCCAACTTTAAACTCAAGCTAATGTGACAGGCGTGAAAAATGCGGCGTGTGGTCAGTTGCTTAGGCCCATCTTTGTATTTGCTAACAGATTGTTGTAGCCTAACCCCCGTATTCAGAAATGCTGCTTGACTTGTACTTGACTTGCCATCGACTTCAATGCAACACAAACACGTTTCAAATGCGCTGTCTTTAGGCGGTGCTAAGGCACCACAGATGCACAGACACGTTTCAAATGCACTGCATTGAAGGGGATTTCAAGTCAAGTCAAGTCAAGGAGCGATTATGAATACGGAGGTAAGTATCCAGCTGCTCAGCTTTGTTTCTTTATACACGAAAATTTTTATGCCAGGGTGCATCGTGACTTTACTCATGTATTTCCGCCAAGTATATGATGTTTAAATTTACATGAACAACATACAAATAAATGAACCAGAAGAAAGAATTTTGCAATTTTGGGCACTACAGAATCGAACAAATGACCTGTCGATTCCTGGCAGTAGGAAGCGTGCGCTTAGCCAACTGAGCCATTGGCGCATTTTCGAAGTTCTATTCGGATGCACCTTATATATCGCACACTCATTCACTCTCTACCTGCACTCTTCGTTTCTTAGGGTGGTGCCGTCGCCTAATAGCAAAAAGTACTACTTCATGATGCAAACACTGACAGAGAACGCCGTGGTAGTCTCAGCCCTTCAGTGCTTTGATGACAGCATTCAAACGCACGCTAGCATCAAAGCAATCTACCAACGCAGCCTAGGTGGCGTTGGCCCTTCTTGATAGCATTGCCTTTGGGATGGCTACGGACGTTCATCACATTGCTTGCGACTGACGGACAAGAAAGGATTTGAAGGATGTAGCATTGCCCCTGTGATGGTTAGGGACATTCGTCACTTGGGTCGTGACTGATGGATGAGAAAGGATTTGAAGGAGCACTTTAGAGTTAAATAGAAAAAAAGAGAACTTTGTAAAGCTCGCTAGTGAAAAGGAGATAGGAAAGCGATAAACTGAAAAATTATATGTACAGGGCAATGGTAAGAACGCGCAGCAGGAAGTTCTAAACTGTTCAAAGTTCGACTTCGTTACTGCATGATGCTGTAGAGCATGTAGAGCTCTGGACTGATAAAGGAAAATAAGAAAAACGCCACCTAATTGTTCGGCAGCACTGTCCATTTGTCGTGGTGTCTGAGTCGTTGTGCAGCAGGATAGAAATGGCATGGAGGGTGCACGGTCGCCACACAGATTTGCCACCATGTGCAGCACCGTTGTAGAACTTTTGGTGGCCAACCCAGCACGGCGGGCCGCGACTTTCGAGCACCATGATCAGTCAACAATCTATGAAAGCAGCACCAGGCCGGCCTCGTCTACCAAACCGCTTTTGGCCACTGGACCCAGGCAGGAGCCGCACCGCAAGTCACGTCCTTGCACCTCAAAGTGCGCCATCGGGGCTGGACCTTGGACAGACTCCACATGGTCCTACGCCCGCATCAGGAATGCTGGCTTATTCTCGTCGCCTGGAACCGTGCTCCAGAAGCCCTTGTGGCTTCCTCGGCTCTTCATTGCAAGGTCTTTTTTTTTTTTCCACACGTTGTGTCCTTGCTCATTCCTACTTCTTCTTTCGCACCCCACGCCACCTGCCCTCCGCTAATCAGTTTCTGTTTCGGATTGCTACTTCAAGTCATTTATGCTTTCGCATCACCCATAAAACATGACTTGTGCACCCTTTCGTCACAGCCTCCACAATCAGCTCCAACAAGGTTTCTAGGGCTGCTTTTACAGGGCACAAACGCAGTCTGTAATTCCCACGTGCTCTACGCGCTTATTCGACTTATTGACAACGCAGTTACACACTTTGTCTTTCACGTTGTGCTACCGTGTATAGTGTAGTGGAGCTTCCATAGGCAGCAATGGTGTATCTCTGCCACCTACTGATACGAGTGCGATGGTACTGACTACGAGAACTGCTGCATTAAGCACCACTGAAATACAACGGCGTCGATGGGAAATGTCGCGCAAGTGAGTTCAGTGCAGTGATGGACATGCCAGGGAGAAGCATGAGGCTTTCGGGCGTTCATGAATCAATATGGGAACTCTGTGTGCTGTGTTTGTGAAGTTGAGCGCATCGCGACCATACAGATACTGTATGGGCTGCCGTATAGATACCGGTGCTAGACCGAAATTATCATATCTTTGCTGAAGCGCCCTATCAGGAAGACACTGCTCACCAACACGATGCTGCATGCCAAGCACTTATTCACAAGATAGTCGCCGGCCTGCAAATCATGCTTCTTTAATGCAGCATACTCTCAGTTCAAAAAGGATTGATTGAAAAGACGTTTGGTTTTGCTTGCACGGTTTGCGATCACCTGACAATCAAATGCAATTCGCACAATGCTCCTGTGTGTCCAATGTCTTCGGAAAGTGTTTACCGGTCGTGAGTCGTTGAGTGTCGTAGAGGGCAAGATGCGCTACTAGATGTCAACATGAGTGCATCAACTTATCTAAGGGTGGTATAGCCACTAAATACCAACAGACATTTTATATCATTGTGTAATAAACATTGAACTACTTCTGTGGAGACAGATTTTACTTTAATGTGTTAGACCGATTTCTGTGAAAGTGATCAACTACATTTTTTTCTTCCTTTTGGCCTCCTTGGTAGTGAGCAAAGTGGTAGTCGAATGACTATCGACCTGTACGCTTTTGTCTCGCGGGGCAACCTGCTCAGCCTTTTGAACACATTTATTACGATACAGTGCGTGATAACTGTCGCTTATTTTGCTGATAACTCATGTGGTGTTCATGGGCTCTGACTCGTCAGCTTAGGGACATAACGTTAGCCTTACACATGACAGTCATCACGAGGTAGTGTTGCCACTTATAGACTAATTCAGTGACTATTCGGACACAGCGAAACCGCGTTTCGTGACACTTGCACATGGCACGCTTGGTTTCGCATGATTGATGTGAGAAATCATTGTTACATGAAGGCGTCTCCATATTGTGTCGCAGATGGTAAAATTTTGTGACGTGATCGTAACGTTGCAATACATGACGCCATTATATTACATTGCCGTATGGGCAAAATGGGCCTTTCACAGAAGCAGTGCTTAACCAGCTGAGGGGCAGATAGCTTTGTCTCCAATCCTTGAGGCAGTAAGAAAACCACATTAGGTGCAGAAATATGTTGGAGGGGAGCAAAAGATGTTCAATACCTTGACTGGTAAGACAAATGGCTTTTGCCTTTGCAGTCATCTGAGGGGAATCCATAAGGGACCCTATGAGTTGTCTTTTTTTCGTTATCAATAATTGGAAATAAAGAATAGAATCTGATTTCTTTCCATTTGATTTGAAGTCATCAGAGGGGAATCTATAAGGGACCCTGTGAGTTGTCTTTTTCCGTTATCGATAATTGGAAATAAAAAATAGAATCTGATTTTTTTCCTTTTGATCTGCAGAGCGGTACACAACAGTATGACATACTGAAGGATGCAAATGAAGTTGCAGTAGCCTTAAATAGAAAATAAATGTGATTAGTACTATAAAACTCAAGTGCTATCGAGACCGTAGCACAGCCCGCGGAATTCGCACAGTGGGCATGGAAAAAAATGCAGAAATAATGTATCTACCTTCTTTGCTGATTTGCATTTATTTTCAGGTTGTAGCCTGGATGATTGACAAAAAGGCAGAGCCATCTATGATACAATCTGAGACAATCTAGCATCTTTTCAGTGCCATAGTTATGAACGGAGCAAAAAAAACGCATGGAACACAGATGAAGAAGAGCACGCAGATACGGGTTCCACCACTGTCGTAGCCTGGTGAAAACTGCGTGCCACTATATTAACACGAAAGTGTCTTATGTTGGGGTCCACAACGGCTCTGCTGACGTGTTTACATCACGGACATGATGCTGTCAATTATATACTACATTCAAACCTCGTTAGTAAGTACCCACTTTAAGCCTACTAGCGATTAAAACATAGTTGTGACGAATTCCTGACCGAGTCTCATGGAGACTAATGCATTCGCGAACCACCTAAAGCTGTAGTTAATGTTCATCTTATGCCTACTATTTAGTGTGCACTAATTGCATACTGCAATAAAATTTTGCGTTGGAAAATTTTACTGCACTGATGAACTCGCAGATGCAACAATGTGCCGCGAACGTTTTCCTGCCATGTCGATAAGCACAGATCAGCCTATCAGTTCAGCACGATTGTGGTGATGACATTGCAAGTAATCGTCGGGAAAAATGAAGGCAAGGTGGCAATCACTGACAAACGCGCCAATGGCTTATCGCCGACAAAAAGCCTCATCACAGAAATAATCCCCGGCTATCTGCTTGGGCATGCACGTGTGGTGTAATGCGACTTTAAGCCTACTGCACGCTTTTAAGGCGACTACCTCAATTCGCTGAGTTGCTGATCGCTGCCACTTCGTCGTGAGGAACCGTGTTCAAGCATGCTCCGCTTTACGGAAATGAAAGCAGCTTGCTGTCGCGGAGTTTAGCATTGCGGGTCACGGGCACTAAGAAACCGTGCTGCATTATGCTAATGCATGCACTGTACAGCTAGCGTAGCGCTTCTACACGCACTCATTCAGCGATAGCCCAAACGTTGTTCTGTCCGCTGCCAGGACTGCTGGAGCATTGCGAAGAGCGTGTGGCTTGCAGAAAGCTCTGTGCATGGCCTTAAGCGGAGTGGGGGTGCTCTACTGTAAGCGGATCGACAGTCACGTCGTGCACCGTGTAGGCGAAGCGCTGCACGCAACTACCCATGCAGTGAAAGATTTGGCTTTGTTACCGTACCGCACTAAAAAAATAACTGCGCCAGTTATCGCTTAGAAGCAGACTGTGGAACCCATGTATCATGGACTGCCGATTATGCCCATTCTGTTGATGTACTACACTGGGTATCCCGGACACCGCGTGCTATCGAACGGTTGTGCAAGAGTGACATAATCTCTGCACTTTGGCAAAAAGAAAGAAAAGCTTTGCGATGGGCACTTTAGGCAACATATTTTGTGGCACTGAATTTATTCCTTTGTTGGCCGCGATGGTGCATGTCAGGAGATGCAATGCATAGTTAAGCTGCACTCTTCGGCAGGTAGGTGTTATCAGGGTTTCACTGTAATATACTGCAACGAAAAATAAGAGAAGGAAAGATTCTGTTGCGAGGCGTAAAATTAGCGCCCTCACTATCCCCAACGCGCAGTACTAACCAGGCTAGACAACGTCCACGAAGTGTACGTTGTCAAGCCTGCTAACGGCAAGCCATTTATATACACCATACACTATTTGGCGGAGCTCAGAGCTCTGTAAACTCCAACGCGTGTTTGTCATCAGTAGCAATATGGTGCGATGTGCTCGTGTTGGGCGCGCCAAGGTCATCGCCTCAAACCTTTGGTTTAGTGCTGCCTCCAGGGAGCGTGGTTTTTCCTGCCCACGCCCTTATCAGACACGTGATTCGAGAGGGCCCAAAGGTCACTTCGCTTGCGCCTGCGTTTACGAAAGGAACACGCTGCTTACACACCAAGAAGTCAAGATTGTGGCAGTTACTTGCGCTTGCTCTGTGTATACTTCAGGGTTTGTTTCGTGCATGTTTACAGTTATTCGGCGCTTGTCCGGTGTATGCTCCTTTCGTGCGTGCTTTGTGCTTGAGATGTGCTGCAAGTTTCGCGCTGCTTGCACTTCTTTGTGCGATTTCGCAATTTGTTGCTGTAGCATTGATTCCTTCGCGCTTGTGGCCAAACGATGCACAATAAACGCTCAACTACCTCTGTGAAGACACGTTTCATTTTCGTGTTATACCAATTCTTAGAAAGAGGGATCAGCGACGTTTTTTTTTTACTTTGTGTGTGTTTCTTTTCATCCCAGATGTACCTGCGAAACCCTGTGAGAAAGATGAGTGCAATTAAAATGATCGTGAAAAGGTCCCTCCTAAAACAACAATGCGAATCAGCCAGCATCCACACGCACTATCTAGGTGATGTCAGCATAAGTAGAGCAGATCTGCATGGACGCTTTGCCCATCAAGGAAGGCGGCCACGTCGTGTGAAGGTAAAGCGTGCGGTTAATGAATTGAGGGGAGAGCGTCCGCCCAGGCACTGCAAAAATAAAGGAAGTCCTATTCCAAGACGTCCAGCACCAAGCATGTGTACCTGCTTTTTCTCTTACAAAAACCACTGGGTGCACTGCCGTACTTCAAATCAAACCCAGAACTTCCCACATTGGCAGCGGATGCTCGTTGCCATGCCATGATTGCTGCAGGTTGGAAGGATATGTTGCCACTGAGGCTAGCTGAAGGAAGGGGCAAAATGACTGAAAACGGTGAAGCTGGCATGACTGCAGCGTCCCGTAGACATACATATTGTTACGGATGTGATGGGTTTATTTACACTGAAAATGCCAGCACTCAACCGTCACTGCAGAATCACCATCGCTCAAGAGCGTCCTCTCTCTTCTTTTTCTTTTTTCGCTCTTTCAGTCCGTGTTACATTTTTCTCCGGGCAAGACAAAACTCCCCGAGCGAGTAGAAGCGATCGGTTGTTGTAGGGCTTCAATCGGGCAATGTGCACAATTTACGTCTTACGCGAACGCCGGTTCTGAGCTGTCACTTTCGCAACAACGTAAGTGATGTCACTTAGGCACTAAGTAATGACGAATGGTCCTGAGTACTTGGAAAGAAACTTCTGGCAAGGTCCCTTCTTTCGAATGGGCGTCCACAGCTAGACGAAATCACCTATAGCGAAAGTCACAGGCGGGTGTTTTGCGTCGTAATGGTCTTTCGCGCAAGCATGGGCGGAAAGAATTTGGAGCCAAGCAAGTCGACGAGCTTCTTCGGCGTGACACAAAATCTTGTCGACACTGGTGTTTTCGTTCGTTGAAAAAGGAAGTATGGTGTCGAGGAAACTTTGGGGATGATGAGCATAGAGGAGAAAGAAAGGCGTATAACTTGTGACCTCGTGTTTCGGGGCATTAAAGGCGTATGGAACAAAAGGTAATACAGCATCCCAGTTATTGTGATCCACTACGATGTTACAATATACATAGCAGCTTCCAAGTGGACATTTTCTAGCTCCACATGTGCATTTAAATACTCGCCCTGTTCTGCATGCTTCTCTATCTAAAGCAGTGGAAAACTGGTACGTTTGCACGCTTTCACTGATGGTACTGAAAGGCAGTCAGAGAGGACACAGGAGGGTAAAGTAGACTGTATAACTGACTGTCTTGCTGAGAGAACTTGCTGTCACGCTCTCTGCTTCACTTTCTTGGGTTATTGTCTTTCTTTTTCTTGTGATCTTTAGTACGTCTCTGGCTGCTTTGTGTCCTTTTGCACAGTTACTAATTACTATAAATTATTAGATTTAGTTACATTACATTATTCAATTTAGGTATGCATTATATAAGGTGGTCAAAACAATCTCATAGCATACTTCAAAGGCTTGTCTTGTAACGATTGTCACACACCCTGTAAATGGGATGCTGTTTCTGAGCTGATTTCAGGGTCTGAATTCCCCATGAAGGTGCAGACAATTAAAAACCGATCCTGTTTTGTACCAGTGAATGCTGGTTGTGGTCCTCAGACGGATTCAAAGCTCAGAGTTGACAGAATACTGAGAAGATGAGCATTCATATTTCAGCACATTTGCAAACATTCTCTGTACATGTGAAATTGGCTTTCATCGCTGTGAATTTTGGATGGTTATAAAAAATCTTGGAATCGGCTGCTGCTAGTACTGCTATCCAACCTATTTCTTTAACATGAGTGCACTGCTGTTGACTGCTAAGTTGATAAGTGCAAAAATGTTCCAAAAGCCAGGTTTATGATTAAAAATATAAAGCCAGGTTTTTGATTAAAAATATACTCCACTTAACACAACAAAATATAACAAAAAGTAGACAGACATTTCACCACCTATGGAGGTGGAATCCTCAGTATGCACTGGCACCAAATGAGCGAAGGTCACCCAGTCTACTTCTAGTTTTGTATGCCTCTGTACACATCTGGTAAAGGACCACGAATGTTGTTGAATGTCGACTTGTCGTGGCAGATGAACCACGACTCATGAAGCTTTCTCTTGCCCCACCTTTGTTTCCGAGCCAGCATTGCTGCATTACTCAAGTTGAAGGCATGCCTCGTTTACCAGCAGTGTTTGACAAGTTCAGTCTTGGAATGTGTGGCTTGGGTGGCTTCAGCCATCGATTAACACATCCCGTGTATGCGGTGGAAACCTGTCTGCAATCAAAGCTCCGTCCCAATGATTTATTTCCATTACATCAGGGAGCACAAGCAAGCTGGAGATTTCGAAAGGAACAAATGCATCGAGGTCCATCGCCACAAACTTGCTCGATTGTTGCATCATTGTCAGCCGGTACGTAAGAGTTTCAAAGTGGTATACAACCTTCTTTTCGAGGCAACCGTTCAGGCAACTGTCTAGACAACCACATCCCTCTTTTTTTGGCAAAGCAGAGAAATCTCGTTGCCATCGCTATCGAGCAATGGCAGTGCCCATGCTTACTGAACAGCGGTGGTTTCTGGTGGTGCCAATGCATGTTTTAAACTTCGTTAACATATTTTCAGGATCTGAAAATGCATAAAAATGTTAAATATTCGAGTTACTGTATAGCAATAAATATCTGAGCCTGGAATCGCATCGTGAAATTTCGTTAAAGCGGGGCGGCAGAAAAAAGAATGTTCGTTGTGGCGACAGTATTTATGCATTGACTCCTATGGACTGCTGGCGGGGAAACGTGAATTTTTCGTTGTAGTGGGAATTCTGTTGAAGCCTTTTTCTTTTTAGCGGGGTTCAACTGTAACCGATAATTCATTATATACGAATTCGTTTTATCAAGGTTTGAGTGTATAACAAAACTCACTGATTTTCCAAAGAGTTCTTTATAAAGAGAATTTCATTATATGCAGGTTTGATACAAAATTCTGAAAATGAATGTACAAATAATGAAATAAAAAAGGTACTGAAAACAGTGCTCACCCAAAACACTCATTTTGCAATAGCAAATAGGACACAGTCAGTAGGTTTTCACCATCACTGCCATGTTCCGTAACAAGTTAAAAATGATAACATGCCCCCGCACATAGTAACTTTTATGAGCGGGTAGAAGTGCGTGAGCGGGTAGAAGTGCGTGAGCGCTGCTACAGCTGACGTCAAATGAACCCGCCCGTCTCGATCGCATGAAGGATGCATACAATAACATCTCCTCACATTTTAGAACTGTCATCGAATGCCCATCTCAAACAAAAAAGAAACCACCTGTCTTGAACGAGTCACGAAACAAAAGGGCAGGGGGGGGGGGGGTCGAGTAGCATCTGCAAAATTTGATTTTAACGGCTTGGCGCACGTGCTATTTCCGCAAGCAATAATGCATAAAGACTCTGTAAAAAAAAGCACTTCTCTCTAGAGCGACCGTATTTGCACGGGTGACAAAAACTGCATTTTGAGCATTTTCGATACGTTTCCATTTTCTTGCACCGAGCTGCTCCAAAAGCACAAAAATTATGAAAAGTCCACCGAACTGTTCCGAAAGAGCCGCAAAGCAAGAATTTCGATGCCAAATTCAGCTTCAACTACATGGTTTTCTTAATAGCACCAGGAATACCAAGAAAATGAGACGCACCCAAGCATGTTTTGTACTTTGCATCTTTCTGATGATGAAGGCTCCCATGGTGCTACCATAGTCTCCTCTAGGCTGTTGTAAATTCTATGTGTGACCCTGCAAAAATGTGCTTCCATGCATCAAGCTGTTGCTAGCTAAGCTGTGTGTTCTTGCGCCACTTTCACTTAGCGAAAATCACAGAGTTAACCACACTAACCGAGTGTCATGCATAGCGGGGTTACCTCTCGGGTACTTTGTTGTGCGCAGCAGGTTCCTCCGATCGTTGTGGTTTTCGTGTCGACTCTACTGCGTGCAGTCACCTACACGCATGCGTTCTGACATCCCTCTGCATGCGACGAGTCTCCTGGATGCTCTGGTGTGTTGGTTCTCATACTCGGTTTCGTGAGTGTCAGAATGCGTGCAACCCGCTTTCGGTTTATCCCATTAGCAATTATTAGTTAGGTAAGCAAACTTTATTGAATTTTGTGATAAAAAAGCCATTGCATGTCAAATTCACATATCGGTGTCTGCAGGTAGCAAGAGACCCACTTTGTAGCAGCACTGGAGACTTGTTCATAGTGCACGCTATGAAACTTGCACGATTTGCGAAGCTTTGATGCACATAATGCGCGTTAAACAATTTTGAACGGGCTCCTCAGCGCTTCATTCATGACTCATGCCGCATCAGGAGATTAGTGGCACAGGTTTCATAATCGGTGATTCCTGATATGGCTCCATTTTGTAATCTAAACTCGGAATGAGCTTTAAGGAGGCGTCACTGTGTGCCGGCTCTGTTCTGCATGAGCTGTTAGGCTTAGCTTTACATTCGACTGATGTTTCGCTCGATGACTGGCATGCATTCTTGTTTGTTTTTTTTTGTTTTTTTACAACAGATCTGGCCTTCGTACGTTCGGTGGTTCGTTTTATGTGGACACATCACTTACCTAGCTGCGCTGTGCGGTGCGAGTGCTTAACGCAAGTCACGGAGCGGCATGGGTGGCAATCGCAAGTCTCTGTATTTTTGGGAGTTCTGGATCAACGGTGATGGCATACGATATTAAAGAAAATAGAATAGGCCAATGTGGGCAGTATTAATAATGTGTTGTTTCACACATTTGAGAGGCGTTACGAGTACCATTCGCTTACCGCTTAGTGCCATACACACACACATTTCACAAGATAGTCAGTGTGGCGAGGTTTTTAGGCTCTTTTGCCGCACTCTTGAATGCGTTCCAGTACGAGGTGGCCACGTACGGTAGTGCAGGGCACTTTTCTTGCCTGTTAAAAGTTTGCAGTATTCTTGATGCCGTGCCGACTGCACAGTTGAGCAGATAGAGAAGCAGACGTATGAAAAGTGAATGCAGTAATATGCTAAATCATGTTACTGTTTTTAAGGGGAGGCCCACTGTTACGTAACTATGATTCCTGTGCAATCACAATGTTTTTATTCTTTATGGGTGTGGTTCATTTTTCTTTTTTTTAATGTTTCTAATGAACCGAGTTTACGAAACCTTTTTTTTTAATATTATTTCACATGTTTGTTGCGAGGGCTAAATAAGTCATGTGGTATTTAAAAAGTAGTGCAGTTAATACTTGGCGATAATCTGTGCAAAAACATTTTTCAAAGTCTGTTTCAGTGTAATGTGTAATATAAGCCAATATGCACTTGTCCCTACGTTGCTAATTTTTTTTTTTTTTCAAGCTCCTAGGATGACATATAAAATGCCACTCACTGCTCCAAAGCAAGGATTGCCTGCTCCGAAATCGAAATTTTGCTGCTCCATAAACTTCTCCCAATTCAGTCTCAGATGTCAGATTCAGAAAACCTGGCTGCCCGCCTTACTTTATATAACGTTACAATTTGTTGCTATTGTGTTCATTGCATTGCATTCAAAATGCTGTCATGATTCCAGAGCCAATCGACTAATCGCAAAGGATATGGTCCCGCGAACTCGCAGCGTGCAAGGCTGCAAAGCGCGTGACAGCTGGGCGCCTTAGGTTCTTGATCTCTACTTAGCGCAGATACAAGGGAAGTATTGATAGTAGTATTACTGGCTGCATCGCATTGCACGTGCCATTTCGAAGAAGCCACCAGCATCAAATTTCATTAATACATGCTCGACATTATAATTCTCAGCATTATTTTTTTTTTTTCATAGTGGAAGACTAGGAATGACCTTTCTTCTGCAGGTGCCGACATAATGTGCCCATCATAATTTTTACATGTACCTGACCATTGTCCATCCGATAGCCTCCAAGTATTTACTGCTTTAAATGTTATCTATGTCTGTTAATATCTTTGTGTGTATGTTTAATGTCTCTGCAAGTGGTCTTGATTGTCTGTAAAGTATGAAGATGTGTATATAATTGTGCGGCAATGGCGTAGTGGTTAAAGCATCCGCCTCGCGTGCCAAAGGTCCGTGTCTCAATCAAGGTGCCGCTCAGTTCCCAACCGGATTAAAAAAGAAGTCCGCGTGGTGATGGAACTGCATTAAGAGGCCTGGTGCGCGGCCTCACCGGTTACCACCACCGGCAACGCACTCCCTCACCAGAGAAGGATTGGCCACTCTGGTGCAGTATCTGGCCACTACCTCCCACATGCATACGTCAATTAACTCACGGCCCTCAGTCCCCAGCAGCTGCGAAGCAACTGACCACGGCGGTGGTCAGATCTGCAACGCAGCAGAGGGTGCTAAGAATCTCTGGATCCGGACAGGCCGTCATTGGAACCTGAACTTGGCAACGTTTAACGCTAGAACCTTATCTAGTGAGGGAAGTCTAGTTGTACTATTCGGGGAGCTAGAGGGCATTAAATGTGGTATAATAGGGCTCAGTGAGGTTAGGAGGACAGATGAGGCATATACGGTGCTACAGAATAGGCACGTCCTTTGCTATCGGAGCTTGGCTGACAGAAGAGAACTGGGAGTGGGGTTCCTAATTCACAGAAACATAGCTGGCAATATAGAGGAATATTATAGTATTCATAAAAGGGTGGTAGGTATCGTAATTAAACTCAATAAGAGATACAAGATGAAGGTGGTACAGGCTTACGCGCCTACATCCAGCCATGATGACGCTTCAGTTGAAAGCTTCTTTGAAGATGTGGAATCTGCAATGAGTAAGGTAAAACTGATGAAAGACTTTAATGCAAAGGTAAGGAAAGAAGCAGGCTGGAGACCGGGCAGTAGGAAATTATGGCATCGTTACTAGAAATGCCAGAGGAGAGCTACTAGTAGGATTCGCAGAACGCAATAATTTACGGATCTTGAATACCTTCTACGGAAAACGAGGAAAACACAAGTGCACATGGAGGAGTCCTAATAGCGAAAATAAGAATGAAATAGGCTTTATAATGAGTGCGCACCCAGGCATCGTGCAGGATGTGGAAGTGGTTGGCAAGGTACGATGCAGTGACCATAGAATGGTACGGTCTTGAATTCGCCTAGACTTGAAGAAGGAACGACAGAAACTGATACGCAAGAAGCCAATCAATGAGCTAGCGCTGAGAGGGAAAGTACAGGAATTCAGCGTCTCGCTTCAGGACAGGTACTCGTCTCTTAGTGAAGAAACCAACCTTGGCGTAGATACAATGAATGATAATCTGACAGGTATCATAACGGAGTGTGCAATGGAAGTTGGAGGCAGGGTAGTTAGACAGGACACTGGCAAGCTTTACCAGAAACGAAGAATCTCATTAAGAAGCATCAAATTATGAAAGTCTCAAGTAAAACAGACAAAATAGAACTGGCAGAGCGTTCGAAGTTGATTAATAGGCGTAAGGTATACGATGTAAAAAGGTATAACATAGAGAGAATTGAACACGCTCTGAAAAACGGAGGAAACGTCAAAGCAGTGAAGAGGAAACTTGGGATAGGCAAAAATCGGATGTGTGCACTAAGGGACTAAGAAGGTAAAGTAACTACCAATATAGATAGGATAGCTAAAGTAGTGTAGGAGTTTAACAGAGATTTGTACAGTAGCCGGGACAACCACAACCTTAATACTATAAGAACTAGCAGTAACCCAGATGACACCCCACCAGTAATGATAGAAGAAGTCAGAAAAGCTTTGGGGAGCATGCAAAGAGGCAAAGCTGCTGGTGTGGATCAGGTAACATCAGATCTGCTAAAAGATGGAGGACAGATTGTGTTAGAAAAACTAGCCACCCTGTTTACGAGGTGTCTCCTGACGGGAAGAGTACCAGAGTCTTAGAAAAATGCTAACATTATCTTAATACATAAAAAAGGAGGTGACAAGGACTTGAAGAATTACAGGCCGATCAGCTTGCTTCCTGTAGTATACAAGCTATTTACAAAGGTAATTGCAAACAGAGTAAAGAAAACATTAGAATTCAATCAACCAAAGGAACAAGCAGGATTTCGAACAGACTACTCAACAATCAACCACATTCATACTATCAATCAAGTAATGAGAAATGCTCAGAATATAACCAACCACTATACATAGCCTTAATAGATTACGAGATGGCGTTTGATTCAGTAGAAATATCAGCCGTCATGCAGACACTGAGGAATCAGGGCGTCGATGAAGTATATATAAACATCCTGGAAGAAATCTACAGGGGATCAATTGCTACCATAGTGCTTCATAAAGAAAGCAACAAAATACCAATCAAGAAGGGTGTAAGGCAGGGGGACACAATCTTCCCAATGCTGTTTACTGTGTGCTTACAGGAGGTTTTCAGATGCCTAGAATGGGAACAGTTAGGGATAAGAGTTAATGAATACTTTAGTAACCTGCACTTTGCCAATGACATTGCATTGCTGAGTAACTCAGGAGACGAATTGCAACTCATGATTACGGAGTTAGACAAGGAGAGCAGAAAGGTTGGTCCTAAAATTAATCTGCAGAAAACGAAAGTAATGTACAACAACCTCGGAAGAGAGCAGCGCTTCGAGATAGGTAGGTAATGGTGCACTTCAAGATGTAAAGGACTATGTCTACTTAGGGCAGGTAATAACCGCGGAGCCGAACCACGAGATTGAAGTAACTAGAAGAATAAGAATGGGGTGGAGCACATTTGGCAAGCACTCTCAAATTATGACAGGTAGACTGCCACTATCCCTTAAGAGGAAGGTATATGACAGCTGTATCTTGCCGGTACTTAGCTACGGAGCAGAAACCTGGAGACTTACAAAGAGGGTTCAGCTTAAATTGAGGACGACGCAGCGAGCAATGGAAAGAAAAATGGTAGGCGTAACCTTAAGAGACAAGAAGAGAGCAGAGTGGATTAGGGAACAAACGGGGGTTAAGGATATCGTAGTAGAAATCAAAAAGAGAAAATGGACATGGGCCGGGCATGTAGCGCGTAGACAGGATAACCGCTGGTCATTAAGGGTAACTAACAGGATTCCCAAAGAAGGCAAGTGGGTTAGGGGTAGACAAAAGGTCAGGTGGGCAGATGAGATTAAGAAGTTTGTGGGTATAAATTGGCAGCAGCAAGCACAGGATCGGGTTAACTGGCAGACCAAGGGAGATACCTTTGTCTTGCAGTGGACGCAGTCAGGCTGATGATGATGATTTAATTGTGAAATACGTACAGATTTGTATGTTAACATTAGTGAGCCTGCTCTTCATGTAAAAAGCTCACCTGGGGTGTTTAAGAAAAATAAACTCTCACTGACTTTAGCGTCATGCTGAGGTTTGCCTCAGGAACACAAGGGAACAATGGTGACTGTGCTTAGGTATCCCAGGTTACGTAGCCAATCGAGACCCCAAATAGTAGGCTTGTGCAAATGGTGAATTTTAGGTTTGAAGGGAGACCAAAGCAAATAGTGATTTAGGTCAAATAATTTTGAACCGAATTCGAATAGTTTATATCACACAATTTTAAAAAAGACATATTTGACATGGCTCAACTTACCCTGCATAGTATATTAAAAAATTGAAACAGCCTGTGCAAGTGGGATTCGTTTTGGTTCAAAGGAAGTGGGAAAAACTTCAAATAGTTGCAGGATTTGATTGTCAGTAGAATGCAAGTGAGAACCTGTAAATTATGTGGTTTTAAGATTTACTAGGAGCATATAAGCTGGTATAACACAATTTTAAGCTTGAGAAATGATGAAACAATGTGAGGATAGGTTCATTTAACCTGGAAATGGGGATTCGTGCCAGTGTGGATATTTGTTTGAAAGGCGTTCTCATGCCTTAGCATTGCTCCACCGTAGTGAAACCACTTTTACAGGTGGTTACATGCGGACTATTATAGATATATTCTAGGCCTGTGCGAATATTTGAATTCTTCGAATATTTCAATGCATATTAAATTGTTTGAATTCACTTCAATAATAATTTAAATTTTGAAATTTTGAAGTTTGAAATAAGAGTACTATATTAATCCGGATGTGACTGCCTGTAAAGATGGTTTTACTGCGGTGGAGGGATGCTAAGCCATGAAAGCATTTATGTAATGAAATCCACTTTGCCGCAAAGCCCCCTTTCACATTTAAGGGGCCCTGCAAAACTTATTGAGCATGGTCAGAAAAGGCTTCCAATCGGTAATCTAGGCAACCAAAAGCATGCGAGCCAAACATTATAGCGAAGCACACAGCCTATTATTCACAATTAATTGTCCAAATAAGCAAAAAATTACTCTCTTCACAGTAAATGACACTACAAGCTTAGAAATCACTTGTCACAACCATTGGCTGATTTGAGCATGGCGCGCCCAGTTGTTACTGGGGCCACCGCGCGAGGCCACCACTCTTCCACGGGTATGTGCACGATCGCACTGAAAGGTGGGGTATTTGAAGAAAAAAAAAAGAAAAAGTGCTCAAAGTCATGAGGCGCACGTGACATATTTTCTTTTCCCGTGCCATCCATCTCTGCTTAACTTGCAGCTCTTTTGTCGGCACGAGAAGAAAGAATGCAATTTTAGCGCGTGGCAAATCTTTTAAACTCCGCTTGTTCCAGTTGGATTCTAAAAATTTTGTTGTGGTGTATTCTTGAGGCAATAATCTTCTTTAGTAAATCCATTTCATGGCTGCTTGAAAAAAAAAAAAGTTGCAAGGCCCCTTTAAATGAACATATTACCCGCAAATCAATTCATTATATTACTAAGCTTAGAAGCTTGTTATGATGGCTTATATGTTCCAAGTATAATAAATTCTAAAATGTTACATATTTTACACGTTATCATTCGCATCCTACCAAAACCCAAATCTTGCTACTACTCAAAGCTGTTTCGGCTTCCTTTAAACGAAAAAAGGGAACTCAGTTGGAAGTTTGCGCTCGTGTCTTTCGTGTCCTTCTTGTCTCAGTGTCGTCGTTTTGTTCTCGCGCAATAACTACCGTCATGTCATACCAACTAGCCCAAGCTGCCACACTTCTAAGAAAAAAAGGGGTCATTTGCATAGAGCCCCAATTTCAATTTTAAAAAATATTGTGCAGGTTAGTTAGGTCATAATAAATATTTCAATTTTTTACATGTCATACTTATCATTCGAATTCGATTCAAAATTATTCAACCAAAATCACTATTTGCTTCAAACCTAATATTACTATTCGTGCAAGTCTAATCTATTCGTTCATTTCGAATGCTTCGAAATTTTAAGAATTCAAATTATGGTTGACGCAAATTCGAATACAGTACTATTCGTTGGACTATTCAAAGCATTCGAATGTTTGCTCAAGCCTACCGAATAGTTGTGTCTTCTTTTAAGTGCATGCATTGTTTTTGGATTTCAGGGAGTAAGAGTAGTGGTATGTGTTTTTTTTTTTACAGGTCCACATCGGCAATGGCTATTTTATCCCCGGTGGAGAGTGGTCCTTGCTGAAGGAGTTTTGTGCAGATGAGATGTTTGCGAGAGCATTGATGAGGTGCCTCTGGAAACGGGAAGAGCTGTTGAACCGAAGGGTCACAGGAGCCGTGTGCCCGAGGTTCGTGTACCAGAAAGGAAAAACCAAGCTTGGGCTGTCCCCTCAGAAACGCGATGCTCTGCAAAGTAAGTGGATGCAGCCTTAGCAGTGTAATACCTGCGTATGGTATAGCTGTCGTTTAAGCACACAAAGGACTACAAAAGAACATAAAACAAGCGTTCCTTCGTGGTCTTTCTTTGTCCTTTTAAACAACAGCTATACCATGCATCTCAACCAACTAGCCCAAGCGGAAATTTTTTTGTAATGCCTGTGTCATACGGGCGCATTTAAAAGGCCACCGAATCGATGGCCGTCGAACGCCGCAGCTCCATTGACTTAATAAGTGGTCACACTGCTACAAGGCAGTCTTCAATAGCCATTCAGTGGCTCAGGTGTTTCTCGGTGAAATGTTTGGTGCTGCAAATCATTGTTTTGAAAAAGCTGTTTGCCCGTGTGCTCAGATTTGGGTGCACATTAAAGAACCCCAGGTGGTCAAAATTTCTGGAGCCCTTTACTACAGCGTCTCTTATAATCATATGGTGGTTTCGGGACGTTAAACCTTACATGTCAATCAAATCATTATTTTTGTTTTTGTGTTACCGTAAGTGCAATGGCATAAATATATATAGATACATTTATTGGCAGCAGCGGCATCCTCCGATCGCCATCTAAGCCTATCCTCTGTTTTACGCAGCCATCCTTGTCGGTAGCTGTTTCTTCGGTGATCGTCTTCGTGGTGCTGTACTGCTGATTCACTCTCTTGGACGGCGCTGAATCACCCACATGGGGTGAATCTGCGACTGCGCAGCCACTTTGAGCTGTGTTGCTGGCATCGGCGAATTCGCTGCTGGAGATCACTGCTATCGCGGCTAGCCCTATAAACAAGCCGGCATCGACGCCCACTCTTCACTGGCAGCAGCGGCATCCTCCGATCGCCATCTAAGCCTATCCTCTCTTTTACGCAGGTATTCCTACGTAGACTTTTTTTCTTGTTATTTATTTTTCACTGCTGCTGCTGCTGCTGCCACCAAGTGTTCTTTCGTTTTTCTCTTTTTTCCTGAGTTTTCTTTTTTTTTTCATACCTGTATCATGCCAACGAATGCAGAACTGTCTGAAAGGGTGGATGAGTTGTAAGATAAACTGAACAACTGAAGGCACGCATGAGCTCATGTTTGGTAAGATCCTACTGAGGATGGAAGAATCTGGAATCGATGTTGTTGAACTTAAGAGAGAAGTTTGTTCGCTGAGTACCAGTGCTGAGCACTTGAATGCACTTGTTGAGGATCTGCGTAGCCGGAACACTACATTAACAGATGAAAACAAGCAACTGAGATACCAGTACCAATCATTGACCCACAGGGTCGAGGAGCTTGAACACTACTCTCGCCTTAGCAACGTCGAAATCAGGGGAGTTTTCTGTTCCTAAGGAGAAGATTGTGTTGAAATCATCAAATCTGTGGGGGATGAAATTGGTTGTCCCATATCGTCGAATGGTCTGGATATTGTTCATCGCTTGCCTACTCGATCAAATAACAAGAAAAAAATCATCGCACGATTTTGTTCTAGAGCCAAGAAGGCTGAATTTGTTAGCAAAGCGCGTAAAGCCAAGCTCTGTCTTAGTGACATCGGATTCCCTGGCCCTCACAATTTTCCCGTGTTTGTAAGTGAGCACCTGAACGCATGTAACAAGGCTCTCTTCTCCAAAGCTCTAGCTCTGAAAAAAGAGAAAAACTGGATGTTCCTGTGGACGGTCAACTGAAAATGAAAGCTAGAAAAACAATTAACAGTAAAGCTCTGCAGATTCGAGATGAATCCGACCTAAACAGAATAGAATAGAGCTTATTGTTTAATTATTTGGTGCAACAAATATGGCTTCCACATTAAAACTAGATTAAGTGCATTCTTTCTTGAATGAATTTCATTCCATAATTAATTTTAACACGAGAAGTCTTCTTGGACGCTTTGACATTATTGACAATTTTTTCACTTAGCTATCTTGCTCGTTTTCGTTGATCACCATAACTAAAGCTTGGTTATCTAACAATGACAAAAATTCGTATTGCTTTCATAATTATAAATCTGAGTACTGCAATGGAGTAGCGAACAATCATGGTGTTGCAGCTATATATGTTTCTTCTGGTATTGCTTATCGACGAAGACATGACCTAGCACTACCTGTTGCCAATCGTGAATCCGTTTGGGTTGAGACTGATAACTGCTTTTTAACTAGAGATAAGAAGAACCTCAGATTTGGCTGTATCTACCGCTCTCCTTCATCATCAGTTAAGGATTTTTGTACCTGTCTTGACCAATTTTTTGCATACTATTTCACTAAAAAACAAAAATGTCATCATAATGGCTGACATCAACATCAGCTTACTTGATGAAGCATCACCTGCCTGTATTAACTATACCACTTTGTTTCACGGTTATGGGTACCACTGTTTAATTGATGTTCCGACACATGAAGATTTTAACGGCTCAGGAACACTTATTGATCACACTCTCTCTAATTTGCTTGATCAACCAGAGGCAAAAGTTTTGCACGTAGACATTAGTGATGCTTAAAGCTCGTCTTATGCTTCAAAACTAATGTACTCTCTTGTACTTCTTCTCACACCAGATATATTTTAGATAAAGATGGCTTCATAACGGCCATTGCTAACACCAACTGGTCTGAAATTAAGTCAATGAACGATTCACAGAAAGTGTTTTCAACATTATTTTCACTAATTACATTGCATTTAAGGAAGTTCACTTCCAAAAAGAAATGTAAAAAAAAAATGTTGCTTTTGCTCACAATCCGTGGATCTTGCAACAGCTATTGGCAGAAATGCGCAAAAGAGATAATTTATATAGGAAAACTAAAAAACAACCATTTAACAAGAAATTACGTTCTCGTTATAGGAACTTGTGTACCGTATTTACTCACGTAATCCTCGCACTCGCATAATTCTCGCACCCCCCACATCGCCCAAGAAAAAATACGATTTTTTTTTCCTCGAGTAATTATCGCACCCCCGAAAACTGCCGCAATGATGTCGTCTGCTCGTTCCAGCCATTGATGATGATAGCGCGCACCATCTGGCGCCATTTCTTAAGCATCAAGCGTACTATTGCACGGAGATTCAATCCAATTTAAGTCAAGCCGAAATGGCCAGTGTGCGTTGCGGCATGTTTTGCGTGTTGTGTTGGTAATCTTGGCACGTTATGGGGCGATACTGAAGCCACACGGCTGCTTCAAGTTGCAAGTGATAGATAATGCACTAAAGAACGGATCCTACGAACGGATCCCTTCGGATCCTACGAGTTTTGTGTTCGCTACTGGTGACGGCTGCTTAAAGCCACCAAGACGCGTTGGGCCTGCTGTGTGCCTAAAACTGGGATTGATGGTAAACTTCATTTCTTCAGAAGGGAACTGCGGCCATCAGTCCAATACTGACATCCTACGCTTACTTTTTGAGGGCTCCTGTTGAGCGCCAACCGCTACCGCTACACCCGCAATGCCCACAAGCTTCGCGTATGGTATTCTAATTCTCGACTATTTGCTTCCACTTTTTGTGTCTCAAATAAATCTTGCCTTGTATTGAACCTCTGCTTTTATTGTTGAGGTAAGTTCTAATTAGTACTTCTTAAAGCTTGCTGTTAGTTGCTGGTGTGAGAATTCCGATTTGCGGCCACTCCGTTTTCTTTTTCACTCTCTGCGTTTTCGTAGAAAGTTTTCCCCGCGTAATTCTCGCACCCCCCAACTTTTCATCGGTTTTCTGGCAAATAAAAGAGCGAGGACTATGCGAGTAAATACGGTAATACTCTTAACTGCAAACTTAAAGCTGCATAAAATCTTACAGGCAGCTAACAACGCTAAAAAGAAAGAGTAATGCTGCACGCACGACGTCGTGAGCGCAGACCGGAAAAGGCTGCACGCACGACGCGGCATAGTAGCGACATCTAGCGGGTAACGACGCGACTTAGTGTGATCCGTGTGATCAGCGTGGCATTAATGTGGCCTTTGAGATCCGCAAAGCGCGGTGCGGCGCAGTCATGGACGCGGCAAATTCTCGACATCTAGCTCATGGCGGTTTAGAGTGTACTAGAATATTGTCGTATGGTCCTGGCCGTCGAGATGCGCACAGCGCTGCGCGAAAGGATAGGAATTCGCAACGAGGACTCGCCCGGTTATCCGCTCTGGCAGGCCGAGTAAGTGACGTCGTTTATGGCCACGTTGTTGTGCCTTGGACGAGTTTTACAACTTTGGCGATGAAAAAAAAATCGCGAAAAGAAAACGCGTTAAAACGAAAAGCGGGCGCATGCGCCAGACCACTGAGCGATTAGACCAAGCAGTTAGCATCGCCTGCACCTCAGCACTCGCTACAAAAGCATACGCAAAGTTCTCTTGACGTGGCGCCACGGCTTTTTTTTTTTCCCGCGCCCAACCTCAGCACGTCTCCATGCATTTCGTGTACGACTGGAGCTAAGTTCTCACGGCACTTGAACTGTGTGAATATGTCCCCAAGCGGCGCGAAAAACAAATTAGATCCCAGTCACACGGCCGCCGTGTCCCGCCGCGCGCGCCCGATCCAGGCGGCCGTGCCAGTTATCATCTCTCAAGCAGGTGCGTAGCCAGGGGCAGGGGGGGTCAACGACCCCCCGGCCCTGGCTACAAGGGTGGAGATGAAACGCCCTTCGACAACAGGCTCCGATTGATAGCCACGGTTAAAATTTTAACTTTGCATCGAGCTTAGTTAGACCGGCAGAAAGCCGGGAGTTCACAATGTCCACAGTCTTGCTTGCCTTTGTGACAAAAAGAGTGTTCGTAGTCACTTGAAAATCTCTGAATGCTCGGTCAAACTCGACGAAGCTGTCGAACTTCGCGCCTTCATCCATGTCTTCGAAACTCGCACGCTGCCTGCTCCTTAACGCGCACCGCCACAGAGACCGCAGGCACGCGCGTGAAAGATGAGTGATAAACGCCGCCGAGGGGGTCTGCGCGGTTTGCGCACAACCACTACTGACACAGCTGTGTTGACTACGCGTGAGCGTAGCCGGCGTGGCGTCGGTGGCGTTTCGGGCCGCCGCGTGCTAGTCATGTGCTAGTAGCATCGTCACCCGCTAGATGTCGCTACTATGCCGCGTCGTCACGACGAACGCGTGAAGGTGAGCAAGCTTCCCGGAAAAAGAGTAGGGGAAGTGTTGCAACAGGCAAAGGAGCAACTGTGGGATAGAATGGAGGACCGAAGTTTAGTAGTGGTAATGGGGGGTGTGAACGATGTGTTGCAGGGACGCGGGGGTGGGTTCGCAAAGCAGATTGCGAAGGGGATCACTGAGCTGAGGGCGACCTCGGAGGATGTGCAGATTGCTGTCTGCACGGTGCCGGAGGTGCAGAAACAGGGAGTCCACGTAGAAAGGGCGGTAGTTACGGCAAACAGGGAGCTTTGGACTCTGAGTAAAACGATGAAGTTCGAAGTGGTCAACCTGAACCGAAACCTGGTCCGTGCAGGCCGCAACAGGGCGTTTGTGTCTGACGGCATACACTTCAGTAACCGTCTAGCTGAGCATGTAGGGCACCGATTGGCAGCCCGCGCGGTGGCTTTTTTGGGGGGAGGCCAAACGTTCAAGAAGAAGGCGGACTGAGTGGAGGGGGTGGTGAAAGGCAGGAAGGAGGGGGCAATGATGCACGACGGCGGAAACACAAAGGAAAGAAAAGGAAAATTAACCGGGGGATTAAAATTAGTTATATAAACATGCAAGGCGGCCGCAAGCAGGAAAAATGGATGGAGATACAAGCCCAACTCGAGAAAGAAGAAATTGACGTGTACGCTCTGACAGAAACCCACCTGAGAGATATGGAGGAGCCACCAGTGATGGATGATTACGTATGGGTGGGGTGCAACAGGGCAGCGGGAGAAAGGAAGGGTGGAGGTGTGGGCATGTTGATTAGGCGAGGAGGGAATTGGCAGAGGGAAAATCAGGGCTGTAAGGAGCACTTATGGGTTAGTGGAACGGTGGGGGGGAAAAAGACACGGTTGGGAGTGGCCTATCTGTGGTCAGAGAATGACGCCAGAGAACAAAATAAAGAGTGGGTGGACTGCCTCAGGAAGGACATAAAAAAATTTAAAGAATCTGGCGAGGTGATATTAGTAGGAGATTTAAATGCCCACATTGAGGATCTGGATGGATATACTGACTATAACGGTGCAATGGTTATCGATATGTGTGAAGAACAGCAACTGGTAATAGTTAACCGGGAACATAAATGCGACGGGCAGATAACGTGGCAAAGTGGCAGTAGACAGTCCTGTATAGACTACGGCCTGGTCTCAGAACACACGTACGAGCGGTTGAACCAAATGACGATAGATGAAGAAGGAGAAAACAGTCTGGGCAGCGACCACAGGCGTATAATCCTGAAATTTGACAGTGGGGGGGCTAGGAAGAAAACACAGGAGGTTGGGCTCCCGAAAGTAAGCGAAAAGCAGATAGCAGACATCGTCAATAGCATCGAAAGAGAATTAGAAGCACAGCCAACAAAGGTGTGGGAATATGACGAGGTTGTTAGTTGTATACAAAAGGAAATAAACAAAGTAAGGAAAAAAAACCGCTGGAGGGGTAAACGGAAACCACGAAGCTGGTGGGACAAGGAAATTAAACTGGCTATTGAAGAGCGACGACGGGCCTCTAGACTGCACAGAAAAGCAAAGCAAATGGGATATCAGGATGATGAGGTGCAGTTACGGTGGAGCCGGTACCGGGAAAAGAAATTTGAGGTGCAGAAACTAGTACAAGCGAAGATTAAAGCTGCGAGTGAGAAATGGGTATCAGACATACGTAAGAAGGATAAGAGCGCCCCCAGAAAACTCTGGAACCATTTAAAAGCATTGGGAACGACGACTAAGGAGATGCAGACTCAGATACAGGACGGGGACGGCAACGTTCTCCTGGGGGACAGCGCATTAGAATACCTACATGGAGTCATCGGAAAGACTTTCGGCCAAGCACGCGAGAGGTCGGCTAACTGGACCCAGGTGGAAAATAAAAGAGTGGCAGATGAAAAATTTAACATCGAATTTTTGGACTGGAAAAAGGCAGAACACAGTGTTCCCAAAAGTACGGCAACAGGACCGGATGGAATCCCGATAGAGATTATCAACCATTTGGGACCAGCGGGACAGGCGCACTTGTATGGAGCCATCGAGCGCGCTATAAAATCCAAGAGGATTCCTACGCACTGGCGCGAAAGTAGAATGAGTTTGATCTACAAAGGCAAGGGAGAAAGGGACAAGGCGAGCTCTTACAGGCCGATTACAGTCACGTCAGTGCTCTATAGATTAGCTATACAAGCCATCAAAGCCGAGTTGTTGAAGTGGGTTGAAAGTAACGGTATTTTAGGGGAACTGCAAAATGGATTTAGGCCGGGTCGACGCTTGGAAGACAATCTTTTCGTCATAACCCAGACCATCGAAATTTCGGCAGCACAGGGCAGACCAACATGGCTACTGTTTCTGGACATAAAGGGTGCCTATGACAACGTGGACAGGGGATTGCTGTGGCATATACTGGAAGAGGAGGGGATTGGGTCGGAATTTGTAGGGCTGCTAAGGGAAATATATGAGGGTAACAAGGCACACATTACATGGGAAGGGCGTACATACACAGAGCCCGTGTACATTCGAAGAGGTTTAAAACAGGGGTGCCCTCTTTCGCCATTGCTGTTCACACTGTACATTAGAGGAATGGAAAGACGACTAGAGGAGAGTGGATTGGGCTTTGATTTGTCACACCGAAGCAATGGAGTGTTAGTGGAGCAACGGATTCCGGGATTGATGTACGCAGACGATATAGTGCTGCTGGCGGATAATGCGGAAGAACTTCAAAAACTGGCTGACATTTGTGGTGATGAGGCAACGTACCTAGGCCTACATTTTAACCCACAGAAATCTGGAGTCATGGTGTTCAACGAGGAAGCTCATGTAGCACCAATAAGGATACAACAGGAAGCCATACCATTAGTAAATAAGTACAAATACTTGGGGATCTGGCTTAATGAAGGAAAAGACTACCTGAATGCTCATGAAGAACACCTCAGACTGAAAGGGAGACGGAATGCAGCAGTAATGAAACATAGAGCACTTTGGGGACACAATAAGTACGAGGTAGTACGAGGCATCTGGAAAGGGGTAATGGTGCCGGCGCTCACGTTCTCTAATGCCGTATTATGCTTAAAGTCAGATATCCTGTCGGGGCTGGAGGTTAACCAAAAGGCAGTCGGCAGGTTAGCTCTGGGAGCTCACAGTAAGACTACAAACGAGGCTGTACAAGGCGATATGGGTTGGGCTTCATTTGAGGCGAGGGAAGCACAAAGTAAAATACGGTTTGAGGAGCGACTTAGACATTTAGATGAGAAGAACTGGGCAGCCAGAGTGCACAGATACCTGTACCTGAAAAGTGTGGACACCAAATGGCGGAAGAGGACGCGAAAGCTGGCGACTAAATATAACTTGACCACGGCAAATAAGCAAAGGGGGCCAGTTAAAAAGCAAGTGAGGGAAACAGAGACGCTCATGTGGAAAGAGAGGATGGAAAAGAAGGGATCGCTGGGAATCTACAAGGCAAGCAAACAAGAGATCCGGAAAGAGAACTTTTATGACAACAATAAAGGTAGTGCGTTGCTCTTTGAGGCGCGGGCTGGCTGCTTGAGAACTCTAACTTACAGGAGCAAATATTCGTCACAGGATGAGACATGTGTTGGATGTGGCATAAATAAAGAAACAATCGACCACATAGTCATGGAATGTCAAAAGATTCAGCCGGATAGAAATGGGGGGAAGGTCACACTTCCTGAGGCGCTGGGCTTCGCGGTTGATGGAAGCATTAACTGGTCAGCAGTAGGTATTACTAAGCAGCGGCTGGAGTATTGGTGGAGGAAAAGCAGAGAAGTCGATAAAATAACATCCCAGCCAAGAGTAGCGGCTGGGCTAAATTAAAAAGACATCCGAGTTGAGGGACAGAATTTAAACTCGAACTATTAAGGTAGGCTAGATGGCGCATGCCGTCACCCCGATTCAAAGGGGAGGCCTTTAATCATCATCATCATCATCGTGCGTGCAGCCTTTTCCGGTCTGCGCTCACGACGTCGTGCGTGCAGCATTACTCAAAAAGAAATGGGAGATTGTCGATTCTTTCTTAAATAGAAACACGCGGCAAGACGAGGTACGTCGAATTTTAATTGACAGAATAGATCACGATTGTCCTTTTGATATAGCTGAGGATTTCAGTAGTTTCTTCTTCCTAGATAATTCAAATTCTCCTTCAGAAATTATCAACATGACTCGTTTACTCCACTCATTCTTCCTATTTCCTACTAGACTGGACGAAGCCATTGCTGTAAAATGTAATTTAAATTGACAAGTGCTGGAATAGATTAGATCTATCCGGCTAACATTAAATCTATTATGCACCTAATAGCTGATATATTTTCATTTATTGTTAATTTATTATTTAAAAATGGTACATTTCCTCGTGAACTTAGCGTGGCAAAGTGATACCTGTACTAAAAAAAGGTGACAGATCTTTATTACATAACTACCGACCCATTTGTATAGTGCCGTTCTTTGGAAAAGTAATTGAGAAACTAATTGAAACACGGTTAACAAAATACCTCTCTAAGTTTAACATCCTCTCTTCTTGTCAGTTTGGGTTCCGCTATAAACATTCAACTGACATAGCGCTTATTCATATTACTGATCAGCTAAAAATGTTAATCGACGAAGGATTTCTAGTTGCCTCAGTATTCATCGATCTAACAAATGCATTTGACAGTATAAATCATAATATTCTGTTCACTAAACCCGAGTCAATTGGCGTCTAATAAAAAGCTACTTATATAACAGAGTTCAAGTTGTTTCTATATCAGGCATTCATTTTCGACAGCGAACTACTGACATCAGTGTGCCCCAAGGCTCTATTCTGGGGCCAATTTTGTTTTTGATTTATATTAATGATCTACCTAATTGTCTTTCTTCATCCCAGTGCATTCTGTACGTCCACGATATGACTATATTCACCTCTCATAACGGTGTCTCATCTCTCGTTAATATATTGGAGGCTGATTTAGATAATATTTTCAAGTGGTGTAATACCAACATGTTATCTATTAATGCTAATAAAACCAAATTTATTGTATTCAATTCTCATCAGTGTAACGTACCATCAATACCACATATCAGTTTTGGTCCCCACTGCCTCTCTCATAGCCCAAGTTCATGCACCACATTGCTGTCTCTCTATTACTCCTTCGTCCATTCTCATTTCACTTATGGTATAACATGCCGGGGAAATGCATACAATACTCATATTGCGTCCCTCCAGATTGTCCAGAACCATACTATAAGAATAATTACTTGCAGCCCACGCCTTTCCTATGCCAAATCACTACTATGCGAGAATAACATTCTCACCATAACTGAACTCACTAAATACAACCTAGGTATTTTTTTCTACAAGCTTATGAATAACAAACTTTTGCCAGCCATTTTTCCATCATATAATCTCATGATCTATAGCACTACTCGGTTCGCGATGAACAACAATTTTCTTTTACCCAAAATTCGGACTGACTATGGGAAGCAAACTGTAGCATTCACTTCTATTTCACTTTGGAACATTCTTCCCCTTATCATGAAAACCTCAAGGCCATTACATCGTTTTAACAAGGAACTAAAAATGCACTTACTTCATTTCGAATAACGAAAGAGTAACTTTGTCTTTCATTTAGGATACACGTGCTTTGGTGTTCAGTGTATTTTGGGCATAGATCACTGTTGTATTACTTGTTTTTTTTTTCTTTTCCTCTTCTCTTGTCATTTTTCTTTTGCTGTGATATGTTAAAAGCGAATTATTTTATGTAATCACATGTATTATTTTTCAATGTTTCCTAAATAACTGATCTCGCTACTGTTGCTACTATGATGTGCTTTTTACCTGAGTTTATTTTGTACAGGAAGTCCCGATGCAGTCTCTTGACTATGGGACCTCCTCCTGTATACAACGCGTTTATAACTTCACTCAACTTTTATTAATAAATTCTGATTCTGAAAAGCACTGGTGTCTGTAATTTTGGTCTAAACATTTCAAATAATTGTTGATACATATTACTGTGAATATATATTTAGTTATTAAAAAGTTGTTAAGCAGTGAAACTGTGGCCACGTTGTCATCACTTGTCAATGTTCGCATGTCTTCGCTGTTTCCGTTTTCATTGCTCACTAGCCATCGAAGCTTCAACGGAGGTGTGGGTTGCTCTATTGATGCAGCACGTGCTTTACTGTTGAGTCAGTACACCACCGGTCCAATGATTTTCCAAACGCCTGTGTGACTGCAAATGCCTGTGGGCTCTGTGGAGTGTAATTACGAAGCTACAAAGGTTGTTGGTATAATTGCCAACAGCTTGCTGATTGTTGGGATAATTGCCAAGTGCCAACTCCAAACTTTCGGCACTCCGTGGACTCAAGAGCATATGCCAAGCTTGTAACATGTCTGTTGTTGAAAAAGAAGCGTTGAATGACTCCAGGTATTCACGCACGCGAGAAATCCTCAGGGGAGAAGTGGGACATTACAGGTGACTGAGTGTGCGCTAATGCATGATGTCGTCATCGTGTGATCTGCAATTTTTTCTTCCCCCGATTCACATGGGGGACAAATCCTCAAGGGATAAAAATGGAGCCTAGTGATGTCAACTCGCGAGGAGAATTCCCCAGTAATATCGCCCGCTCACGCAGACGAGGCCAATGAAGGGGGAGGGCAGTGTTACCAGGCTACTCTGGTGGCTTGTACCGACCGCTTCACCTGCTGCTCTCGACGAAACCACCAGCGTGTTGCCTCTTTAGGCCAGAGCAAGTTCAACAGTGTGACCAAACAGCTGAATGTTCAGCTAGAATAAGACGTGAACAAACAGTGCTGGACATAGAATAGCAGACAAAGACACCGAGTTCAGCGCCTTCATCAGTCGTTCTCTCACCGTTCCATGTACAGAGCTGCATGTTTAACCAGCGTAGTTGGGTGCACTCTTGCAGTTCAGCTGGAAGCAACAAAGGTGGCAAATATATCGGCATAGTCAAGCAAAAAGCTAGTGTTAATCGAATTTGTGCAGGGGGTGAGGAGTGCAATTTGAATTGAGTGGCTGCAACATATAGATAAAAAAAACATGGCTGATCCCCCTATATAGGAAACAGTGTAATACGAAAACGAAATGTAGCTTACAGAAACAGTTGAGTGTTTATTGTGCATTGTTTCAGGAACAGCAACAAATTATGAGGCCATGTTAAAAACGGCAATCAGCTCTATACTTGCAGCGCACACCTCAAGCAGAAAGCCCTTATAAAGTTAGCATACACAGAACGAGTGCAGACTAACCACTGTCACAGCGCGATACATGAAGCACGCTGTTAAAACAGAAATACACACGAAACGAGCTTATAAGTATACTTAGGACAAGCGCAAACAACTGTCACAATTCTTCCTGTGTCGTGTGTCATCAGAACATTCTTTTTGTAAACTTGGCCACGCAGCATGCGATGTGACCTTGGTCCTCTCTCTAATTAGGAGTCTGATAAGCACGCATGCTGGAGAGACCACACATTGTGGAGGCAGCGCTTTGGGGAGGAAACAACATATAGAGCGCGCCCAAACCCGAGCCCGTCGCGCTATCTTGCCACTGATAACAAAAACTTGCTAAAGTTTCGAACCTCTAGAGACAGCCAAACAGTGTATCGTGTATATAAATGCCTTGCCTTTAGTATTCCAGACAAGGTTCGTTCCGTGGCATAGTGGCTGGCACTGCGCGCTGAGAATCAAGAGGTTGCTGGTTTGATTCCGCGTAAATGACTTACCTTCTACTATTACTTCCAAAATTTGTTTGTTCGCTCACGACTGTGTGATTTACCATAAAATATCTAATGACAATGATATTCATTCTCTGCAGGCTGATCTCAATAACATACTTCATTGGTGTCATATTTGGAAAATGGAACTAAACATTCAAAAATGCAAGTCTATGAGGATTTCTCGGTCGAGTACAACTTGTCCAACTTACTTTCTTTACAGTCACCCCCTTGAAACTGTAACATCTTACCGGTACCTCGGCGTCCACATAACTAACACTTTTTGTCCTGGAAATTACATACAGAACATATAGCGTCCAAAGCTAATAAAACACTGGGTTACCTTCGAAGAAACTTCTTTTTTGCTCCATCGTCACAAAAGTTATTACTATATGCCACGTACGTCCGTTCTCAAATGGAATACGCTTCATCTGTTTGGGACTCCGGTCAGGTAACATTATCACACATATTGGAATCCATTCAAAATCGTGCAGCTCGTTTCATTTTGGCTAACTACCATCATTCAGCTAGTGTCACTCAAATGAAGGCATCTCTAAACCTCATCCCACTAGTTACCCGCCGAAAGCGCACTCGCATTTGCCTGTTTCATAAAATATTCTATCATAATTCGAAACTGCGTTCCCATTCAATCCAAGCTGCTCCCTTCATTTCTCTTCGCCGTAATCACCAACAAAAAGTCACAGTCCCCCATTGCAACACAGTAACATATGCCCAATCATACCTCCCAAGAACTTGTAATGAATGGAATTCCCTGCCTGCATCAATAACAAGCATCAATGAACCCATTCAATTTAAGAATGTCCTTAAAACAGTGATTACCTAATTACCCCCTGTATGTATGTTTGTTGAACAGTTTATTTGTATTGCTTTGTGCCTTCACCATGTAATAAAAATAAAATTAGTGTTATCATTTGCTTTATTATGATGTGAGTTGTTAGGAGTAATAATCTTTGTACCCCAATCAGTGACAACATTTTTATGCCATTTGCTTTGTATTCCTTTTTTTTTCATTGTTGTGCCTGCACTTCCCCTCTGAAATGTACTGTGTACCCTGAGAGTAAAATAAATAAATAAATAAACAAATGTTTGCTTTCTTTTTTTTTTTTCATTGCAATCTCTTAGTATATATTTAGCCGTCACTTCCGGTGACGGAAGCATGTCAGTGGAGCCGTGGTGGGCCCCGGCATAAAACACTTTCGTGTTAAAACATAACCGAAAATTTAATTTGTATTAACCAAAAGTTTTAATGTCGATATTGTACTATATTTCTGTAGTATAATGTATTTGCTTCTAAACTTTACATGCACTTGAGTGTATGGGCTTTTCGGTTGTACTCAAATGTGGTTTTCGTTGTATTTCTCGTGCAGTGGTCTATTATCCCTGTGTGAAGACACATACCGACACAATGCACAATGCTGACAGGAGGATGAGAGACCTCAACAAGCACCTCGCATCTTTTCTTCATGATTCGTCAGATAAGCAATGCTTTAGGTGATATGTAGGTGTAACTTCTTTGCTCCAGGCAAATGGGTTTCAAGCAACAAGCTCTACGAGGTGTCTCTTTTTTCCTGAGCTGGCGAATCACTGGATTTACACTGTGATCATCTGGCCTCTATCATTACTATGTTCTTGGCCAATAATAGATGTTCAATGACAGTTTTACAGGAACATAAGGGAGGACTCTTGAATACAATTTATAGCAGTTATAGACTTTTGGGTGTGTGAATGTACAGTAAGTTCGATTATTCAAGTTTTTAATTCAGACAAATCTCAGATTCTCAATTGTACTGATTTGAATATAAAGTCAAACGGCCTGATGGCTCAAATTTCGTTTATTTAGAAGTTTTCGCTTATGCTACTTGAGACAGGTAGTAACTACAGAGCCAAATTATGAGAGTGGAATAGCTAGAAGAATAAGAAAGGGATGGATCACATTCGGCAAGCATTCTCAAATCATGAATCTTAACGTGCCATAAACCTTCAAGAGGAAGGTATATAACAACTGCGTCTTGCCAGTGCTTACCTAAAGAGCAGAAACCTAGATGCTTACAAAACAGGGTTCAGCTTAAATTGAGGATGACACAGCGAGCGATGAAAAGGAAGATAATAGGTGTAATCTTTAGAGACAAGAGTAGAGTAGAGTGGATTAGTGAACGAACCAGGGTTTTAGGATATCATACATGAAATCAAGAAGAAATGAACATGGGCCTGGCACGTAGCACATAGGCAGGATAACTGCTGTTTATTAAGAATAACTGACTGGATTTCCAGAGAAAGCAAGCACATTAGGGGTAGACAGAATGTTTGGTTGGCAAATGAGATGAAAAAGTTTGCAGGTGTAACGTGGCAACAAAAATCACAAGACTGGGTTGAGTGGTGGATCATGGGAGAGGCTTATGCACTGCAGTGGGCATAGTCAGGTTAATGATGATAATGATGCCTAGAAGTTTTTTTTTTTTTTTTTTCAAATGAAGTTATAGAAATGCTGCTACAATTGCTTCAAAAAGAGAAATGCTGCTTAATGTGCTCCAAATTGTGATCTTTGTCAATAAATACTCCATAACTGCCCCAAGATAGATCTGGGAAACTGAAAACGGTGTACTTTAATTGCGCGACCATCCGGCGAGCCTAAACAACAACTTGCTCTATACTAGCAGATTGAGAATTTTGCATATACTAACATGGATATATATTTATCTGACAGACTATTTTTGTGAATGTGTGTGAGATTAGTTCAGCATCATAATGAGTACTAACTATACTAACTGCTCCTGATCATGATGACTGATGTGTGACTGATTACATTTACCACTTTATCAGCTTTGAGCTCATTTATGTCAACAGAAGTGGCGTTTCAATTGTATATTTTACTTCCAAAATATTTAAGGCCGACAATTCTGGTAAAATATGAAAATAACATAGAGCACATGTACCGATTTTAAACTATTCCTTTGGCAAGTTGAATGTGGCAATGGCTGCTTTTGTGATTTGATGCTCAGCTTTGTTGCTTTTATATGATATCTATTACAAGTATTGGCATTTCAAATATAGATCACTCATCCTACTTAGTGTTCAGTGAACATCCATCTGCTTGATTATTTGTTTTGTGTTATTTCAAGTTCTTATGTACATGCAATATATTTGATAAGTATTCATATTTACTAGAAGTTTAGATGACGCTTAAACTCTAGGGACGGTTTGGAATATTTTGCCATCTGCTCCGGAAACATCAATAGTTATTCCATACTAGCATAGTTTTTCTTCTCCAAAAACACTTATGGTTGTTCCAGAGCACCACTTTTTCTGCTGTGGAATCTGCTCCTAAAATCAAAATGTTGCTTCCATCACTGCAAATGTGTATACTGTATCTGTATTGAACCTAGTTTTCAGACCTAATATTCTCCTGGTTTCTGTATTCTTCATATGTTTTTTGTTTTTGCCATGGGCTAACTGGTGCTGATCTTAATGTGATATTTTAACATGTTTCATGTTAAAAGTAACTTTTGAATTTGCTTTTGTGTTCCTAAAAAAGAAATGTATTTTCTTTGTTCTATGACGTCTGAGCAAATCTATGAGTGAAGAGACTTTAGCCAGGCAGAGGTAGTCTGCCTTTAGTTACTTCAACCTACACAAATTTTCTTTTTGCCTAAATAAACTGAATGAACAAATGAATGCAATACCTGTTGCATTTGTTGCTTGCAGCTAGACATTCATGCTTTTATGTGCAAATGAACGTATCGCTTGCCTACAAAGCGCCACAATAACCATCAATGCACAATTATGAAATTGGTCATTGACGTAAGTTTGCTTTATTGCAGAGTAATGATACGATTCAAGAATAGTCAGGTTAGGGAAGTTTGCCTGCTTGCAATGTTCATCATCCTGTAGTGTTTACATATCGAAATGCTGAAAATATTACGAAATCAAAGGTTAAAATTTCAACTGCTTGCAGCTATAATCTTCATAACTAAGGAACATAACAAAACATGTCCGCCACGGTGGATCAGTGGCTAAGATACTGGCTGTTGACCCAAAGGTCAACAGCCAGTATCGCGGCGGTCGCATTTCGGTGGAGGCGAAATGGCAAAGGTCCGTGTACTCTTATTTTATTAGGTTTCACTTAGCTGTACGTTTCTGTGCTACTAGGGAATCACAGCTACTGAAGCTGTTCGAACAGCTTTTACCTGTCCTCCGCGTTACAATTTTTTTTTTTTTTGGCAGAACAAATTTTAGTTTGAACCACACTAGAGTACACACGTCTGGTGTGCTCCCGCATTTTCACTTGGCTTCTAGTTTTTCTGTGTGAAGTGCGATTATTCACTGGCAGTGAAGCTGAAAACACCGAACCAACATGTAAGTTTTGGTCGTCGCAGACAGTGTAAAGTAGTAGTGCTGTCTTGTTGCGCTGCTTGTTCTAGCATCCAAAAAGGACGCAGTAGTGCCCAGGTGAGCGCTTAAAGGGGTCCTGCAACACTCTTCAAAGTAACCTTGGAATAGATTCACTAAAAAAGCTTACTGTTTCACGAATTCGCCGCCACAAACATATTTAAAATTCATCTAGTACAAGCGGACTTACTAAAATTTGTCACATGCTGCAATTGCATTTTCTCTTCTAAACAATAGTGCTGGAAGCTTAGGGGTGGGGTGACTTGGGGAAGAAAATACATCTTGCTCGTCTCGGAACCTTAAGCATCGTTTCTTTTTTTTTCTGCAAGAGCCTGGATTTTCTGTGATATCGTGCAGTCGTCATCTAGTTACGACCTCTTGTGGCAGCCCCACTAACAGCTGAGAGTGCCATGCTTAAATCAGCCATGTTTGGCCTGTGACGCAGTGATTTTTGTAGCGTGATTTGTTGAGAAAATGGGTATAAATTTTTACCTGACGGACATTTCATTATAAATGTCAGGCTGCATGCCGCGATATAATGATTGGTTCGCATGTTTTCGGCAGCCCCGACTACCGATTGGCAACATTCTCCGACCCTCATCAAAAAGTGTTTAACGGCCTTTTTAGCACTGTACTACCAGCAGCATTTTGCTGGTGTTTTCTTGGGTTGTGTCTCTCGGCGTGGTGACATAAATGCTGCCAGAAAGGGCGGCCAACCACATGAAAAGCACTGAGGCCAGCGCAACGAGACAAAAGGAAATGAATCTGACACATCGCCAAGCAGTGTGCGGTGTCTGTGAATGGATTAGCGAACAAACAATATTCCTGATTACAGGTTTTATCCATATTTTACCTTTTATGCCAAATTGCAGTTTTATATTCAGGGGAATGAGTCCCTCTGCCATCAAAAGGCCTTTTCCTTATTTTACTTGTAGTGCCTGTTATTGAGAATAAGAAGAACCACAAGCTCGTAGCTTGACACACATTTTTGAGGTCACATATTCGGCCAATATACTCAAACCTGCTAATTCTACGGACAAACTTGAGGATGGCGGTCGGAAAAGGCGAGAAGAAATCCAAAGCGTATTTGCTGGGGAAGCTTCCGAGGAACTGGCTAAGTCTAATCACAAGATTTGTGGGTCGCACATAGCATGGCGACAACTTAATATATTCAAGGCGGGTGGAAGCTGGAAGCACCGAAAGTGCTGTACATAGCGGAAGTCACTGCCAACCGCGCACTGATTGGTTCTCTATCCATCAAACCGCTTCCGGGCTCATGCTGACGCTGTGGTGGCTAGAGAGACGTAGTGTGATGGACTCTGCATTCTCACTGGGGGTGGAGTACACTAAAGCTGTTTAGTGGTGTGACCGCGCCATGCGGCCTGATGTCTTCCGCGTTGCGTAAAGCCCCTACATGCATTTTCCACCGGCTAGGTGAAGTAGCGCAACTCGTTTTTCCCCTCTCCCTTTACACCTCTCCTACAACCAGTGAAAACGTAGTTGCCGCCATGATGTTTCTGCTGCTTTTCCGGTTCATGACCCACCTCACGAACAGTCCCACCAAGCGGGGAGGAAGATAAGCTCTCACTACTTGACGCACCCACCCCGCCTCATTCATGCTGTCCCACCGCTCGGCCGTCAACCCGATCGGGCAGCCTCGTGCGCAGCAGCGAGGTGGCATTGGTCACAAGCTTAGGATGAAACTCAAGACAACACTTGTTGATCATAGAAGCAAATATTCACTGTCTCACGTGTTCAGAAACAAGATTAAAAAAAAAAGCGGAAGGAAGTGGCGCAATAACTGCCTTTAGGAAGCTCCAAAACCGGAACTAGGCAGCAGGGGTGGAACAATGATTGGCGCTAAAAAAGCGGCAGCAGACGCAATGGAGGGGTTTTAGTGTTGCCCGTAGAGGTGGCGCTGCGGTCGATTAGTACTGAAAGCACAGCGCTCCACGCCCAAGAACTGCTATGTGTTTCGACTCCCCAAGCAGGCTATTTTGAATCCATTTTTCTTGTGCCTGCCTATCATTCACGTCTAGCACATGCTGTCATAACCCTTGAGCGATCACACACCAAAGTACAGAACTTTAGCTCAATAAACCCTTGTGAAATATCAAAAATTATTTATTTTTTTGCAGTTAAACTTAAAATGATTACAGTAGTTATGAAAACTATGAGTAAAAAATACCTGATCAGCATAGTGAGGCCTTATTGTCTCAGCAATATTACACACATTACATGAAGTTAGATGTGCTTCAAATTACTCTTGTACTCTTGTGCTCTTGTGACTCTTGTACTCTTGTGAAGATCAGAATTACTCTTGTACTCTTGTGAATATCAGAAGGCTAGGTCTATACAGTTGGTAATGCATTAATGAGAGAGAACTTGACTCTTTGGTGATTCTATCAATCATAATTATTAGGAGCTAAAATACCCAGCCAAAAGTGCACCGATCCAGGAGGTCGTAAATACAGGAGGGAGAGGAAAGCAATCTAAACCTCCTTCACCACGACACTTTTCATGCTTTTCAAAAGCTGTTCTACGCCCTTCCCCCCCCCCCCACTGAAAAAAAAATCACAGCATATCTACGAGGTGAATGATAACGAGTGGGGCGAAAGCGGATGCATGGACGGACTGACGAATGCTTCGCCCCACTCGTCATCATTCGCTCTAGGGATATGCTGTGACACCATTTTTATTGACATGCAATGCAGTGCAACTCGTTTTTACGACAACACGGGACATACGACCCACGGTGTAAGGAGCTTCACCTCTGAAAAAAATCTTTTGTGTTGAACGTTTGCCATTGGCGAAGCTGAGTATAGCGTGTCTCCTTTCAAATGAACAGTATAAATTTGACTATTCCGACAGTACGAGGTCTCAAAAATATTTGAAGCCTGAAGTAGTGTGCTAAAGAACTGTTGCAACCTTGAAGTATCAGCAACCTTGCGTATTAAAGAGGTTACAAAAGTTAGTAAGCACCCAAGAAAGTAACAGCTCCTATTACTAACTCTTTGCATGTGATTACAAGCTTTCTACTATTTTTTAAGAGTGCACGCTTAAAGGGCCACTCACCAGGTTTGACAATTTTGAGCTGACAAGCGCAATGCGTAGACGAGGCGTTCATGATGACGTCTGCCAAAATTTGCAACGCTACGCGCCGCGGCAATGGGTCAAATTTCAAGATAAAAGCTGCTCCCCCTCCCCTCTAACGGCGCACGCGTAGAGAATGAGGGCATGAGGTAGGTTAGGAATGGCCCTACGTACACAGCACTGCGGTCACGTTGGTCCTCTACGTAGACGACTGTGCTCTGACGTTGTCAACAGTATACCACGTGACATGGCAAAAATTATTTAACACAACATGCGTAGTTTATGTATTTGTTGCTTTAAGGGATGAATAAAACTTGAAATAAATAATGAGACACAATAAAAAATTTTGCACGTTTTTCTTACATTTTTTTTTCGTGAAATGCTACGAGATGCGGGGCTAATGTGCCAGCGTTTCACATGAGTTCGGGTTCCCGCGGTCAGCGCATTGAGCAGACGACCACCGTGAAACACTCCTACGCATTCGCGCACTCATTGTGCTCATCTACTCTACCACGTCTAAGCCAGCGTTTCCAAACAATCCCGCAGAAGCAGGCAGAAGACCACAAAATAATGCTAGTCAACAAAGCAACGCCGCTCGCGTGCACGGGGGCTGGGCTTGTTCGGGCACGTCATGCAAACGTCACCTCTTGGTCGGATGCCGGAGAGTGTGGGGAAGAGGTTTGGCTTGCGAAGGCTACGCGGAGGAGCGGCAAGGGTTTCGAGCTCGTCTCCTCTCACCCTCGTTTCGAGCCGCTTCAAAAAAGCTGTTTTCTCCGCTCGTAATGAACCGATTCGAAAAATTTTTGTGGCAAAACGTTCCTCATCGAACACCAAACAACTTCCTTCCACTGTCTAACTAAGATTCGGTATGGGGCCTGGTGAGTGGCCCTTTAAGGTACAGCAATTCCGCCGTGAATAGACATGAAGGATTTATTCGAATACAGTTCAAGTTCAACAAACAACTCAAAATGTAAGGGTGCGAGCTGCACCCTCACATTTCGAACAGGCAGATATACTCAAATGTAGTAATTACTCCATTCTTTGCAAAGAGGCTTTATTAATAATAAAGTAGAAATAGAGATTGCAAAAAATGCAATTGAAAGGGTGACAGCAAGGACAAATCTGAGTGCGCCTGTAGCCACAAAAATTTGGTGTTTCCTTCAGTGTCCAGGACTCGGGGTGCTACAGAATCTGGCACTGTACTGGACTCCACGTGCTATGCTTAAAAGCAGCAGTGAAGAAAAACTGCGCACAAAAAAAGCAAGTGAACAAAATAAAAGTTTCAACAAAGCAGTGTGGTAAGGCATCTTAAAGAACAAGATATAAGTCATTGTACTAACTTGTAATAAATTGGTGCATTGTGATCATATGCGCTTGATGACACATGTATTTCATCTACAAAGAACAGACACATAGTGAAAAAATAACTGGATTGAAATTGGCAAGATCTTTAAATTCGTATTGATCTAGACAAGCAGGTGTAGTTTGAATAAATGCGAGCACGATTTAAGCACAAGATAGAACTAGCATTTTTTTTTTTTTTTTTTAGTGAGTGTGCAGAGTTATTGGCACCTGTTTGAAAAATGCAGAACGGATGTTCTCTGGCATGTGCACGGTGGACACTCCACACTAAATATTTCTGTGCAAACCATTGCTGGTGTGTTCACTTACAAGCTATGCCATTTCTCCACCAAATAAAAAAATTCTCACTAACAATATCGATAGTACTCTACAATATGAACATCACATCAGAGGAAATACGTAACAGGCATTCATATCGAATGGCAGTGAAAACATTCAAGTTCTGGCTTACATGACGCTGAAAAATGGGAGCTACGAAGCAAAACAACAAAGAAGAAAATTTCATCTCGAAAAAACACAGTGGTCGTTTCTTTGTTCAATGCAATATGCCCAGGCACGCCACACTCATACAAAGAGTCTTGCAAGTTGCAACACAACACTTGTGGAAGCAAGCACAGTACAGTACACTCTCAGTAAATGGAAATCAATAAACGGAACTAGTACTGCTTGAACCCAACTGTTATCTCTATAATGCTTGGTTTTGGGCTTGTATTCTGCACCCATGTTCACCTCTCAGTAAACAGTACGCCTGTTAAATGAAACATATTTTTGTGGTTCCTTCAGGTTTCGTTTACCGAGAGTCTACTGTACCCTCATGTGAGTCCAGCACACCACTTATAGAGGCAGCTCCACTACTATCTTCTGATGCGACATCAACATGCGGAAAAGAAGTCGACTCCGGTGTGTGCATTCTGTCCGTATCAGTTGAACCTTAGTGGACGTTCCCAGGCGCAGGAAAGTCGCACATGAACGACTCGACAACAGCATTGAGTCGAGGTTGCTTTTGTCGTCGATAAACAGCTTACAGTGGCTTTTTCTTTCTTTCCGTTACTCTAGCTAGAGTGTCTGATTGTGTTCACTCAAAAATTTGAAAAATGAGTCTGCTCCACCGAACTTGAAATATTCTACATAAATACAAGTCTGGTATGACTTTCACGCTAAAACGAAAGTCGCATGTACGATTTAAAGGAGTTACAGTTTGTTGCCGTGACTGTAGCGAAGTGTACGCCAACTGCAGATTGTTGGCAATGGAAATGCTGGGCGTCTGCTAAAGTTCCATGCACTGAGTATCCTAAACTTTCGCTCAAAGAAAGACTGCCACCGCTCGCTCTGGCAAAGTGGTCATGCTAGTAAGTTACTTCGCAGTGAACATAAAATCGGCATACCTGTGCTGCCAGCAAAAACCGCAAAGAGGCGTTATATATGCACTTTAAATAGAGTGCCTCAATGTCCTCGTTCGGGGGCGTGCGCATTGAGGTGTTCTAACCTTAAATTCTTGAAAAAGCAATTGAAAAAAGAGCGACTAATACATTGCTTATTAAAAAAATATTAAGAGCAGCTTCGAGACGAGGCTCACTTTTACGAGATTAAAAATGCATAAATGCAGCAACGTTTTGGATGCCATGAAAACATAACGCACATAACAAAAATATAACGTAAATGCTCTCGATAACAATGGCCAATTCGTGCTGCCGATGGGGAGTTTAAGAATGAATTTGTTGAAGCGGTATAAGGGATATGCCATATGTAAAACGTCAAAGGCATTGCTGACCTGATTCATCGGTTGGAAAGTTGGAAAAAATGCATGCGAACTATCGCTTTGCAATGAGGAATTACTTTTTATCGAAGTTTTGTTTCTACAGTGTGTTTTTTTTCTTATAACAGCACAGTCATCGCTTTTTTGATATGTGGTTTGGCATTTTTGAATCGTCAGCAAAACATACATCGATAGATGTTTCAAGAGAAGCAATCACTTCTGTCAAAACAGTCATAGCGCACGTGCGTTTGCACAAAACATCTTAATGACGTTTTGAAGTAAGAGTTAGGAACTTGTTTCAGCTCTAAAATGAATAGTGGCTTCAATGTAAGCTGAAAGAGGGAGGCCACCATACTCCAGAACACAAACTAATATATTTTCAGAAACCTCTATTTTAGGTCTTCTCAAAGACCAAGACATCTATAGCCGTTCGTACCCGTTTCAAGACGTTTTGTAGAGGTTTTAAGTTTCGTGGGTTTTATGTTATTCTTTTTAAATTGTTATTTAGCAATTGTATTTTTGTAGTTGTGTGTATTACTGTTTCATCATTTAATTATTTTTCTATAGTTGCTTTGTAACATTGTGCTGTCGATACTACATTGTCTTTTAATTTGCCCTGGCATTTTTTTATATGCTTCCTTTATCATCGGTCCCCCTACAGTCTTTGGACTATGGGACCCTAGTGACCCTAGTCTGTTAAACGTACCCTTCATTTTATGTATTGCTACTTAGTTAATAGTACACTTCAAACTTCAAACAGATTGACGACTTCTCTTCGGTGCATGCGAGCACTCGATATGCTTGAACGTTCCCCAAGCAGCACGGCTGGATGGATGGCCCTTTAGATCGGGTGGCGGCTCACGCCACCTAGCCATAAAGTTAAATCATCATCATCATCATCAGCCTGACTACGTCCACTGCAGGACAAAGGCCTCTCCCATGTTCCGCCAGTTAACCCGGTCCTGTGCTTGCTGCTGCCAATTTATACCCGCAAACTTCTTAATCTCATCTGCCCACCTAACCTTCTGTCTCCCCCAAACCCGCTTCCCTTCTCTGGGAATCCAGTTAGTTACCCTTAATGACCAGCGGTTATTCTGTCTACGCGCTACATGCCCAGAATACGCGTCTACGTGCTACAGAATAAGAAGGGGTGGAGCACATTCGGCAAGTACTCTCAAATTATGACAGCTAGATTGCCACTATCTCACAAGAGGAGGGTATATAACAGCTGTATCTTGCCGGTACTTAGCTACGGAGCAGAAACCTGGAGACTTACAAAGAGGGTTCAGCTTAAATTGAGGACGACACAGCGAGCAATGGAAAGAAAAATAGTAGGTGTAACCTTAAGAGACAAGAAGAGAGCAGAGTGGATTAGGGGACAAACGGGGGTTAAGGATATCATAGTTAAAAGTTAAATACTATCACTATATATTGAAGGATTGAATTTCACTCACGCCTTGATTGTAGCCACCAATCTGTTAGCCTCTTCCTGGTTATTTCTACCCATTTAAAGTCTATTTTGCCTTCACTGTCGTTAAACTTCAATGCTTTGAAAAATTTCACGCCACTAGTGTTGCACTATAGGGTGGAGCTCTTTACATTATCAAATGATCAGTCATTTCTTCCTCCTCTCCACACACACTACATAACATGTCTGTGCCTTCGTATTTGGCTTGGTACGTCTTGGTCCGTAATACTCCCGTTCTGGCATCGAACAGCAGACAACTACCCCAAGAATTATCATAGACCTTTTGCAATTTCCTGCTTGAAAGTTCAGTAGATCTCTAGTGGTGATTTCGTAAGTATTCCAATCTTCCACATGTCCCTCTCTGTTTCCTTTACCTTCTTATTAACCGATGTTTCCTTTTGGCTTCATATTATGCTGGTGTCTAAATACTAGCTTGACAATTTTCGAGTTCGCTTTCTCTATTTAGTATCAACATTTACCATGTACAAGTACGTAACTGAAAACTTTTCTAGCCCAACACTCCTCTCCCAGTTTTCTCAATCACTCCTCAAATTTTGCCTTGCTGCTAGCTTCCCTGCACTTGAACGATGTCCATCCCATGTCGCCCTGTACCCCCTGATTTGGAGTATTCCCGTGTGCTCCCAAAGCAAGTCCACCTATGCCACGTTGTCTTATTTCCATTCTTGATTGAACCTCTGATCTCATGGAGAAGACCGCATTGCCGCACATCAAACCCGGAACCCTGACACCTTTTCAAATCTCTCTCGCAACATCATAGCTATTGTAGTTCCACGGTGCCCTATTTTTCACTACAGCTGCATTCCTGTTACCCTTAGTCATTACGTATTTTCCGTGCTCCCTTACGTACTCAGCGGCGTTATTTATCTAAATGCCCAAACATCTGTATTTATCCACCATCTCTAGCGTGACTTCCTGTATCTTATGCTCACTGCCTTTGTTATCATTAAAAAACATGATTGCCGATTTTTCCCTGCTGAACTTCATATTTACCTATCTCCCTCATTACCACAGATGTCAATCGATCCCTGCAGATCTTCCTTGTTGTCGGCTATTAATACTATATCATCTGCATACATCAATGCTGGTAATGACTGTTTAATGTGTTTTCCTTGCTTAGCAAAAAAGAGGCTGAAGCCGAGTCGACTCCCCTCTAATTTTGCTTCTAGTTTCTGCAGATACAGCATAAATAACAAAAGTGACAAGAGACATCCCTGTCAATGTCCTCTTGTATCTATATTTGTTCAGATACATGTTCTTCCCATTTTATAACTAAATTGTTACATTTATAGATATTCTTTAGAAGATTAGATATTCCATCTTTCACATCTAATGTGTCATGTATTGCCACAAATCTTCTAGGGTCACACTATCATAAGCTCCCTTGATATCTAGAAATGCCAGCCACAGAGGCCTGTATTTTTTTCCGCTATTCTATTTCAATACACTGCATCAATGAAAACAGATTGTCCTCCAACCTCCTTTGTTTACAGAACCCAGTTTGTAGTTCTCTTAGCTCCCCCTCATTCTGCCCCCATGTCTGTAATCTTTTCTTTACTATCTGCATCACCAGCCTGTAAACTACTGATGTCACTGTTATAAGATGATAGTTGTTTATATCAGCCTTGTCCCCTTTTCTTTATAGATTATGCTCATCTTGCTTACTTTTCACCTATTTGGGGCCTTCACCATCCATTATTGCTTTGCTTGCTGTCTCGCTTAATGTTTACTTAGAGTTTGGTCCAAGTTTCTTTATTAGCATAGTTGGGATGCCGTCAGGACCTGTTGATGTGCTATTAGGAACCCTCTTCTCTGCCCTTTCCCACTCTCGTTGTCCCAGCAGAGCCACTGTGCTAACTGGTCCATCCTCATCTGGTATAGTGCATGCAGTGCTTCTTTGGTGTTTAAATTTTTCTGTCATCATTGATCATGTATTTTCCATTGCCTCATATCCTTCTAGCCTAACCCCTTGAAGTGTAGTTATAAACCTCTGCTCCATGCTCGTCTTATTACTCAGAGAATTGAGATGTTTCCGAAGCTTTGCAGCTACCTTTATATCCTTTTTGTATACTTTCATTGTCCATTGGCCCCCTTTCTTCTAATCTTTTCAATGATCAAACTGGACACTTTCCTTCTGCAGCTCAAAAAGTTATCCCTTTTTTTTTTGACATCATCTTCCGGTTCACCCCTCGGTTTAGCATACCTGTGTTCCCTGTAGTCTTCCTGATATATTACTATGGCTCTGTTAACTTCCTCATTCCACCAGCTCTTGGATTTGTGTCTCCTTTTCCTGGTTGATTTGACTCTTACTTCAGCAAGCTCTCTCTCAAACAATCTAGTTATATTTGTGTACGTCCACACTGTTTTAGTATCCTCGACGATTATTTTCTCAATCTCTTTAGTGGCTCTTTCTATTTGCCTTTCTGAATAAATATTACCGTGTGGTTGCTCATAATGCCTCCTTCCCACTTTCATTTCTCTTCCAAAACTCAGCCCGACACCTTTGTGATCACTACCTTAGCTTACGGACCCCTATTCATCTATTTTCATCACCTTTAGCTTATCATACATCCTATGTGACACTGCATAATCTATCGTCAACTGCAGCCTTCCCACCTCCCATGTTATCTGCCCTTCGAACTTCTTGGTACTGTTGCGAATGCTTAAATCATGCCAAAACACGTTGGTGGGCTAGTTGGTTTGAATCCATGAAGAGTGAGTAAGCGCGAAACAGACAAGGACGTAGAAGAGACAGACACGTACAGAGCGCTACTTTCAACTGATCTTTTATTTTCGCACGAACCGATAAATATATACCGAGCGAGCGGAAATAACATAAACATAAAGAACATATCGCGGAATCACATCGTAGAACCAAGCACGTGTATATTGCACGACATAGCAAACGTACAAGGTCACTGTGTCGAATCAAGGTAATGAAGTTCTTTTTGAGAAAGCGATACTGATGGTTGGCTAACGCACATGTCAGATAATTTCGCGATTTCGTATGCCTCCATAATCTCCCTTGTCATTTTGCCAGGAGCCTTAGATAGAATTTTAGTTTTTCGAAGAGGGGTATACATCCACAATCTCGGCAATGGATGCCCAAATGGCCCGAGATTGCTTTCGTGACATTATAATGATGTTCTTTCAATCTCTGATTGATACATCGGCCGGTTGACCAATATAGGTTCTTCCACAAGTAAGCAGAATAGCATAAACAACATTGCGAATGCAGTTCACACAAAAATTGTTCGATGATTAATAAGGCAGGTGTTTGCACTGTTACACTGTGAATTAACGCGGTCGACACAACCTATGTAGACGTTCGGGAGCTGAAAAGATCACATCCACTCCTGCCTTTCCCGCGATCCTTCTGAGATTATGCGATACACCATGCAAGTACGGAACGACGGCCACTTTTTTTTGCTGTACGACCATTACTGCCTTTAGGTGGGTGTTTTAGCTTCCTGCTCAAACCCTCTGCGACAGAGCTCAGCACACAATTGGGTAACCAGACTCTGCCAAGCGCTTGGCTTGGTTCAGAAAACTGCCTTCAACTTTGTGATTACAGGACTTCCTAAGAGGAGTTATTAAAAACAGGATTGTACAACGGCGCGTTTTACGAGCTTTGAATGGGCGGAGGAAAACGGCGGACGGGCTTATTGCCCCTTGGCTCATAACTCCAACACACATTCTTTGATGAAAAGTAGATACCTAAGTCCAAAACCTAATGAAATGCCCTTGGGCTTTTCATGCGTCAAGACCAATGGAGAAAGGGTTTCCGTGAATGTGGGTTACAATTTTTGAACCTCATTGTCGAAACTACATGAGTCATTGTTTAAAACAATTAAGAAATCGTCGACAAATCTAAACACACGCACAACATCAGGGTGATTTTTGAGGCGATCATAAAGGGCCTGGTCGTGATAGGCTAAATACAAGTCACTTAAGCAAGGAGCAATACAAGAACCAATACAGATTCCATTCTTTTGTTTAACAACAGTACCATCCCATGAGGCGTAAGTGGAATTAACATACAAATAAAGAAGTTCCAAGAACTGATCGCAAGTCAAACCGGAGGCGTTTTGAAAACGTACTGATCCAAACTTGTCCTAAGCAACGGCCTACACATGTCATAAGGTCATCTTGAGGGAGAGAATAATAAAGATCCTTCAGATTCAATAGAGAAGGCTACAAAGTTTCTGTCATGATTGTTTTTAAAGAAATCCACGACATGTTCAGAGTTACTTACTAGAAATGGATCTTCGACTGGCAAAAGTTTCAAAACTTCTTTAAAAATACTGCTACATGTTTCTGCCAGCTAGCGTTTTCCGACACTATCACACGGAACGGAAAACCTGGTTTGTGCGTTTTGCTGAAAAAAATACATCAAGATGATTCTTCGTGCTTTTTTCAATGGATCGAGACAAATGATCGAGCTTGAAGCTTTTGCACAAGTTTTTTGCGTCGTTTTGAACTTTCTTAAGGCCACGTCTTTATGAACCCTAAAA
>WOVY01009319.1:0-44474 GCA_013436015.1 Rhipicephalus annulatus | reverse complement strand
TTTGACTAAAGAGAGGTTGAAGCCCAGTCCACTTCCCTCTAATTTTGCCTCTAATCCTTGTAGGTACATCATGAATAATAAGGGTGACAGGGGCACCCCTGCCTAAGCCCCCGTTTTACCTCTGCAGGCTTGGATACCTGTTTTTCCACTTTATACTACCTTGTTACCTTTATAGATCCCTTTAAAAGATTAGTGACTACATGTTTCCACGCCTAGTGTGTCCAGTATTCCCCCACATTCCTCTTGAACCACGCTATCGTACGCTCTTGATATCCAAAAATGCTAGCCACAGGGGCCTGTGTTCCTTTTCTGCTATTTCGATGCACTGCGTCAGTGAGAACAGATTGTCTTCCAACCCCTGTGTTTCCGAAACCCATTCTGCAGTTCCCCCAGCACCCCTCATCCTCTATCCATGCCTGCAGTCTTTCCTTTATAATCTGCATCGCCAGCCTGTAGACCACTGATGTCACTGTTATAGGACGGTAGTTGTTTATGTCAGCTTTGTCCCCCTTTCCTTTATAGATCATGCTCATCCTGCTAAGTTTCCATCCATCGGGAACTTCACCATCGATTATTATTGTGCTCACTGCCTCTCTCAAAGCCTGCTTAGACTTCGGACCTAATGTCTTTATCAGCCTAATTGGAATGCCATCTGGGCCTGTTGATGTACTACTAGGAACCCTTTTCTCAGCCCTTTCCCACTCTTGTTGTGAAAATGGAGCCATTGCACCACTTGATTCGTCCTTGTCTATTGTGGTGCATAAAGTACTTCTTTGTTGAAATTTTTCTGTCACCCTTGTTCTTATATATTCAATAGCTTCGTCCCCTTCTAGCCTAGCACCTTGGGCTGTAGTTATAAAACTCTGCTCTAGGCTCGTCTCATTTCTTAGGGAGTTTAGATGGTTCCAAAATTTCGCAGCTGCCTTTCTATCTTTTTTATGTACTTCTGCCAGCCACTGAGCTCCCTTCCTTCTAATCTTTTCATTGATCAGAAGGGATGCATCCCTTCTACAGCTTAGAAAGGTTTCCCATTTTCTTTCAACATCATCTGTCGGTTCACCCCGCTGCTTAGCATGTCTGTGTTCCCTAGGCTTCCTGACGTTTTGCTATGGCTCTCTTAACTTCCTCATCCCACCAACTTTTGGGTTTGTGTCTTCTTTTCCGGGGTGACTTGTTACGCGTCTTAGCAAGCTCTAGCTCAAGAGTCTAATTAGATTCGTGTATGTCCACACTGTCTTATTATCCTCCGTGATTACTTTCTCAATTTGTTTAGTGGCTATTTCAATTTGCCTTTCTGGATAAAAATTTCCTGTAGTTGCTCATCTTGTCTCCTTCCCACTTTCACTGCACTGCTCCAAAACTTAGCTTATACGTTTTGTGGATCGCTACCCAGACTTCTGGAGCCACCTTCATCTATGTGCATTCCCCTGAGCCTTAATCATAATCCTATGTGGACATCAGTGCATAATCTATCGTCGACTGAACCTTCCTACCTCCTACCTCCCATGTTATTTGCCCTTCACTACTTCTCGGTTACTGTTACAAATGCTCAAATCAAGCCTTTCACACATATATCCATCATCATTTTGCCTGTCGGGTCGGTATACCCATCTATATCTTCGTATGTGCGCATTCATGTCTCCCTAGTATTAAATCTCGGCGACTCTCGTCCTAACTCCTGAATGTCCTTTGATATACACTCTACCATTGTTCTGGTTTTCCATCTCTGGACCTTTGCTCCCATCCCACAAGTACACGAAACAAAGGAGTGTCATTTGACCTGCCACATTTCCCTTTTAGCCATAAATGTTCCTTGCACTCCTGCTTGACCACTTTGCCAGTCTGTACTTTTATAAATGAATGCCCACCAGTACCACCCCCTTTCTGCTGGCCTTCTGTTCTATTACAATATTCCCACGCGTAGTCCCGGATTGTTCGGAGGTTGTTCCATGTCCCTGAGATGTGTTTCTACCAAACGTATACCATCGGCCTCTCTTCCCTTAGCTGTTCTTCTAATCTCTTTCCCACTTCAGCCTGTTCCTACCAGCCTGCATGTTAATATACCTATGTCTGAATTGGCTCGGCGCTCGTGGCTACGTCTATTTATGCCCCGGACTCTACCTATCTTAGATATTGGTGCCACTTTGGAATCGTATCTGTCCATACCCCCTGTCGAAGAGTCTCCCTGGTTGTTTCCTCCTCGTTACTAGCTATCCTGCACCCCGAAGGGCTCGCTTGCCCCCCCAAAAAAAGCTACTGCGCGTCCTGCAAGTCGCCAACCCACCTCATGACCTAGCCGCCCATCGAAGTGAATTCTGTCTCGTTGAAAAACCACCCCACCTATGCACCTCTCTGCTTTATTTCCACCACTCTCAAAGCCTTTCTCTCGACTCACTCCGCCATATCTCTTGGTTTGCGTTGACCACCAGCTTTTGCAGGGTGCTATCACGCACCGGTACCTCCGGTATCGTGCATATCCCTACCGTGTACTTAGGAGAAGTGGTCGCGCATGTCATCGACGCCTTTCGCCAGTGTGCGCTGCTAGTCCTGCTGCATCTTCATTTAGTGAATCGTTTAAACCGCCTGAAATTATCACGAGGTTTCGTCTATCAGCTGTCGTTTTGAGCTTTGCGCTCGCTTTCCTCATGACTGCTTCCAGCTTGCGTCCTGGGAACGCCCCTACTGCAACCCTCTTGTCACCTCTTACCCTCTCTTTGATGGCTTCTGTGCATCGATTTAAATTGAGTCCCCGGCGATTATCACATGCTGTGACTTTTCAGCTGAGCGTTCTGCACCTGGGGGCTACTGCCACCTGTGACGCCGGCTTCTTTGTTTCCCTCCCTGCCTCACCACTACCTCGCTGGAGCTGGAAGCCTTGCGACGTTGAACCGGCTAAACCTGTTTTTTCCAAACTTGCTTGCTTTTCCTTCTCCACCGTTCTGGTTGCCGGTTCCCTACTGTTCTCTCGGTAGGTCGCTTCTTTGTTCAGCTTCGCTAGCGCTTCCCTCGGCGGACTTCAGTCTTTCTCCCATTGCCCTCGTTTTCTCTTGCTCTGTCGCCAACGCAGTCTCGAGCTTCGGCGATTCTCAGCAGCAGTTCACTCTGGGCAACCATCATTTTCTCCATTTTTTCCTCGACCTCACATTGCCTACACTTCGCGTCAGCCTCTTCTGCCATCCGCTTCTACGCTTGGGTCCACTTTCAAACCCACTCCACATCCTGAACACTTTACAGTCTTTTTAACCATGGCCTTTCTGACACCAATTGTCCCTATACGCGATAATTACTAAACTCGAGCCCTGCATCTAAAAAAAAGAAAGTCTAAGCTCTACTAGAAAATTTGCGTGTTCAATGTACGCGCACCTCCCCCACGGGGTGGCAAAAGAAGAAAAAACAACAACAACAAAAACACACCCGCACTAACTAATAAATACCTGGTGACTGGCCCCCGAAAAAGCCGTACCATAAAATAAGTGCTACGAAGATTTCAAACCGCTGCCTTATAATTATAAAGACAAGCTCAAAACATGCACAAAACACTTATTTGCGCAGTCGATCCGGAGCGCTCAAAAAACACGTCCATCCACGTTGACAGCCCGAACTTCTTCTCATCGTGCCTAGATATGGAAAGATGGATGGTGGCATATGGCTGTACCCCCTTTAGATCGGGGCGGTGGCTAGCGCCACCAAGCCGTAATACCTAATGAACCAAAAACTATATTCATCTTTTTTTTTTCCTTAAAAAGTGAGTTTGAGGATTCGTACTTTGCAGTGAAGAGTTTAATTTTCACTCGTGCCTTGACTTTAGCCACCAATCAGATAACCTCCTTCTAGTTAAGTCTACCGCTTAAAGTCTATTTTGCCCTCCCGGTCCCTAAAACCCAGTGCTTTGAAAACGCAGCGCCATCATCCTGAACTATAGGGTGAAGCCCTTTACAGAACATTATCAAGTGTTCGGCAGTTTCTTCTTCCTCTCCACACGCACTGCATACTGTGTCTACCCTTTCGTATTTGGCCCGATATGTCTTGGTTCGCAGTACTCCCGTCCGGGCCTCAAGCAGTAGAGAACTTCCCCCGAGTATTATCATAGATCCTTTCCTTGGCAATTTCCTGCTTAAAGGTTCGATAGGTCTCTAGTGCGGACTTCTTAATTATGCCCATTCTCCACATGTCAGTCTCAGTTTCCTTCACTTTTTTCTTAACCGATAGTTCTTTTTGGTTTGGCCACCTGCTGTTTTCTAAGTATTTACCAGTCAACTTCCTGGTTCGCTTCCTCCATTTTGTATCGACATTCTTCATGTACAAGTAGCTGAAAACCTTCCTAGCCCAACGCTCTTCCCCCATTTCTCTCAATCGTTTCTCAAATTTTATCTTGCTGCTAGCTTCCCTGCCCTCAAATGATGTCCATCCCATATCACCTTGTACTCCCTGATTTGGTGTATTCCCGTGAGCTCCTAAAACAAGCCTACCTATTCCACGTTGCTTAATTTCTAATCTTGCTTGAACTTCTGATCTCATGCAAAAGACCGCATTGTCGAACGTCAGCCCAGGAACCATGACCCCTTTCCATATTCCTCTCACAACATCATACCTATTGTAATTCCACAGTGCCCTATTTTTCATGACTGCTGCATTCCTGTTACCTTTATTCGTCACGTATACTTCGTGTTCCCTCAAATACTCGGTCCCATTGCTAATCCATACGCCCAGATATTTGTATTGATCTGTTATCTCTTGCTAGACCTCCTGTATCCTAAGCTCACTCCCTTCGTTGCCATTGAAAATCATGACTGCTGAATTTTCCTTACTGAATTTAAAATCTAACCTATCTCCCTCATTACCGCAGATGTCCATCAATCTCTGCAAATCTTCCTTGTTGTTGGCCATTAGCACTATATCAGCTGCGTACATTAATGCTGGTAGTGCCTGATCAATAAGTTTTCCTTGTTTGAATAAAGAGAGGTTGAAGCCCAGTCCACTTCCCTCTAATTTTGCCTCTAATACTTGTAGGTACATTATGATTAATAAGGGTGACAGGGGGCACCCCTGCCTAAGCCCCCGTTTTACCTCTGCAGGCTTGGATACCTGTTTTTCCCACTTTATAACTACCTTGTTACCTTTATAGATACATTTTAAAAGATTAGTGATTACATGTTCCACGCCTAGTGTGTCCAGTATTCTCCACAATTCCTCTTGAACCACGCTATCATACGCTCCCTTGATATCCAAAAATGCTAGCCACAGAGGCCTGTGTTCCTTTTCTGCTATTTCGATGCACTGCGTCAGTGAGAACAGATTGTCTTCCAACCTCCTGTGTTTCCGAAACCCATTCTGCAGTTCCCCCAGCACCCCCTAATCATCTATCCACGCCTGCAGTCTTTCCTTTATAATCTGCATCGCCAGCCTGTAGACCACTGATGTCACTGTTATAGGACGGTAGTTGTTTATGTCAGCTTTGTCCCCCTTTCCTTTATAAATCATGCTCATCCTGCTAAGTTTCCATCCATCGGGAACTTCACCATCGATTATTATTGTGCTCACTGCCTCTCTCAAAGCCTGCTTAGACTTCGGACCTAATGTCTTTATCAGCCTAATTGGAATGCCATCTGGGCCTGTTGATGTACTACTAGGAACCCTTTTCTCAGCCCTTTCCCACTCTTGTTGTGAAAATGGAGCCATTGCACCACTTGATTCGTCCTTGTCTATTGTGGTGCATAAAGTACTTTGTTGAAATTTTTCTGTCACCCTTGTTCTTATATATTCAATAGCTTCGTCCCCTTCTAGCTTAGCACCTTGGGCTGTAGTTATAAAACTCTGCTCTAGGCTCGTCTCATTTCTTAGGGAGTTTAGATGGTTCCAAAATTTCGCAGCTGCCTTTCTATCTTTTTTATGTAGTTCTGCCAGCCACTGAGCTCCCTTCCTTCTAATCTTTTCATTGATCGTCGCAGTACCTAAAAATTGTACCTAAAAGCAGCACCATCTGGTAGGTGTTCTGTGACAGCGCTAACAGGGTCAACCTTGAAAGGAGATACAGTTGAACTCCGCTACAACAAACGCTACTTCAACGAAATTTCCGCTCCGATGATAAATTCACGATTCCCCGTTAGCAGTCAATAGGAGTCAACGCATAAATATTATCGCCAAAACGAACACTTTTTTTACAATCGTCCCGCTTCAATAAAATTTTATGATGCAATTTCAGGCTCAAATACTTATTTTTATACAGTAAATGCAATTTTAACATTTCGATGCATTTTCAGAGCCTTGAAATGCATCAACGAAGTCTAAAACATGTGTTGGCACCACCAGAAACCGCCGCTACACCACCGCTGTTCAGCCATACAGTTTCCCACAATACTTACTAGAGGGCACTCTGGCTTTAGTGTCTATGGGTACAGTGTCTAGAAATATACTGCCTAGTGTGCTGAGCGCGGGCTAGGAGATGGCCCCGCAGCTGATGACTGCCGGGAGAACCCGCATGGTGCGCTGCTGTACGAGTGGGTGCATTTGTGTTCAATCCTTGCGCACCGCAAGCGCTGCGAAGCCTGCAGGACGCCAAGCCGCGCGAGGCCAACCACTATTTTCCTGCATTTTCGGAGTGGTTTTTTTTACATAATGCTTTATTGTATAAGAACTACTCGATTGCTTTCACAGTACTGGCGCTTTGCAATACCACATACCAAATGAAGATCATTTCGTGGCATGATTTCGCCATACGCTACTGCCCACACACACAAAAAAACGCGGATCCCACGTAACTTGGGAATCAATGTTCTGCTAGGTGACCGTTGCAATTTTTATTAAGCGAAACATTATGAAGTGGCACTAAATATATGCAAGAAATTGGATAGTCCGCACTGGAACCAGCATTGGCGTTTCACGAACCTTTGGCTCTTCTTGCAAAGTATTTTGAAGACCCTAAGTGAAGGGGGTGATCGTGAGGGCACCCAGACGTAGGCTATTCGATAGATAGATAGGCAGACAGACAGACAGACAGCGACGGATATACAAGACATAGACGGACGGACGTATAGACAGGCGGACAGACAGACAGACGGACGGGCAGACAGACGGATGGACGCACGGATTCACAGACGGACAGACAGACTGATGGAAAGACGGACGGACCGATGGACAAACAGACGGACGGACAGATAGGTAGATGCTCAAAGTGGTTGCAGTACACAAAGAAATTAATTTTAAAAACCATTGACAGTATAACCACCAGTCATTTTTTTTTAAATGTGCCTTGTTCTTGAGAGCAAGAATTATCACAGAAGATCCTAAAACCTTTACCTCTTGGCCTGCATTCCATTAGGATTCGAGTGAAAAAGAATGATAACATGTCAATGAATAATCTGACACTCGATTGATTGATTTGTGGGGTTTAACGTCCCAAACCACTATATGATTATGAGAGACGCCGTAGTGGAGGGCTCCGGAAATTTCAATAATCTGACACTCGCCGCGTATGATATTCAACACGTTGTTGGAAAGGGAGTCCGACGTTGACATGGGGGAAAAACTGTGTGAATGAAATTCGAAAGGGTATTTTCAATTTTTTAGATATATATTAATTGTTGAAATTTTGCCTAAACGGCAATTTCATTCCCGACACCGTTCACACTAATCCGAAAAGATAGTTCGATGGAGTCACTCTCAATGATTTTCTCACACGCCAGCCTTCGGATTCAGTCGTTTGTCTGCCCTTTTGATCCTACTTTTTCATTCAGGAAACTGTGCTGGATCCGTCAGTGCGGGGAACGAGACACTTTTTCCTTGTTCGACCAATAACTTCTTTGACACAGCGGCACAATACACGTCCTTTCTTTGCATTGCCGCTTAGCTTTTAATATCTCAGGGTGTTGCAGTGTACATATGGCGCCGTCGAACTTCACAGTAAATCAGATGGCAGCTGCTGCACATCGATTTTAAACGTGGCGAGGCACTGGCAGCAACAGGACGAGAGGAATTTCGCGCGTTCATGCACCCTCTCGACATGCAGCGCCGCTTGTGGCATCTGAGTGCAGTCATCACATGCACGGCCACGCACTCTCGTACAGAATGCGCGCGCTCAGCACACTAGGCAGTATCTTTCTAGACACTGTACTATGGGAGCTGCAACGCACGGCGCTTCAGCGAGCATGGGAATGATGGGTAGTACACACATTTGTCTAATATTAGTACATCTGGCCTGCTTTTGCTCCGTGTGTGTTCGTGTGGCTTGAAGGTGTTTTCTTACGCAAAAGGTATTAGCAAATTTTCAAGGGTTGCGCTTCACCATTTTATTTTTTTAGACTTGCTTACTAAATTGGCTCACAAAGTTCAAAAGGATTCAATCTTTCTTTCAAACAAAAACTGTAACCAGTAATAAACAAAGATACAAGTACGATTCGTCGCCCGCAAGTACGAAGACTAGGCAAATGTGTGTACTACTACCCAGTTACCCATCATTCCTATGGTTACAGTGGCTAGAATAGGGAATTCTGATGAACGCGCCGGCTAGCTCGTAACGCCTTGGAAGGAAACCGCCAGATGACGCTGGCACACGTTTGCACGGAGTTCAGTTCGGGCTGTCACGGTGGATGGACGTATTTTTTGAGCGCTCCGGATCGACTGCGCAGATAAGTGTTTTTGCATGTTTTGAGCTTGTACTTATAATTATAAGGCAGCGGTTGAAATCTTCGTAGCACTTATTTTATGGTACGGCTTTTTCGGATGCCAGTCTTCAGGTATTTATTAGTTAGTGTGGGTGTGTGTGTGTTTGAAATTTTTTGTTGTATTCTTTTGCCACCCCGTGGGGGAGGTGCGCGCACATTGAACACGCAAATTTTTCTAGTAGAGCTTAGACTTTCTTTTTTGTAGTGCAGGGCTCGAGTTTAGTAATTATCGAGTATAGGGACAATTGGTGTAGGAAAGGCATGGTTAAAAAGACTGTAAAGTGTTCAGGATGTGGAGTGGGTTAGAAAGTGGACCCAAGCGTAGAAGCGGATGGAGAAGAGGCTGACGCGAAGTGTAGGCAATGTGAGGTCGAGGAAAAAATGGAGAAAATGATGGTTGCCCAGAGTGAACTGCTGCTGAGAATCGCCGAGCTCGAGACTGCGTTGCCGACAGAGCAAGAGAAAACGAGGGCAATGGGAGAAAGACTGAAGTCCGCCGAGGAAGCGCTAGCGAAGCTGAACAAAGAAGCGACCTACCGAGAGAACAGTAGAGAACCGGCAACCAGAACGGTGGAGAAGGAAAGGCAAGCAAGTTTAGATAAAACAGGTTTAGCCGGTTCAACTGTCCCAAGGCCCAGCTTCAGCGAAGTAGTGGTGGGGCTGGGAGGGGACAAAGCAGCCGGCGTCACAGGTGCAAGTAGCCCCCAGGTGCAGGACGCTCCAGCTGAAAAGTCACAGCATGTGATAATCGCCGGGGACTCGAATTTAAATCGATGCACAGAAGCCATCAAAGAGAGGGTAAGAGGTGACAAGAGGGTTGCAGTAGGGGCCTTCCCAGGACGCAAGCTTGAGGCAGTCATGAGGCAAGCGAGCGCAAAACTCAAAACTACAGCTGATAGACGAAACCTCGTGATAATTTCAGGTGGTTTAAACGATGCCTTAAATGAAGATACAGCAGGACTAGCAGCCACACTGGCGAAAGGCGTCGATGACATGCGCGCCACTTCTCCTAAGGTACAGGTAGTGATATGCACGATACCGGAGCTACCGGTGCGTGATAGCAACCTGCAAAGAGCGGTTGTCAACGCAAACCAAGAGATATGGCGGATGAGTCGAGAGAAAGGCTTTGAGGTGGTGGAAATAAGCAGAGAGTTGCATAGGTGGGGTGGTTTTCAACGAGACAGAATTCACTTCGATGGGCGGCTAGGTCATGAGGTGGGTTGGCGACTTGCAGGACGCGCAGTAGCTTTTTTGGGGGCAAGCGAGCCCTTCGGGGTGCAGGATAGCTAGTAACGAGGAAAACAACCAGGGAGACTCTTCGACAGGTGTTATGGACAGATACGATTCCAAAAGGGCACTGTAACGTTTGCAGTGCTCGCCCTCTTTCTACGTCGGGGCTTTCTGATAACATTGCCCGATTGCTGTTATCTTGCTGTTTTCTTTTCTTTCATGCCAACCTGCGATTGGCTGCGTAGCGCTTAAAAACGCGCCGCAAGGTGAATAAACTGGGATTGTCTTCCTGGCACTGCTTGAGTCGTCTCTTTCCTGGGCCGGCTGTCGTCCAGCCGCCGAATACGTAACAGCTGGTGGCAGCGGTGGCGGCGGTATGGAGCGCACGTCGGGGGCGGCCTTGGCGTCCGGTTTGGTGAGAGCACGGCTTGCTTGACTTCATTGGGAGCATTAGCAGCATTTACTTGGTAGTCGAGGTTCTTTTGTATTTGTGTTGACTTTGCTAAATAGTAGTACACATAACGGGGTAGCACTTGTTAACAGCAGTCATGATCCTCACGTCGTTAACGAAACCCAACCTAGTGCTGCTAGCTGAAGAGCTCGGTATCCCTGTACAGAAGTCTATGCGGAAGCCTGCAATTATCGAAGCGATATCCAAATGCGGAGCAAACGACGACGAAGTCGAGGAGTGTTGGAGGGCAGTCTCGGAAAGGCTCAAAGAACGAGAAGTAGAACTGAAGTTAAAAGAGATGCAACTGCATAACCTTGAACGCAATGACAGTTTCGATATGCGAGGATACATGCAACCTTTCAAGGCTGGCAGTGACATCACTTTGTATCTCGTCAACTTTGAGAGGACGTGTACAAGAGCTGCACTTGCAAAAGAGACATGGTCACAACGCCTGTTGACATTACTTCCAAATGAGGCAGCCGATGTAATCGCGAGAATGCCAGATGAAGATGCTTATGATTACGAAAAAGTGAAACTTCATTTGAGGCGAAGGTACAGCTTGTCAACAGAAGCCTTGAGGATGAAGTTCCGTAACACGAGGCGTGGCCAAGGGGAGTCATTTTCAGAATTCGCCTACAAATCCATGAGCTTGTTAGAGGAATGGCTTAAGAGTGCCAACGCATACGAGGACAAGCAACGTCTGATTGAACTGTTTGCGCTCGAGCAGTTTTATGCGTCCATTCCGGACCAAATGCGGCTGTGGATTCAGGACAAGCCAAACGTAGAGACTTTGCAAACGGCAGCCAGCTTGGCGGACGAGTACCGTTCCCGTAGAATGGAAAGTTCAGAAGAACAAAGAAAGAAGCCGTCAGGAGCGTTCAAGAAATTTCAGAAAGGAACGAAAGAAACTAACCAAGGGAAACCAGGCGACAGTGTTCCAGCCCAAGGGCATGCAGCCAACGCGAGTGAACCGAAAAGTTCCAAGTTCGAAGAAAAACAACCGCTGGTCTGCTATAAATGCCAACAACCGGGTCACATCGCAGTCGGTTGCCGACAGCCAGCAGTTTCCGTCAATTTGCTAACCGAAGAGAGCGATTTACTCTTGCCCTACACATATGACATGAAGGTGAACGGCATCAGTTGCAACGTTCTGCGCGACACAGGAGCAACATTTGATATCGTCCACCCGTCATTTGTTAAGCCCGAGAACTTAACAGGTTCATGTGTATGGGTACGCCAGGCACTAGAGCCAGACATGAAGTGTTTGCCGGTAGCCAGAGTCGAAATGAAGGGCGCCTTCGGCACATTCGAAACTGATGCTGCGGTTTCCGATAAACTTCCTCAGAAAATTCCCTACATTTTTTCTAACCGATCAATGAGGGACTTCCAAAATGCAGGACTGGAACTTAATGCTAACCCTGTAATGGTCGTCACGAGGTCCCAAACAAGAGCTCAAGCTACCAGCGCTACCCGTCACACGGAAATTACAGACCAGAGTGAACCGACACAAGCTACTGCACCAAGCGAAACTGTTCCTGTCGACGCCAATTGTGTCGCGCCAGCCATTGATAGCAGCACTCCCGTCGGTAATGCGCTCTCAGGTGAAGCGATAAACCCAGTCAGTGAAAATTTTCAGCTTCTAGCAAAGTTAGACAAAAGCGCTCTCAAAATGGAGCAGGCAAACGACGAGTCGCTGAAGACGTGCTGGGAAAAATCAAAACGGAAACAAAAAGGAGCCGTATCGTTCATAGTCAAAGAAGGCATTTTGTACAGAACATTCAAAAACAAGAAAGGCAGAACCTTTGAACTGCTTGTCGTTCCCAAAAAGTATCGAGTCGCACTTTTGGGTTTGGTTCACAGCGATAGCTGGGCTGGCCATTTAGGTATCAACAAGACCAAGAGCAGGTTATTGAACGACTACTACTGGCCGATGTGCTTCAAAGAATCGGAGAACTGGGTACGTTCCTGCAACGTTTGCCAAAGGACGGGGCGGCCAAACGAAAAACTCAAAGCACCTTTGGTCCAAGTGCCTTTGATTGGCGAACCCTTTCGCAGATTAGTTGTCGACATTGTAGGTCCATTACCAGTAACAGCGGCGGGCAACAAATACTTGCTAACACTCATTTGCCCTGCTACGAAGTTCCCGGAAGCAGTGGTGTTACCCGAATTAAGCTCCACTGCAGTTGTAAACGCGCTACTCGGCGTCTTTGCAAGAACTGGATTTCCTAGTGAAATCCAATGCGACCAAGGTTCTGTGTTCACAAGCGCGCTCACCACGACGTTCTTGAAGAAATGCGGCATATCCGTTCACCACAGCTCAGTCTACCATCCGCAAAGTAATTCAGTCGAGAAACTTCACTCTGTAATGAAGCGCATTCTGCGTGCACTCTGTTTCGAGAAAGGCGCCGACTGGGACGAAGCTGTTCCCGCGATGCTCTTTGCTCTGCGCTCCGTCACTCACGAAGCGACTGGGTTCACGCCGGCGGAACTTGTTTACGGTCGAGCGCTTCGCTCCCCGCTAACGTTGTTGAAAGAAAAGTGGGAAGACAAGTTCGTAGACAAATCAGTTGTCGAGTACGTGCTGACCTTGTTGAAGCGCCTACGTGAATCGCAAGAACTGGCGCAGATAAACATGGCAGAAGCGCAGCAACGCTCAAAGGTGTACTACGACAGATCCGCACGCACACGAACCTTCAAGGAAGGCGATAAAGTGCTGATTCTGCGGTCGTCAAAGGCAAATAAACTGGAAGTAGCATGGGATGGGCCGGTCACGATTAAACAAAAGCTCTCCGACTACCAATTACTTGGTAACGACGCCCGGTAAACGCAATGATGTGACGATATATCACTGCAATCTAATGAAGCCTTTTATCGAACGCAGTGAGACGTTGAGCATTGTCCTTAACGAGCCTGAAGAGATCAACGTTCCTCTACCCCAAGTGCCAAGGCCCTGCTCTTCCCCATCAACAGAAGAGATAGTCCAATCTGTCACTAAACAAGCTTCTCTAACTGACAAGCAAAGAAAGGAGTTAGAACTGCTTGTGCGCAACTTCAGAGACTTGTTTAGTCCCACTCCCGGCAGGACAAATCTCGTGGAGCACGACATTGAGTTAACATCCAACCAACCTTTCCGAACCAGGATGCACAGATTTTCCCCCCGTCACGAGAAGATCCTGAACGATTGTGTTCAAAACATGTTGACACTGGGTCTAATCGTGCCAGGAGAAAGCGAGTATGTGTCACCTATGTTTATTGTAGAAAGTCCAGGCAAGGAACCGCGACCCTGCATCGATTATCGAAAATTGAATGCGATAACAAAACAAAGATGTTTCCCATTCCAAACGTTGAGGGCTTGATCGAGAAAGTGTCCGCGGCACGGTACGTTTCTACGTTAGATTTGGTACGCGGTTTCTGGCAAGTGCCACTAACGGAAAACGCCAGTAAGCTCGCCACTTTCATGACACCGACAGGCACATATCGCCCTCTTGTGCTCACTTTTGGCCTCAAGAATGCACCCTTCGCATTTTAATGCATGAAGTGCTCAAAGGAGCCGAGTCGTTCGCTGTTCCGTACCTTGACGACATAGCTGTTTTTTCGAGCACCTGGCAACAGCATTTGGAACATCTGCAGCAGGTATTCCTTCGAATACACGAGGCAGGCTTGACTCTCAAACTCGCCAAATGTCGTCTTGCGAGCTCTGAAGTCCACTACTTAGGGCATGTTGTTGGCCAAGGGAAGCGACGTCCTTCCGAAATAAAAGTTGAAGCAATCACTAGCTTTCCTTTGCCGAAAACAAAGACTAACTTGCGTTCCTTTTTGGGTTTAGCCGACTACTACAGAAGCTACATTCCCAACTTCGCAAATATCGCTAGTCCTCTCACAGACGCACTGCGCAAAACTGAGCCAACTATTGTAAGTTGGAATAAGGCTCGTAAAGATGCTTTTGCCGAGATCAAAAAGATTCTTGTCAGCAAACCGGTCCTCGCGGCACCAGATTACTCTCTCCCCTTCTTAGTTCAGTGTGACGCCAGTGACCGCGGAATGGGCGTTGTTCTAAGTCAAGTGAACAAAAAGGGCGAGGAACATCCTCTTGTCTACGCCAGTCGAAAACTAACATCACGCGAGCAAGCCTACAGTACAACTGAAAAAGAATGTGCTTGCTTGGTCTGGGCTCTCGAAAAGCTGTCGTGTTACCTTAAAGGCTCCTCATTTGTTTTGAAACTGATCACTCACCTTTAGTGTGGTTAAATCAAATGTCGAACAAAAACAGCCGCTTGATGCGTTGGAGTCTAGCACTTCAGCAATTTGATTTCTCAGTGCGGCACAAGAAAGGCAAACACCATGCTAATGCGGACTGCCTTAGCCGAACCTATTGAGTGTTCCTTGTTTCTTTTGTGTGCATGCAACTTGGCGCAAGTATATATATTTTTCTTTCCCTATCGTGTTCGGCTTTCACGTTATCTGCTCCCAGTGAAATCAACTGTCGGGCTTTTCTAAGCTTGGGCGCCAGGTTGCTTTTGACGTGGTTTCTGCGTTTCTACCGCTCGTCCACTCAGCCATTTCAGATCCTGTCGTACCAGATGGCGAAATCAACCCTGCTCCAGGCGCCTGCAGCCAACTCCCGAGCTGCAGCCAATCGACACTCGGCGAGTGGTGCCCGTTCTGAACATTGCCTGTTCTCGACATTGCCTCCTCTTGGCCTTTAATGCCAACCTTCGCGGGCGTGTTCCAGCCAGACGACGCGCAATGCCATTTCCATTTCCTTCTGCGGTGGCTACTTCAACGACCAGTGCCACCATGCACCTCAGGGTCTTCGCCCACGCTGTGCACAAAGACAACATGACCGTGCGAAACGTGTCAGTGCTGTGCTTGGAGACCTGCCCACGTGTTCGCTACCTGTTACCACCTCCAGCCGTTCATGAAGCGTCATCCTCTTGAACGCCTTCCGCTAGGGGTAGCTTTGGCCGAGTTGTAACGTTTGCAGTGCTCGCCCTCTTTCTACGTCGGGGCTTTCTGATAACATTGCCCGATTGCTGTTATCTTGCTGTTTTCTTTCTTTCATGCCAACCTGCGATTGGCTGCGTAGCGCTTAAAAACGCGCCGCAAGGTGAATAAACGGGGATTGTCTTCCTGGCACTGCTTGAGTCGTCTCTTTCCTGGGCCGGCTGTCGTCCAGCCGCCGAATACGTAACAGCCCATGAATAGTAATGAAGAAAATAAAAATAACGTTAACATTAATTTCGAGAACAAGTTGAGATCACACAATGGTGATTCTTCAATTTATCCATGGAGTTTTACAAGGAGTTTCTTGAGAACAATATTTTTTTTCTGAGCATGCACCCTGGGAATCAGGATAGATGACGGAGAATGATTGCCCAACGTCACAATTGCTGTAGCGTACTTTGGCGCTATTCGGTAAGTCGTGCAAATATAACCTTGAGTAATTTGTTTCATTTCTGTTTTGACTTTTATAGTAAATTACATTTTGATCAATTTGTTTCTCTTACTGCATGCTCTTTATCAGATGCCATAGCGGGTAATAGTCATTATTTCGAAACGAGAACGAGGTTGCTGTTCAAACGTTGCCTTTTAGATTCCAACCAACCAACTTTTCGATTCGGCGAGGAACCAATTTGACTTGCTGAAACACGCTGTTGGGAGCTGCCAAGCCAATCGGGAAGCCTCAATCGCCATGGCCAAGCGCCAGAAGAAGAAAAGCGCTCCGAGCTCCCACTCCTCTCACTCTCACTCGCGAAGGCTATCGTCCCAACCGGCAGAGTTAGCAGATGTGGAGGTAACTGAGTCGTCATCTTCACCATCACCGGGAAGCGCAATGTTGTCGACTGGAGGGAAGCCAAGTGAAGATCACCACAATCCAGACGATGCTTCGACATCCGCTAGCGATGCTCGACGCCGGAAGAAGAAAAGCGCTTCGCGCTACCAGCATGGCCACGCAGGAACGTCGTATCAACACCCGGAGTCGGTAGATGTCGTGGCAAGTGCATTGTCACCCCAGTCATTAGTCAGTGTAACCGATCGGTCGCCTGTGACAGGTGTGAAACCAGCGCAGAATCACCAGCCAGACAAAGCTTCGAAAGCCGCTGACGGTGCTAAACTCCGAGGGCCAACTCAACCGTCTTCTCGCCTCCTAGCTGAAGCGGGCGCCAAGTTCAAGGCACTGAAAGGCCGAAAGGAGGCACAAGTCCACCCGCGTTTGGCGTCGACATCTAGCTTGGCAACAGGTGCGGTCCTAAGGCAATCGAAATCTGCGCCAAAACATGACCGCGCTGCTTCCCCGGACTCTGGCCGTTCAACCCCTGCTCCGGCGCCACCTGCGGTCATTATCAACCAGCCAAGCGTGGGAGTTGGAGCTGCTCCAGCGATTGCATGTGCAGCGTGCATCGTCATCTCCGCTTTCATAAGCTTCATAGTCATCAAGGAGGCACTGCAATCTTCTATGGGATATCGCTCGTCCTTCTGCTGTCCTAGTAACGTGGAGGCGCTAGCACAGTACGTGAACGGCGGCAGCGATCCTTGCGACAGCTTCTACAACTTCGTCTGCGCCGGCGTTGTAGGCAGGCGCTCTGATGAATCCATGCCGATGGCCATGTACTTTTCCCCCGGGCCTCCACGATTGAATGCGAGGTTCGAGTTGGACGTGCTCATGGCGAGGAACGGGACGAGGAGTGAGGTGAGCACGTTCTTGCGATCGTTGTTCGACTCGTGCCTTAACGAAGACGCCGACGAGAAGACCACCCTGGTGGAGCTCGAGGCAGCCCTCATTCGCATAGCGGGTGACCAGCTGCGAAGCATGACTCCAGCGAACGCATTCGCGTACCTGCTGCTCACTAACGTGAAGTACGGGATGCCTTCGGCAATTCTGATAGCCTTTCAGGCAGTCAGTGCTATCTTAGTTGCGCACAATCCCCGCGAGGGCTGCCATTTGTCCGATAAATTATTCCAAATGTGCCTAAACTTCTCCGTGGCAGAGTTGAACAAGATCTTAGGCTGGGAGACAGACATTAGTGACGTCAATGCTTGCATCGGTTCCTTAGGGAACACTTCTGACAAAGACGTTTCTATGGAACGTTTCTCGGGCAAAAATGCTAGTGAGCTCTTGGAGACGTGGCAAGTAGAGCCTGCCTTGAAGGCAGTATGCGTAGGTTTCGGTAACATCACGCGTGTTGACGTCAGAGGCTTGCCTCAGATCGACTCACTATTCGGGACGCTCAGTGTTGCTGACACATCGAGCAGGCAGGCAGCGGCAAGTTATTTTCTTGCTTCGAGCGCATGCAATGCCCTGATAGATCTGCAATGGCGTCCATCACCATCGATGCCAACCAGAAAAGCGTTCTGCATGCGCCTAATGGACCTCATGCCCAACGTAAGGAATACGATGTACATGGTCGAATTCATCACTCCCGAAAAGAACCACCAGGTAACCCGTGTGGTAAACTCTGTCATCGAGACCGCGAAGTCAGACTGCATCTCAAGCTCGGTGTTTCGACCCGAGGACTCTGCCCTGTTGAGGACTTTATTCGATAGCATGACGCTCGTGCTGCCTCAGGCGATAAGTCCGTCGGGCATCAAGGAAACGCACTTCACAGAAAGCTTCCTGGAGAAGGTGCTCAGGGGTCAGGCTTCGGAGCACGAGACTCGCTTGGAACTGGCTAGTCGTGGTCTTCCTTTCGAAAGCGCCGGTGCTACCTCTCGTGACTACAACTACATACAGCTCCTGAGTGGCGATAACATCATCGTCTCTCCGGCGCTGTACTCTCTGGTGCGAATCGACCCTGCGCACACTGACGTCTTTAACACGCCGGTCATCGCGTTAGCTCTGGCCGAATCCATCTGGAGCTTTATCTTAACTGAAGCTCGACTGTGGTCACCCGCTGCGCGAGCCAATATAGGCGCTCTCGTTCAGTGCTTTCGTCATAATTACTTGATGACACGCAAAGAGGGGCGAGACATCGAGAATGAAATCGACACTGTCGCCGCTTCCTTGGCGCTTTCGTCAGTGCTCAAAAGTTTCGAGGAAGCCAACTGGTACAGAGTGGAGACTGCCTGGCGCTACTGGAGCTTGTCTCACAGCCGCTTCTTTTACATGCGCGAGACATTCTACCGCTGTCCCTTGTCGTTTAGCATCGCGGGAAAGGACAACGTCGACGTTCCTATGATGTATGCCGATGATTTCTCCAGAGTGTTTCAGTGCCAGTCCGGAGATCGAATGAAGAATAGGAAGGCTTGCCGGTTAGTTTAGGACTGTGAATACTACAAACTTGTCGACATCCACAGCCTATGCGTGCCGTTGTGATGACATTTGATACTTAAGGGGAGTGTAACGTTGTTTTGACACCATTTCTGAGTAAGCCAAAATATTGAGTACTCAGAAGTCTTTGTGTTATCTTCCACTGATTTCTGTCACGCATAAGGATACTCAACAGAGTACCAAAAGATTCATTTTTCCTTGTAGTCACGAAGCTTTCGGTGAATTTGTGCTGTTTCAGGGCAGGATGCATAATGCGGCAAATGATGGTTGGTGATGAATCACAACTGAACCTCTGGTTTTTGCTTAGCGAGCTGTTATTATTTGGTTATATAATGACTAGTATGGCAGTATAAGTGAAACTTATTTTAAGAACGATCTTTTCTTTATTCGTAAGATAATTTACAATATCACAATAAGCGTAAGGATACTCTCGACATTATATATTACAATTATTTGCTGATAAGTGACCGAACGCTTGCTTCGCGAATAACTGAATGCTGATTTCTGTGCTTGGCCACATGTACGATTCTCCGAAACGAAACACGTCAGTTTGTGGTTACATATTGCGCGCATACCTTTGATTATTCGTGCCACAGTGGCGTAATATAGGCCGGTACACTTATATCGGAGCCCACATCGCTTCATAGCCAGACTTGCTGATACAAATCACGCATACCAGTTGTTATACTCATGGGTTTTGCTGTCGTATTTCATTATGTGAACCTCGTATACGCTTAAAGCATAAACATTGAAAAGATCTGGAAGCTACCTTAGTCCTTCACTAAGGTGTCTGAAAGTGCATTCCTGTTGTTGATGTATTGCTGTTGATAGTGTAGTTCTGTTGATAGTGCATTCCTGTTGAAAGTCTGTTCCTGGGAATTCCTGTTGTCCTGCCAGCGCGGGATTGAATAGCGCTGACGGTTGAGAGAACCAGCAGAGAAAGCGAGGAAACGAGAGTGAGAGAAAGAAAGAGAAAGGAAGAGAAAGAGAAATTTTAAGGGTAAAATATTTCTTCGGGAGATGAGATTGGAAACCTCGTAAGCATGTTCATCCCTTCTTTAGTGCAGGGTAGCAAACCGGATGTGCGTCTGGTTAACCTCCCTGCCTTTCCTTGCATCTTTATCTCTCTCTCCTAAGTATGTTCGAAAGGCGAGTGTCTTGCACTCGACTATCCAGGCACGCTAGCTGAACACTCCTTATAACAAGGGCTATTTCTCTATTCAAGGGCTATTCCTATCTATTCCTCGTTACGTTATCGCGCACGGCTTGGAATAAATGCTGGGAGGACTAAGAACCACACGAAGGGAAAACAAATAAAAAAAACAAAACGCAAGCTCAAACTTTTAAACTGCGTTTATTGGATGGACACATACCAATTGCATATTGGTATTATACTGTTTAAAGTTTTTTAAACGTTTTTATTACGCGATTGTATAAATCTGTCGACCCAATAATTTCAGATGAAAATTTTTTGTTCATGTGGTTCTTCGTCCTCTATGTCTTGTCATCTAGGTGGTGCGCAGTAACGTAATAATAACTGATGACTTAATAACATAACAACAACAACAACAACATTAATAATAATAATAATAATAATAATAATAATAATAATAATAATAATAATAATAATAATAATAATAATAATAATAATAGTAATAATAATAATAACGGTTGGGGTTTGACTTACAAAAACTACCGTATGATTATGAGAAACGCTGTAGTGGAGGGCTTAGAAAATTTAGACCACCTGGGCTTTTCTAACATGCACCTAAATCCAACCAATCGGGCCTCAAGGATTCTCGCCTCCATCGAAAATACCCGGTACCTATCGTCCTGGACCGAGAGAACAGGGGTTCGACTATACTGGTTGATTGAAATCCATAAAACCGTTCATCCTGGTTTTGTCTTCTGTTCGTGTGCATTTTACCGACATCACATCCGTGACGGAAATGATGTCAGTGAAGTCTTGGTGGACACCGGTATAAACCACTATCGCGCTAAATTATATGGCGGAATCACCACAAGGCAGTTGAAGGGTTCTTAACAATTCTGGACAGCTGCCTGCAGCTGCAATGAATTATTATGATTCGGAACGTTGCAACGCGTAAGCGCGTTTAGCGTTGATTGATTTGATTGATATAAGAGATTTCACATCCCAAAACCATTACATGATTATCAGAGACGCCGTAGTGGAGGGCTTCGAAAATTTCGACCACCTAAGGTGCTTTAACGTGGACCCAAATCTGAGCACACGTGACTACACCCTTTTCGCCTCCATCGAAAATGCAGCCGTCGTAGCCGGAATTGGACCCCGCGACCAGCGGGTCAGCGGCCAAGTACCTTAGCCACTAGACCACAGTGGTGGGGTGGCGTGTTTAGCATTATAGTCAAAGTATTTTTAAGTTCGGTGGTATAGGCGCAAGCATCTCATGCGTATGCCGAACTGCATAGCTTGTAATAAAGCCTCTTTATGCGAGTTACATAAGCGGCCATGCGTAAGGAAAAATAGAAATGTTCAGTGTTTTCTTCTTAGATTTCGCAATTATTGAGTTGTTGGATTAGTGAAACGCGATGAGAAAAGTACCTCCCCACTTTTGTAGCAACAATCTGTAAAGGTACACTGTTTTATTGAAAGAGAGAGAGAGAGAGAGATAGAGAGAGAGGAACGAAACTGGTGACACAGGGATTTAATTCCCATGAACTTAAGGAGTTTCAGCGGGACAAGAAAGAACCAAAACCAAAAGTTTTGGTGACGCAGCCTCCGTGCTGAAGTACTCCAACCGATATACAACGTATCGCCTGAGAGGATTGAATGTTTGTTTTAGCGCAACACGAGCGCTTTCATTCAGCACACAAGGCATTAAAGACACACAGGAGCACGAAAGTATTTCCAAATAACGCTAATAGCTAGGGTAGAGAAGACACGAGACCACGCCGTACTTCCTGAAAACAAACTGCGCAACGTAAACAGCTCGAAGCACTAATGCGGATGCAGATGCAATCACTGCGCAGCGGATTACACCGTGGCCGCGCGTACCACGCTTTGAGTGTGTTGCATTCCAATCACGTCGCAGTTCAGGATTTCGCATTTCGTATTAAAGGGAGGCACAGGCTCTCACTATTTGCGATTCATGTGTCTATGCGCATGTGTTCTTGTAAGCGGCAATGATTTCACTGCTAATGCGTGCTCTTTTGCGTTTGTTCGGGTCAAATGTTGCAAAATATTAAAACGCAAAGTAACTACAAATAGCCGGGAACGAAAAAACAAAACAAAACAAAAAGAAGCAATTAAGTAAAGCTTAGTATGACAGAGAGAGAAAGAGGTAAGGTGAAAGTAAACTTTGATTTTGCTAAAGAAGACCGTGTAAAGCGTGCGGAAGCTTCTGCTCAAGACTTTATATATTTTGTTACACGTCATCCTATAAAAACTGGGGGACGCTTCAAGTTCACCTGTCTTTATGGCTAGTGCAAGAGTGGGTACCCAAGAGGAGAAAATTATAAAAAAACGCCGAAAACTTGTGAAATAAATACAATGAGAAGTCAGAGGAAGAGAAAAAAAAATCACAGCACATCCATGGAGTGAATGATGATGAGTGGGGTGAAGCAGCCATCCATCCGTCCATCCATCCATCCATCCATCCATCCATCCATCCATCCATCCATCCATCCATCCATCCATCCATCCATCCATCCATCCATCCACCCATCCGTCCGTCCGTCCGTCAATTCATCCGTAGGTGCGTCTTTCGTCCGTCCGTCCGTCCATCCGTCCGTAGGTGTGTCTTTCGTCCGTCCGTCTGTGCATAAGTTTGTCCGTTCGACCTTGCATGCGTCTGTCTGTCTGTCTGTCTGTCTGTCTGTCTGTCTGTCTGTCTGTCTGTCTGTCTGTCTGTCTGTCTGTCTGTCTGTCTGTCTGTCTGTCTGTCTGTCTGTCTGTCTGTCTGTCTGTCTGTCTGTCGACGAGAACGAGCCGCCGCGGTTCTTCACGCCCGCAGCTCCGCTTCATCCATGCCCCACCAACGATGTGACACGTACGACGAGGATCCAGGAGGCTCAGAGAGGCACTTGCTCCTCGCGCACCCAGGCACAGCCCGCGCAGCAGCCAGTCGGACAGTAGCGGTACACCGCCATCTAGAATATTCTGAATCAACTGCAGTTTGTATACGGATGGATGGATGGGTTGATATGGCTATACCTTATAGATCGGGTGGTGGCTAACGCCACCAAGCCGTAATACTTGGTGGACCAAAAACTAGATTTATTTTTTTTTCCTTTAAATAGTGAAGTTGAGGATTCGTACTACTTTGTAGTGAATGGTTTAATTTTCACTCGTGCTTTGACTTTAGCCACCAGTCAGATAACCTCCTTCTAGTAAATTCTACCCGCTTAAAGTTTATTTTGCCCTCCCTGTCACTAAAGCCCAGTGCTTTGAAAAACTCTGCGCCATCATCCTGAATTATAGGGTGAAGCCTTTTATAGAACATTATCAAGTGTTCGGCAGTTTCCTCTTCTTCTCCACACGCACTGCATACCGTGTCTACCTCTTCGTATTTGGCCCGATATGTCTTGGTTCGCAATACTCCCATCTTGGCCTCAAACAGTTGAGAACTACCCTGAGTATTATCTTAGATCCTTTCCTTGCCAATTTCCTGCTTAAAAGTTCGATAGATCTCTAGTGTGGACTTCTTAATCATGCCAATTCTCCACATATCGGTCTCAGCTTGCTTCACCTTCTTCTTAACCGATAATTCTTTTCGGTTTGGCCCCCTGCTGTTTTCTAAGTATTTACCAGTCAATTTTCTGGTTCACTTCCTCCATTTTGTATCGACATTCTTCACATACAAGTAGCTGAATATCTTCCTAGCCAAACGCTCTCTCCTCATTTCTCTCAATCGCTTCTCAAATTTTATCTTGCTGCTAGCTTCCCTGCCCTCAAATGATGTCCATTGCATATCACCTTGTACTCCCTGATTTGGTGTATTCTCGTGAGCTCCTAAGGCAAGCTTACCTATTCCACGTTGCTTAATTTCTAGTCTTGCTTGAACTTCTGATCTCATGCACAAGACCGCATTGCCGAACATCAGACCAGGAACCATGACCCCTTTTCATATTCTCTCACAAAATAATACGTATTGTAATTTTACAATGCCCTGTTTTTCATCACCGCTGCATTCCTGTTACCTTTAGTCGTCACGTATAGTTCGTGTTTCCTTAGGTACTCGGTCCCATTGCTTATCCATACGCCCAGATATCTGTGTTTAACTGTTATCTCTAGCGTGACCTCCTGTATTCTAAGCTTACTACCTTCGTTGTCATTGAAAATCATGACTGCTGATTTTTCCTTACTGAATCTAAAATCTAACCTATCTCCCTCATTACAGCAGATGTCCATCAATCTCTGCATATCTTCCTTGTTGTTGGCCATTAGCACAATATCATCTGCGTGCATTAATGCTGGTAGTGCCTGATCAATAAGTTTTCCTGGTTTGACTAAAGAGAGGTTGAAGCCCAGTCCACATCCCTCTAATTTGGCCTCTAATCCTTGTAGGTACATCATGAATAATAAGGGTGACAGGGGACACACCTGCCTAAGTTCCTGTTTTACCTCTGCAGGTTTGGATACCTGTTTTTCCCAATTTATAACTACCCTGTTACCTTTATAGACACCCTTTAGAAGATTAGTGACTACATGTTCCACGCCTAGTGTGTCCAGTATTCCCCACAATTCCTCTTGGACCACGCTATCGTACGCTGCCTTGATATCCAAAAATGCTAGCCACAGGGGCCTGTGTTCCTTTTCTGCTATTTCGATGCACTGCGTCAGTGAGAACAGATTGTCTTCCAACATTCTGTGTTTCCGAAACCCATTCTGCAGTTTCCCCAGCACCCCCTCATCCTCTATCCATGCCTGCTGTCTTTCCTTTATAATCTGCATCGCCAGTCTGTAGACCACTGATGTCACTGTTATAGGACGGTAGTTGTTTATGTCAGCTTTGTCCCTCTTTCCTTTATAGGTCATGCTCATCCTGCTAAGTTTCCATCCATCGGGAACTTCACCATCAATTATTATTTTGCTCACTGCCTCTCTTGTTGCGAACGACGGTAACGCCAACACGGTCCCGAAGGCGCCACTGCTTCGAACTCCGCCGGGAAGGTCACCAGCCGTTTGGTAGCGTAGGTTTCTCAGCTCGCGACTGCTTCTGCGCAGAGCTGATAGACGAGCGGACGAGACGACGGTGAGTTAAACAAGGTTTATGTACAGCATATATACAGAGGTGCTACAAATTCGGCACTGGGGCTGACAGAGACGTGAAGAGCCGAGCTGTTCTCTCTAACACATAGCTCTACTTTCAAATGGGTCTGCTCACGACGCGCCGCAGGGCTTCTCTTATATGCACCGGGTCCAACCCAAATGTCCATCCAGAAGTGCCGCTGGTCGTGAGGTCAGACTCCTCCAATGGGGGTCGCCGCTGGGCCGCGTCATTCCTTCTCATCGAATCTGGAGAGGCTGCGCTGCAGGTGGCTGCGCCCAAGGACGAGTGACGTCGCTAGGCATTGCGTCAGCCGCCAGACAGGAAGACGCCGGTTGTTTACTCGACGGGCTCGCGGGCTGAGGTGACTCACTGCACGTGCACGCCAGAAAGGCGCCGTCGAGTGTTGACGCCGTTGAGTTGTTCGCGTCAGGCGGGCTGGCCTTGACACAGATTGCCTTTTTCAGAGGCACGGACGTTTGCTGCGGACTCGCAGGCATAACAGCACCCCTGCCGCCAGACAATGCGCCGGAAAGATGAGCTGCTTCCACGTGGCTCGGATGTCAGGCGCGCTCGTTCGCCAGGTCCCTCCAGGTTCGCCTCCAGGGTCCATGGGGAGAACGCAGCTCCAGACTCTGTTCCGAGAACACATCCCATTCTTGAGGACGGATCCAAGCTCCACTAGCTTGTCGCCACAACTTGTCGGCCAGCTTCACTCGTCTCTTCTGACGATTTTCGGTCTCAGCACTTGTCGATGGTTCTGCAACTTGTCAAGAATGGTTCGACAACAGACGACACACGACACAAGCAAGTGCCCTCGGTCACCCGACAGAACACCATACAAAGTATAGTACAACATATACCTAGCTACGTGTCTATGGGAACTTCGTTCCCTCTACATCAAGAGGCACATGTGGGACACAAGACTCTTAAAATGACAACTTAAATTTTTACACGTACAATAACGTAACTAAATAGAATAGAACATAAAGTTGGCTTCTTGAGCTCACTCTGGACGAGAGCGCTCAGCTAAGGCCGTGATGAGGACAACATTTTGCCCCGAATCGCCAGCGAGAAACCGAAAGGTGGAGAAGGTACTAACTAAACGCACGGCTAAATGCGTCTGCATTAGCGTTTAGCTTTCCTTTTTGTAGCGAACATCAAAGTTGTGCTGTTGCAGTATCATGCTCCACCTAGTAACCGGCCACTTTTAGGCGACGATACCTATGTGGTACTAAGGGCTGCCCGTACTTGCGACGTTGCACATCTGTGTAACTACAATATCGGAGTCCACATTTCTCATAAAGAAACATTCCTTCTCAGATCCTTCTTCTGGACTTCACTTAACCTAGGCTCTAGGTTCAACTGCTCCAAGGTTACCTCCTATTTCCTTTCGATTACCTCACTAGAACTAAAATTTCTGCTCCATCTTTCTCTGAAGCCTTCAACAGCAGATTTACGACTGCTTGATGTTGAACGTATGGTTTCATCAAGTTACTGTAGTAAATTTTGTTCAGCCACCTTCCTAATTTAACTTCACAATTGGTATCAGAAATCTTCGATAATACTTTGGCGGGCCCTTCCCAATGAACCTCAAGCTTGTTCCTTTTGGACGGCTGCAGCAGCATTACCTGACTTCCTACTTCAAAAGCGCGCTTCTTCGCCGATTTCACGAAGTGCTCCTTCGACAGCACTTGTGCCGCGTTTTCGTGGCTTTCCACTAGCACTTTAATCGAGAGGTTCCTCATGCTGCTCTCGAATGAGCGTCTCTGGATCAACCCTCCACAGCTCACTACAACTTTCCGCTATAGGCGAGAGCGTTGCAGCCCTCTCGCTCTGATTCAATGGCTCCATGTCGTCTCCCCTTTCTACGGAAACCGCTCCGGTGGCTTCGGCGACGGGCCGCTCGCGTGACTGCTCACATGACTCACGCGGAAAATTTCCTCTCTGACATTCTGTCGACGCGCCGACAAGGTCACTTGAGAGTTCACCGCATTGAACAAGATCAAGCTCTGCGAAAGCTTCCACGCTTGCGATCGCGTGAGGGCCATGTACGCTAAGTTGGGGAGGAACGATTTACCCTGCTCTTTGAGAAGCTGCTCTGAGTTGTTGGAGAAAAGATAAGGAAAACGATCGGGAAGCGCGGCAGACACAGCCGCTTCGGTGCGAAGCTTACCCAATGGGCCTTCAATGACAACCGTGGCGATTGGTAAGCAAGCACTCTGCTCCTCGGCGACTTGCCTGATTCACGCGCATTCTCCTGTAAAGTCATCCGGAGACACCAATGAAGGATGGACAACGTCCATGGTTGCCTCTGAGTCTCTAAGTGCTCGACACGTTTTCCTATACACACTAATTTCTTGGATATACGGCTCCAACAACCGCATGTTCTTTTCCGATTCTCGGATTGTTGCTAAAGCAAACTTTTGCTTACAGTTTCTCGCGATGAGCCCTTCCTTTTTGCAGTTGTAGCAGATTAGTGGCTTCCGTGATTCAAACGCCCGTGTGGTATCAGTGCGTTGTTTAGGAACCTCACTCGATTTCTCCGCTTCTGTTTGCCCTTCCCCTACACTGTCCTTCGTAAGAGACGGGTCCTTCATGAAATTACGGTGCGGAGCGGGTTTCCGTTGATCAGGTTTCTTTGAAAAGCCCTCTTTCCTTTCATCCTTTTCAACGCGCACTGCCCCGCTGTGCAACTTTCGGCGAGTATAATACTCCTCAGCTAACTCTGCTGCCTTGTTTAGCTGTACTTCACCAAGTTTGTCCTGCAGCCAAAGTTTGACATCCTCCTTGATGCAGCGGTAGAATTGCTCCAATGCAACGCATTGCCACCTCTTTATCGCGGTCGTCATAAACACCTTCGCCCTTGAGCCATTCAATTAAATCGGCTTTAAGACGAAACGCGAAGTCAACGTGTGACTCATTCCCCTTTTTAGCATACCGGAACCTTTGCCTCAAAGCCTGGGGTGACAACTTGTAACGTCTCAAGAGCACTTCCTTAACCTCGTCATAGCTCTCAAACGCTTCCCTCCACAAGCAAGTTATCACGTCGGACACTTCGCCGGGAAGAAGAGCTAACAGGTTCTGCGCCCAAAGAGACTGCTCCAAAGCGTTTCGCTCACAGACGTGTTCAAACTTGACGAGATACTTCGCCATGTCCTCGCCTACTACGAACGGTGGCAGTTGGTCCCGAATTCTAAAACAGCTGACCTGAATCGTCGGAGAAGCTACGCTAGGCGCCTGCGAACACTGTAGGATTGCCGATTCTATTCGTTTCAACTCGAGGCGCCCCTGTCTCTCGGCCTCCTCGCGGCGTTCTCGCCTTTCAGCTTCTTCACGTTTGCGAACTTCTCGCCTTTCAGCTTCTTCACGTTCGCGAACTTCTCGCCTTTCAGCTTCTTCACGTTCGCGAACTTCTCGCCTTTCAGCCTCCTCGCGGCGTGCTTTGATATCCACCCAGGCCTCATCGACTTCCTCAGCCGACACTCCCTCATCCTTCATGATCTCAAGGATCGCTTGCTTTCGTTTCGCACGGCCCAAAGTAATGCCGAGTTCCTCACAAATTTCGATGAGTTCCTTCACTTTAAGGTTCTCCATCGTTCCCACTAGCCTCTTGCTGTTTGCCCCTGTTAACAATTTACTTGCCGTACCCACTATAAGTCAACTAGCAAGACGCGCAAGCAATTTTTCACACTCCAGTGTTTACCCCCTCCGCATTAACTTTGGTTTCAAAGCGCTTCGACTTGGCTTGAAACGATCAAAGCTCACTGCAATGCTTCACACAGCCCTTCTCTAAACTACTACAACCTGAGCTAGAGTAGTCTGATGAACTGAGGGGAAAACATCAGGCACTCACTGCATCGATGTCGCTGACGCCGGCCGATCCCACCGCTGCCACCACTGTTGCGAACGAAGGCGACGCCAACACGGTCCCGAAGGCGCCACTTGCTTCGAACTCCGCCGGGAAGGTCACCAGCCGTTTGGTAGCGTAGGTTTCTCAGCTCGCGACTGCTTCTGCGCAGATATGATAGACGAGCCGACGAGACGACGGTGAGTTAAACAAGGTTGATGTACAGCATATATGCAGAGGCATTACAAATTCGGCACTGGGGCCGACAGAGACGCGAAGAGCCAGGCTCTTCTCTCTAACACATAGCTCTACTTTCAAATGGGTCTGCTCGCGACGCCCCGCAGGGCTTCTTTTATATGCACCGGGTCCAACCCAAATGTCCAGCCAGAAGTGCCGCTGGTCGTGAGGTCAGACTCCTCCAATGGGGGTCGCCGCTGGGCCGCGTCCTTCTTTCTCATCGAATCTGGAGAGGCTGCGCTGCAGGTGGCTGCACCCAAGGACGAGTGACGTCGCTAGGCATTGCGTCAGCCGCCAGACAGGAAGACGCCGGTTGTTTACTCGACGGGCTCACGGGCTGAGGTGACTCACTGCACGTGCACGCCAGAAAGGCGCCGTCGAGTGTTGACGCCGTTGAATTGTTCGCGTCAGGCGGGCTGGCCTTGACACAGATTGCTTTTTTCAGAGGCACGGACGTTTGCTGTGGACTCGCAGGCATAACACTCTCGAAGCCTGCTTAGACTTCGGACCTAATGTCTTTATCAGCATAATTGGAATGCCATCTGTGCCTGTTGATGTACTATTAGGGACCCTTTTCTCAGCCCTTTCCCACTCTGTTGTGAAAATGGAGCCATTGCACCACTTGACTCGTCCTTGTCTATTGTGGTGCATAAAGTACTTCTTTGTTGAAATTTTTCTGTCACCCTTGTTCTTATATATTCAATAGCTTCGCCCCCTTTTAGCCTAGCACCTTGGGCTGTAGATATACAACTCTGCTCTAGGTTCGTCTCATTTCTTAGGGAGTTTAGATGGTTCCAAAATTTCGCAGCTGCCTTTCTATCTTTTTCATGTACTTCTGCAAGCCACTGAGCTCCCTTTCTTCTAATCTTTACATTGATCAGAAGGGATGCATCCCTTCTACAGCTTAGAAAGTTCTATGAGACAGCGCCATCCATGAGACAGCGTCTCATATGGATGGATGGATGGATGGATATGGCTGTACCCTTTAGATCGGGCGGTGGCTAGCGCCACCAAGCCGTAATACCTAATGAACCAAAAACTATATTTATTTTTTTTCTTAAAAAGTGAGTTTGAGGTTTCGTACTTTGCAGTGAAAAGTTTAATTTTCACTCGTGCCTCGACTTTAGCCACCAATCAGATAACTTCCTTCTAGTTAAGTCTACCCGCTTAAAGTCTATTTTGCCCTCCCGGTCCCTAAACCCCAGTGCTTTGAATAACGCAGCGCCATCATCCTGAACTATAGGGTGAAGCCCTTTACAGAACATTATCAAGTGTTCGGCAGTTTCTTCTGCCTTTCCACACGCACTGCGTACTGTGTCTACCCCTTCGTATTTGGCCCGATATGTCTTGGTTCGCAGTACTCCCGTCCGGGCCTCAAACAGTAGAGAACTACCCCGAGTATTATCATAGATCCTTTCCCTGGCAATTTCCTGCTTAAAGGTTCGATAGGTCTCTAGTGCGGACTTCTTAATCATGCCCATTCTCCACATGTCAGTCTCAGTTTCCTTCACTTTCTTCTTAACCGATAGTTATTTTTGGTCTGGCCACCTGCTGTTTTCTAAGTATTTACCAGTCAACTTCCTGGTTCGCTTCCTCCATTTCGTATCGACATTCTTTATGTACAAGTAGCTGAAAACCTTCCTAGCCCAACGCTCTTCCCCCATTTCTCTCAATCGTTTCTCAAATTTTATCTCTGCTGCTAGCTTCCCTGCCCTCAAATGATGTCCATTGCATATCACCTTGTACTCCCTGATTTGGTGTATTCTCGTGAGCTCCTAAAGCAAGCCTACCTATTCCCCGTTGCTTAATTTCTAATCTTGCTTGAACTTCTGATCTCATGCACAAGACCGCATTGCCGAACGTCAGCCCAGGAACCATGACCCCTTTCCATATTCCTCTCACAACATCATACCTATTGTAATTCCACAGTGCCCTATTTTTCATGACTGCTGCATTCCTGTTACCTTTAGTCGTCACGTATATTTCGTGTTCCCTCAGATACTCGGTACCATTGCTTATCCATACACCCAGATATTTGTATTTATGTGTTATCTCTAGCGTGACCTCCTGTATTCTAAGCTCACTACCTTCGTTGTCATTGAAAATCATGACTGCTGATTTTTCCTTACTGAATCTAAAATCTAACCTATCTCCCTCATTACCGCAGATGTCCATCAATCTCTGCAAATCTTCCTTGTTGTTGGCCATTAGCACTATATCATCTGCGTACATTAATGCTGGTAGTGCCTGATCAATAAGTTTTCCTTGTTTGACTAAAAAGAGGTTGAAGCCCAGTCCACATCCCTCTAATTTGGCCTCTAATCCTTGTAGGTACATCATGAATAACAAGGGTGACAGGGGGCACCCCTGCCTAAGCCCCCGTTTTACCACTGCAGGCTTGGATACCTGTTTTTCCCACTTTATAACTACCTTGTTACCTTTATAGATACCCTTTAAAAGATTAGTGACTACATGTTCCACGCCTAGTGTGTCCAGTATTCCCCACAATTCCTCTTGAACCACGCTATCTTGATATCCAAAAATGCTAGCCACAGAGGCCTGTGTTCCTTTTCTGCTATTTCGATGCACTGCTTCAGTGAGAACAGATTGTCTTCCAACCTCCTGTGTTTCCGAAACCCATTCTGCAGTTCCCCCAGCACCTTCTCATCATCTATCCACGCCTGCACTCTTTCCTTTATAATCTGCATCGCCAGCCTGTAGACCACTGATGTCACTGTTATAGGACGGTAGTTGTTTATGTCAGCTTTGTCCCCCTTTCCTTTATAGATCATGCTCATCCTGCTAAATTTCCATCCATCGGGAACTTCACCATCGATTATTATTGTGCTCACTGCCTCTCTCAAAGCCTGCTTAGACTTCGGACCTAATGTCTTTATCAGCCTAATTGGAATGCCATCTGGGCCTGTTGATGTACTACTAGGGACCCTTTTCTCAGCCCTTTCCTCATAGTTCTATGAGACAACGCCATCTGTTGTACTGTTCGGGAGATACTGCTGGTTACGCCTATCGTGAAAGAATGTTAGACTAAGAGGAGCGTCGCTCCTAAAACACCATCAACAGGTTATATAAACAGCGTAAAAAAGAGCGAAAAATTAGGGGACCCTTAAGCTTCACCTTTAATATTGGAATGCGATCGCGAAATTCAGCCTCTAGTGCTCCATTCAGCCGCTGATTGCATACTTATTCATGTTTTGTTACATACACACGCATGCACACAAAAACGCGCACTGCATTTTGAACCAGTGCGAGGTGTTATCGCCGAATGGGCTCGTTTTCGTCGTGACACCTGTCGAACAAAATGCGTTAAAGAACCCTGAAACACTTTTTCATGTAACCATAGAATGAATTCACTAGAAGAGCTTATTGCCTCTTGAATTCAACGCCGCAAAATTTTTAGGAATCCATCCAGTGCCAGTGGAGTTACAAAGGTTTGTCGCATGCTGTAATTGCGTTAGATCTTCTCTCGTCCTGACGAAACCGCTGGAAGCTAAGCAAGGAGAGTTAACAGGGCAAAGAAACTATCGTGCCTCGTGACATTGAGCACTTTTTTCCCTACGAATGCGCGGCTTTTTCCAGTGTGATCACGCGCGCACGCGTGGGCAAGTAGCGGCCTCCCGCGGCTATCTCGGCAACTTGATTTTTAGGCCACAGACGCACTGACAATCTTTCACGCGCAACCTCCGGGGCCGACGCCGGCGGCGCGTTTTCTGCGACTCGAGCTCTTTAACGCTATCAGGTTAACACGCGAGGAGTATGGTATACCGTCTTCTAGTGCATTCGAGAATTCATGTTTCTGTGAAGAACCAATGTAACGTGGTATGTTATTCCAGCTTTGAATACACTGGGAAAAAAATTTGAAGAAGTTTGTGTGATGATGAAAGGCAGATGTAAAAAAGAAAATGGCAGATCCCACGTACCTTAGGAATCGACGTTATGCGAAGCATGCGGAGAGAAGGCGACTGTGTCGTAATTTTATTTGTGTGCGTTTGTGTGTGCGTGTGTGTGTATCAAAACATATTATTAGTTATGCACTTGGTGCTTGAAGGGTGAACTAGAGCTGGATTTCGCTATCTCGTTCAGATCATAAAAGTGAAGCTTAAGGGTCCTCCAATTTTAAATGCGAATCATTTCTTCGCAAATCGGCGACTTTGACCGTATCTATCTATCTATCTATCTATCTATCTATCTATCTATCTATCTATCTATCTATCTATCTATCTATCTATCTATCTATCTATCTATCTATCTATCTATCTATCTATCTATCTATTTATTTATCTATCTATCCATCTAATTATTTATTTATTTATTTATCCATCTATTTATCTATTTATTTATTTATCTAATTATTTATTTATTTATTTATTTATTTATTTATTTATTTATCTATTTATCTATTTATTTATCTATTTATTTATTTATCTATTTATCTTCTGGTGTTTGCTAGTACAAATGTTCCAGTTGGCATAATTGCGCAAGTGCGAACAGCTGGTTATGTAAACATCGGCAAGTCGTCAACATATGCCTGTGCGTGCAACGTTTGTACATATATTTAGTGACATTTGCTGACGTGTCGCTCAATAAAAAAATGCAACACAGTCACCTTCCCTCCACATGCTTCGCATGGCGTCGATTCCCAGGTATGTGGAATCTGTTGAATTTTTTAATATATTAACCTGTCTTGAAACGACGCCTAATACATGCAGAAATGTTGCATGCGCAGCCAAATGTGGAAGAGTTGTAGGTGTTTATGTAACCAATTTTTTTTGTACCTGTGCAACGATGCCAACAGGAACATGATTATTATAAACACCAGAAGCGATGAGCTCGTATAAAGCGCTGGTGCTAATGAGGATGGTAGTCCTGGACGCTGCTACATAAATCAACTTTAGCGCATGACACTTAGCTACAATTGACGTTAACCCGATGCCATGGCTGTATCAAAGATTAACCCTATAATGTAATTGTTATAAAACTGGACAGCCAGCACGGCAACCACAATTGACGTTTCACGAACATTAGGGTCTATTGGAAAAGTACTTGTGAGACCTGGCGCGGCTTTATGGTAGAATGCTTGATTGTCGTGCATAACTCTTGGGTTTCATTCCTGCTGAGACCCTGACACTTATTAGTTTCATTCGTCTGGCCAGCGCAGCCGACGTCAGGTTGTGCTTAACGCTAATGCGTCAAAATTGCCCATGTGCGTTCTCGTCGTTCCTGGAAAGATACTAAGTGTCAATCACCTGTGTTTGACGACGTACGAGACGGGATTGTGACCTTATTAATATTCTTGCGGTTGTTTTCGCCGTCCAAAAGTTCAGACCTTACTTGTACAGCCGGCAATTCAAGATCGTCCCAGAGCATCATTCTCTTTGTTGGCTCATCGGACTACGTGACCCAGCCGGTTGGCTCATTGGGCCTTACGGCTTCAAGAATATAATTTTTCCGTGACCTACAAGAGTGATCGATGTCACGCAGATGCCGACTGCTTATCTCGTCTTCCATCCCCGACTGTGGATGCCGATGATGATGATTTCGACAACTACCTGGCCGCAATCTCATCCAACTTTCCAAATTTGGACGTCTTCTATCACGAGCAACAGCGTGACCCTTCGCTGAAACCAATGATCGATATGGCTCGTAGCTCTGAACGCGCCGCGCCATTCGTGATTCTTGACGCCCTACTATATCGCAAGAATTACTTCAGCCATCGTTCCACACTACTCCTCGTCGTGCCAGAATGCGTGCGTCTTGCGGTATTCTAAGCCATGCACAATGACATCACGTCTAGGCACCTTATATTTGCCCGAACGCTTGACCGTATCTGACAACGTTTTTCCTGGCCTCGACTGTGGAAGACCACCAAGTACTACATCACAAGTTGTGATGTCTGCCAACGCCACAAACAGCCTACCACGCCATTGGCCGGCCCACTGCAGCGGGTTAAGCCACCGACATCAATATTCGAGAAAGTCGGCATAGATGTACTTGGCCCTTTCCCCAAGTCTACCACCGGCCGCTGCTGGATTATTGTGTGCGTAGATTACCTGACAAGGTATACTGAAACGACGGTGGTTGCTTCAGCCCCATCATATGATGTGTCATGGTTTCTTCTGCACTCGATCATACTCCGTCACGGGGCCCCTCGTGAGGTGATAAGTGATAGCGGCGGGCGGTTTAACGCTGATGTTGTCGAAGACTTGCTACGGCTTTGTGGGTGCCACTATCGGCATTCCACGCCATACCACCCTCAGACCAACGGCCTCACTGAGCGCACCAATCGTACAATCATCAACATGATTTCAATGTACGCCACAGTGGATCACAAGAACTGGGATGCCATATTACCTTTTGTTACATACGCCTTAAATACCGCGAAACACGAGGTAACAGGTTATACGCCGTTCTTTCTTCTCTATGCTCGTCATCTCCAAAGTTTCCTTGACACCATACTTCCTTTCTCGACGAACGAAAACGCCAGTGTCGCGCCGAAGAAGCTCGTCGACTTGTTCGACTCCGAACTCTTTCCGTCCACGCTCGCACGAAAGACCGTTACGACGCAAAACACCCGCCTGTGACTTTCGCTAAAGGCGATTTCGTCTGACTGTGGACGCCCGTTAGAAAGAGGGGACTTTGCCAGAAGTTTCTTTCCAAGTACTTGGGACCATTCGTGATTACTCAGTGCCTAGGTGACATCACTTACGTTCTTGCGAAAGTGACAGCTCAGAACCGGCGTTCGCGTAAGACGCAAATTGTGCCCTACAATTGAAGCCCTACAACAACCGATCGCTTCTACTCGCTCGGTGAGTTTCGTCTTGCCCGGAGGAAAATATAACACGAACTGAAAGAGCGAGAAAGAAGAAGAGGTAGGACGCTCTCGAGCTATGGTGATTCGGCAGTGACGGTTGAGCGCTGGCATTTTAAGTGTAAATAAACCCATCACATTCGTAACCATATCTTTACCAACACTTCATATGCAAACTATCGTACCCTCCCATAATAACTTGGTCCACGCCAAGTTAATGGTGTGATCACGAGAGCACCCAGACGTAAGCGGCTAGATAGGTAGATAAATAGATACGCCGTATGACGCCGAATGTTCTTGCCGTTCGCAAATAAATTCTTCGTTTTTAATAAAAAAATACGAACGAAGGTACGTTGGATGCATGGCAGTTTCGGGTAGATGTTGTCTCGGCAGGTGTTATGTAGTTGTGGGATGAATACTGCGGTGAATTGAAGAAAGTATGCAAAAATTTCTGAGACTCGATGTGGCATCTTTTAGATAGCGAAGTTGAACCAAACTGCGTTAGATGTTATGACGGCGAGAAATTAGTCGTAGCGTCTGTAAGTTAAACGAAAGGCTTTTAGGCGTGAAGCTCCTTAGGTTGTGGGTCGTTTCCTCCTCATTCGTATTGTATTATGTAGCCACCTCTAGTTCATGAATTGCTCACTAGATGGCGTTGCGTGTATCTCCTGGGAAATAATATCACTAGCTGACGTTAGTGGTTTTCTTATAGTTGACACTTTTGTATAGTGGACGAGCGGACAGACATATAGACGGACGGACGGACGGATAGATCGATAGACGCTCGGAGGGATTGATTGATTGATATGTGGTGTTTAAAGTCCCAAAACCACCATATGATTATGAGAGACGCCGTAGTGGAGGGCTCCGGAAATTTAGACCTCCTGGGGTTCTTTAACGTGCATCCAAATCTGAGCACATGGGCCTACACCATTATCGCCTCCATCGGAAATGCAGCTGCTGCAGCCGGGATTTGAACCCACGACCTGCGGGTCAGCAGCCGAGTACCTTAGCCACTAGACCACCGCGGCGGGGCGCTCGGAGAGACGCATGGACGGATGGCACCACGGACGCACGCACGCACGGACGGGCAGATTGACGCACGCACGCAAGCATGCATGAACGCACGGACAGATGCACGCTTCACCACACTCATCGTTCACTCCATGGATATCCTGTGAATTTTTTTTTCCTGGATGGATTCGTTGCGTTTTATATCACAACCGATTTCAAAGGGCAACCATAAAACGGCGCCACACTAAAAAGAATGAGTATTTATTGTTTTTTGTTTGTTAGCAGCTTTGCTTCCTTTTGGACTAAATGTGATGAATGGTTAAGATATCTGAGTTTTTCAGAGTGTTGTTGCAAGTTATGTCGACGTGATCAGACCATGATAAGTTTGCGGAGAAAAAGGAGGCATATTGTGGCACCCGCTCTGTTACATAATTGTCGAATGAATAATAAACTATTTATTGGGTTGATTGATTTATATGTGGGGTTTAACGTCCCAAAACCATCATATGATTATGAGAGACGCCATTGTGGAGGACTCCAGAAATTTCGACCACCTGGGGTTCTTTAACGTGCACCCAAAGCTGAGCACACGGGCCTAAAACTTTTTCGCCTCCATCGAAAATGCAGCCGCCGCAGCCGGGATTCGAACCCGCGACCTACGGGTCAGCAGCCGAGTACCTTAACCACTAGACCACCACGGTGGGGCTTGCTTGGGAAAGATACTTCCGTGACTTCAAGGAGGGGGGGTATACCTCCTTGAAATCGTACTTTTTCGCTTTCTATGCCACGGCGAAAAACATATAGGGGGGGGGGGGGCACGGGGCTGGTGTTCCATCCCCCGGCTGCCGGCCCTCTTGAACAGCATTTTTACGACAACAGTGCACATACTACATGTGTGTAAGACAATGTACGTACCAATGCGTGTGCACTTTGTAATGGGCGGCTTGCTTTAAACTAGCAGCAGTTACACGCTTGATACTATATCGAAGTTGCGATGCATCCACTACGTGCCCATAACAGAACATGCGCAGTAATGTTTTGTGTGTGCATAATTGGTGGCCGGCTTTAAACCACCAATTCATTACACGATTCACGCGATCTGACGCCCTGTGACAGTGTATACGCTTGCACCACTGTTCAGCCTACTGTGATTCTACATCCCGTGCTTAGACGCGTGTTCACAGGACGTGTTTGTTTGTAAAGCCTAATCTTCAGTGCAGTTCCATCAGTTGGCGTGGCTCTGTAGTTGAACACCTAGTTGCCACACCGATGATCTGGGTTCTATTGCCTCTAGAATGCGCCGTTCCTTATTATTTGTGCCAGAGGAGATTTTTCTGTCACGCACAAGAATGTTTTTTCACTCACAGCAAACGATGTCGACACACCGACACCGGCATTTCCGGGGCATGGTCTCTTCAACCCTATTTCGTCAACATTGCGCTTCGACGCTTGCCAGGATCAGTCAGTCGGTCAGTGAAATTATGTGGAATTAACTGAACATGAAAATTACTGTTTCCTAGTCGGCTTTCACCAGGATCACTTGGATTTGATCAGCGTGTCATACTTTACTTGTCAACGAAGGGTAATATAAAACTAAACTAGCCAGTGTGGTCCGAAGAGAATTAGTTTTTAAAAAAGAAATAGCGGCTGTGCGTGGGCCTATGAATTATTTTATATATACCGCAAAACTTATCGTGGTTACTTTTAACGCGATAGCGTTAAAGAATTTGTTTAGCAGAAATTTGGTGCCAGCGTCAGCGTTGTTGGCTGTGAGCAAAAAAAAATTGTCCGTGACCATTAAACCGAGAAAGATGCAACGTATATAGTTTATAAAAAATATGCAGGTCTGAGTGGCGATAAAACTTGGGCCGTCTGTGTGAGAAGCTGCAAGTGTTGTACCACAGCGGCATGCTATTTCGTGACACTTCTTTGAAAAAAAAAACTATATCAATGCTGTTCAGTCGACGAAGTCTCCTTAATGCAAGCAATATGGAAGCATAAGACCACGTAATGCGTCAAACCATTTGTATTTCTTGACGAGTGGGTGTCTTAAAGGCCAGTTCATTGCAAAGTTTTTGACATATTCAATGATCATCAGCAAACGCATCATCAAAGTGTAGGGCTCTCTACGTTCGCTTGTTGCCTTACGGGCAAATAGTGGGCCCTCATTGATTCGCAAAAGATGGAATCATGAGGTAGTGGACTCCTTAATAACTGTACTTGCAGTATGGATTCTAGGAATGCTCTAAAAGGCGAATGTTACGCGCAAAGACGTTCGCTTACTTGCGGCATGGTTGAGGCATGCACCAACAACCGAAACCAAGCTAGCAATTGAGAAGGCGATGTGCACGAGGTCCGATAACGCTGTCGCGTTCCACTCTTGAAGGCGAAGAAGAAGAAGTGGGAGGCTCCTAGCGAGTTTGTGCTTTTCTCTTGCGTTGACGTTTCACCAGAAATAGGGAAAAACAAACATTTAAAAATTTTAGTCAGAAAATGAAGCGTTACATTTTTTTTCTCTTGGGGCTTCTTTGGGCCACAACGACAGGAAAGTCTGCATAGCAGTCTGTGAATTCCTTAGAGACACGAGATTTTTTCGTCAGGTTATCCCTACTGGAAATATAGTTCTTTGAAATTCAGTTATTGTTTCTATCAGAGTTCTGCATCTACCTTAATCATACGTGACTTTAAGATTGTTAAATCTTATACTCCCTAGATATCTGTTTTATTTGTTTTCCTCAGTCAAATTTGAAATGATTTGATCCTCAATATAATAACCGCCGGTTTAATGGACAATCCCCTTTACTGCGTACGAGCCAAACAGTAACAAGCAAGCAAGCAAGCAAGTGTTGCTATAGAAGCAATGCGTAAAATATTGAGAAAATTCCCCTTATACTCAGACAATCTCCTTTATATGGTACGAACCATGTTCAGAGGAAAACAACAACTTCTCTTGCTCTCACATTTGGTCACTAAGGTATTGATAACAGAGTTTAGCAGAGTTTAAGTGTATAGTCTGAACTTGGACGTATAATGAACAAAACACCTATATATAAAGAAAGTGACTACGTCAGCGGTATATATGAAAAAAGTATCAGTTGGTTTGTTTGTAAAACTGAAAAATTGAAGTTAAGGTTTGCAATGCCGACTGTTAAACCGAGCTCCTTGTCGTAAAGCTTCACAGAATGATATCTGACGCATGCCTCTCAGCTTTTGATAACTCGATCTGCGTCTGCTATTTCCCGGGTTAGCTGGATCATACGCCTAACAAGACTTCCCTTTTGTATAACAGGGAATGCCACTTACTGTGTACAATGCGCGGCCACCTGCGGCACGCAATATAATTTTAATAGAGGCTGTTCTCTTGAGTTCATGTTATGGAGTGACCCGAGTTGCCAACAATGCCACTGCTACGTAGAATAATGTAAATGGCGACGTAAGTCTATTCGACAAATTTGTGCCACAATTTTAGGTGTAATAAGAGTGTTTGCTGCTAATGCGTGATAAAATACGATCACACTTATTTTGCTCTTCACCACTTTCTTGTTGTGGGTGGGTCGCAACTGTACAGGTATCATCGTGATCATGAATAAGCAGCGGTGACGTCAGACGAGACGGATTCGTTCATGCCCAGTCTCGACAAAATGAGCGACGACCAGAGAGATGAGTACATAGCCTTAACTAGCTATCTGCATCAAGGCGACTTGCTGTACGATGACAGCTCATCGGAGAGCTGGGTGAGTGATGAAACGACCCCGCAGACATCGGAGTACAGTGACGCGACTGACACGGACGATGACGAAGGGCAGTGCGAGATGCTAGATTCAACGGGCAAGGACGCGGAGACCACGATTGCCAGATTAGTAGAATGTGTAGATTCGTTCCTCGTGTCCGAAGATGAAGAATCCGAAGAGGATGACGCGCTGGAAGAAAACGTCGTCGAGGATCGCCGCCAGGAAACGAGAAACGTTGCGAAAGGGTTGCCGCGTTATCTTCGGGGACTAATGGGTGAGGCGAACATGTGCTTCGCTCGAGGCCGTTACGAGGACGCTGTCAAGATGTGCCTTGAGATTGTCCGGCTTGCGCCCACTTCGCCGCTTCCCTACCAGACGCTTGCCATGATCTACGAGGAGGCTACGAGATCCGAATCGATCGTTGCAGTTCGGCTTGATCGCGGCCTACTTGGGTACGCAGGACGCCTGCGAGTGGAGCCGGTTGGCGCAGCTTTGCCTGGAGCAGGGTCTCGTCCGTAAAGCGGCTTTGTGTCTGATTAGGGCTCTTAGGGTTGATCCGCACGACTTGGAAATGCGGCGCTTACTGTGTTACGCTGTACGAGCAGCTGGGTGACGAACATCGAGCGCTGGTTTCATGTGCAGTCCTCGCACGTCGAATAGAGGAACCTGACGAGTGCCTGCTGCTGTCGCGACGCCTTGTGGATGTCTTCCGCAGTCGTCAAAACCTGCCTTCGGCTGTGCGAGTTCTCTTGGATGCCGCCACTAAGTTTCCCGGGCACATCACAGCTGAAGACATCCACACGCTGCTGGAGATGCAACTGACGCTGAAAATGCACTCGGCTGCCCTGCTAGTGCTTCACGATCATTGCGGAGTTCAACTGCTGCCGCTTCCGGAGGGGCACAAAACAATAACCGCAGAACTAGTTGAAGACTCTCTCGACGCCTTTGAGAGATGCCTGGTGCCTGCTGAGCTTTGCATTGACATAAAGACGAAGCTTGTGGTTTGTCTATTACACCTGGGTGGCCGGCATCTCGTTATGAATCTTGTGAGAGAAATGAAGCGTGAGCTGGACCCTGAAAAGTCTGGCGATTTTTTGCTGAATGTGGCTGAAGCCTTCATGGAAGCGGAATTCGAGAACGATGCACTACCGCTGCTGCGCATGCTTGTGCGCACTTCCAACTATGGGACGGCGGCCGTTTGGCTCCTATACGCGGAATGTCTGAAGCGACTCGGCCGCCACCAAGAGGCGACAAATGCGTACAAGCGCACGTGTGAGCTGGCACCACGCCACGCACCGTCCCGCCTCTCCCTGGGCCAGCTGTTGGACGCGCAGGGGCTTCGGGACCAGGCCATCGACTGTCTCGCCACCGATTCCCGACAGCTGCAGGACACCAAGGACAGCACGCCAGAGCAGCAGCAGGATTCGGCGTCCGTGCTGCTTTGTCAGGCGCGGCTATTGTGGGATTCCGGACAGCGCGAGGCTTTTATTGAGTCGGCCATGACGCTGGTGCGGGCACACTGTTTGTCGGTGTGTTCGGCAGAAGAATACGATGCGGTGTACTCAAATACGTATCACTTGAGTCGCATGAAGGTACTACGTGAACTGCATGAGAAACGCGGCTTTACACCGGGCTGGCTCACAATGGAGAGTGGTGTATCTGTCGACGAACTGCAGGCATGCTTCCTCGAGCTCTACCGAGCACTGCAAGAGACCGGCCGCATGGACGACCTGAGGCAAGTCGCGACGGAAGTTCTCGTCGCGCCCATGTTCAATAAAGACGCAACGAGCACTGAGGAGCTGGAGTTCTTGAGCTTTCTAGCCCATTACAAGGACCCGGACCACGTAGAGCACAGCTTTGCCATCATCCGTGCCATGGTGCTCAAGTATCCGAACCAAGTACGTGCGTGGAATTTGCTGGGTCTCGTGGCCAACCAATTACCGGCGTGGCGTAAAAGGGATTCTACCTCCGGCTATTATACAAGCACGAGAATAGCCTGCCACTCGGTGTGCTCGTCGCTCACAACGCTTTTCTCTGTGCGAACTACAAGCACGCTCTGGCACAGTACACGCAACTTCTTCGCCATTTCAGAAAGGAAGAGCCAATGCTGCTGCTGTGCTCAGGCATAAGCCTAATGCGTATGGCGAGACAACAGTTGACACTAAACCAAAATTGTCCAGGGAGTCAAAAGTCTGCAGGGGTTCAGAAGTCTCCAAGGAAGTTTTACTGGCTGGCCACTCAAGGGATGACCTTCTTGTGCCGCTATTTGCGTGCTCGAGGCAGTGATTGTCAGGAGGCCCTTTTTAACGTAGGCCGCGCTCTTCACGAGCTGGGCTACCCGCACATGGCTGTCAACATGTATCAACGGGCACTCGCCGCACCACCGGCTGTGCAGGAGATGCCAGAGGTGTTTGACCTGCGACGGGAGATAGCTTTCAACTTGAGCCGTTTGTACCAGCGCGGAGGCAACAACGAATTGGCCGATTGGTGTATCAACCACTACTGCGTCATTTGAATAGGAGATCGTTGTAATTGGTTCGATTTTAAAATTTTGTGCAGTCTCCACGTATTCACATTCCGTAATCGTTATCAAAGTGCACTATTACCGTTGGTCATGGTTTGAGTCTGCCAACTCACGCAGAAGCAGGACAGGCGAACTCTCAGTCGCTGTTAAGAGTACGCCTTTCGCAGCTTCGGTTCAGATGCTTTTGCCGAAGTGCTCATTCTCAAAATGAGCTTCGGCCAACTTTCAGTGCGTAGGTTTCTGTTTCGTGGCTCAAGCAATTTGTTCAATTTAGAGATATGTATATTCACGGCAAATGAAACCAATCACTTTCGCGTTCAGTAAACCGCAGAATATGCACGGATGTCTTGCTTATGCTTCCGAAACTTCATTTTACGTATCTTGGTCTCAAGCTTTGACGCTAAATGCGTTGTGTCTTCCTTCGAGTGGTGAAGCTTGACAAATGTGTTAAACCTCTGACGTGATCCTATTGGCGTCTGTTTATAAGGAATAAGTTATAATTTGTTTATTGTTCATTACACAATCACGCATGAGGTGCAATTTTACGTCGTGATAACAGAGCTGAATGACCGATTTTGTCAGTGCCTTTGAATTAGGTAGAAGAATAATGATAGTGGTATGGTATTTTTTGTTTGGCCTGTATTCTTCCTTTGAGATGCGAAATCCTATGAACGGGACAATAGCAGTGGGGTGGGGGGTGGAATGAATTAAAGCAGAATTAGAGACGTCATTATTGCCGCAAGCTGTTATCGCTTTTTTTCATCTTCAGCTCTTTTCGAACACATGTACGCATGCTCACGTAAAGAAGGCGTCCTCATTTAAGATTCTGCAGCTCGCGTTTGTTGTCCATCTGTGAACGCGTGGAATTGAAATGCTATAGAAATGAGAGTGAAATGTCTCATGATATCCGAGACAGCCTACGCCAAGCGGCTGGATGTGATTTCTCACCGTCCTTTTTCGATTCGTGTGGAAACGTTTCGCGCACATTCGAGTTCGCTTCAAACAGCTTATGATAACTTTAAAAAAAGCAAAAGCGTTGACTTTTCGGGTACAACCTCTTGAATATTTTGAATTATCTTTGTAATCCTATAGATGTTATGTAAATTTTGTATGTATCATATGTTTTTATTCTTTGTAATTTACTCCTGTGAAAATCCCTGACGGAATTGATGGTATCCTTAAATAAATAAATAAAATAAATATTTGGTATACTTCTTACTGTTTTCACGGACTAAGATAACCAACACTAACGCTGTTTATTGCTTCTTTACGTTAAACGAGTGCTAGAATGGGATTGCCCTGGCTTACAGATGATCTTCACACACCTACCAAAGCGGCCAGATGTGTTAGTACATTCTTTGTGCATGCTCGGAACAGGATTGTGTGATCCACTGATGGTGGATCACCACCCTTCGGGATTCTATCCTTGGG
>WOVY01009318.1:0-33586 GCA_013436015.1 Rhipicephalus annulatus | reverse complement strand
AAAAGGTTCGATAGGTCTCTAGTGCGGACTTTGAATCATGCCCATGCTCAAATGTCAGTCTCAGTTCCTTCACTTTCTTCTTAACCGATAGTTCTTTTGGTCTGGCCACCTGCTGTTTCTAAGTATTTACCAGTCAACTTCCTGGTTCGCTTCCTCCATTTCGTATCGACATTCTTATAGTACAAGTAGCTGAAAACCTTCCTAGCCCAACGCTCTTCCCCCATTTCTCTCAATCGTTTCTCAAATTTTATCTCTGCTAGCTTCCCTGCCCTCAAATGATGTCCATTGCCATATCACCTTGTATCCCTGATTTGGTGTATTCTCGTGAGCTCCTAAAGCAAGCCTACCTATTCCCCGTTGCTTAATTTCTAATCTTGCTTGAACTTCTGATCTCATGCACAAGACCGCATTGCCGAACGTCAGCCAGGAACCATGACCCCTTTCCATATTCCTCTCACAACATCATACCTATTGTAATTCCACAGTGCCCTATTTTTCATGACTGCTGCATTCCTGTTACCTTTAGTCGTCACGTATATTCGTGTTCCCTCAGATACTCGGTACCATTGCTTATCCATACACCCAGATATTTGTATTTATGTGTTATCTCTAGCGTGACCTCCTGTATTCTAAGCTCACTACCTTCGTTGTCATTGAAAATCATGACTGCTGATTTTTCCTTACTGAATCTAAAATCTAACCTATCTCCCTCATTACCGCAGATGTCCATCAATCTCTGCAAATCTTCCTTGTTGTTGGCCATTAGCACTATATCATCTGCGTACATTAATGCTGGTAGTGCCTGATCAATAAGTTTTCCTTGTTTGACTAAAAAGAGGTTGAAGCCCAGTCCACATCCCTCTAATTTGGCCTCTAATCCTTGTAGGTACATCATGAATAACAAGGGTGACAGGGGGCACCCCTGCCTAAGCCCCCGTTTTACCACTGCAGGCTTGGATACCTGTTTTTCCCACTTTATAACTACCTTGTTACCTTTATAGATACCCTTTAAAAGATTAGTGACTACATGTTCCACGCCTAGTGTGTCCAGTATTCCCCACAATTCCTCTTGAACCACGCTATCTTGATATCCAAAAATGCTAGCCACAGAGGCCTGTGTTCCTTTTCTGCTATTTCGATGCACTGCTTCAGTGAGAACAGATTGTCTTCCAACCTCCTGTGTTTCCGAAACCCATTCTGCAGTTCCCCCAGCACCTTCTCATCATCTATCCACGCCTGCACTCTTTCCTTATAATCTGCATCGCCAGCCTGTAGACCACTGATGTCACTGTTATAGGACGGTAGTTGTTTATGTCAGCTTTGTCCCCCTTTCCTTTATAGATCATGCTCATCCTGCTAAATTTCCATCCATCGGGAACTTCACCATCGATTATTATTGTGCTCACTGCCTCTCTCAAAGCCTGCTTAGACTTCGGACCTAATGTCTTTATCAGCCTAATTGGAATGCCATCTGGGCCTGTTGATGTACTACTAGGGACCCTTTTCTCAGCCCTTTCCTCATAGTTCTATGAGACAACGCCATCTGTTGTACTGTTCGGGAGATACTGCTGGTTACGCCTATCGTGAAAGAATGTTAGACTAAGAGGAGCGTCGCTCCTAAAACACCATCAACAGGTTATATAAACAGCGTAAAAAAGAGCGAAAAATTAGGGGACCCTTAAGCTTCACCTTTAATATTGGAATGCGATCGCGAAATTCAGCCTCTAGTGCTCCATTCAGCCGCTGATTGCATACTTATTCATGTTTTGTTACATACACACGCATGCACACAAAAACGCGCACTGCATTTTGAACCAGTGCGAGGTGTTATCGCCGAATGGGCTCGTTTTTGTCGTGACACCTGTCGAACAAAATGCGTTAAAGAACCCTGAACACTTTTCATGTAACCATAGAATGAATTCACTAGAAGAGCTTATTGCCTCTTGAATTCAACGCCGCAAAATTTTTAGGAATCCATCCAGTGCCAGTGGAGTTACAAAGGTTTGTCGCATGCTGTAATTGCGTTAGATCTTCTCTCGTCCTGACGAAACCGCTGGAAGCTAAGCAAGGAGAGTTAACAGGGCAAAGAAACTATCGTGCCTCGTGACATTGAGCACTTGTTTCCCTATGAATGCGCGGCTTTTTCCAGTGTGATCACGCGCGCACGCGTGGGCAAGTAGCGGCCTCCCGCGGCTATCTCGGCAACTTGATTTTTAGGCCACAGACGCACTGACAATCTTTCACGCGCAACCTCCGGGGCCGACGCCGGCGGCGCGTTTTCTGCGACTCGAGCTCTTTAACGCTATCAGGTTAACACGCGAGGAGTATGGTATACCGTCTTCTAGTGCATTCGAGAATTCATGTTTCTGTGAAGAACCAATGTAACGTGGTATGTTATTCCAGCTTTGAATACACTGGGAAAAAAATTTGAAGAAGTTTGTGTGATGATGAAAGGCAGATGTAAAAAGAAAATGGCAGATCCCACGTACCTTAGGAATCGACGTTATGCGAAGCATGCGGAGAGAAGGCGACTGTGTCGTAATTTTATTTGTGTGCGTTTGTGTGTGCGTGTGTGTGTATCAAAACATATTATTAGTTATGCACTTGGTGCTTGAAGGGTGAACTAGAGCTGGATTTCGCTATCTCGTTCAGATCATAAAAGTGAAGCTTAAGGGTCCTCCAATTTTAAATGCGAATCATTTCTTTCGCAAATCGGCGACTTTGACCGTATCTATCTATCTATCTATCTATCTATCTATCTATCTATCTATCTATCTATCTATCTATCTATCTATCTATCTATCTATCTATCTATCTATCTATCTATCTATCTATCTATCTATTTATTTATCTATCTATCCATCTAATTATTTATTTATTTATTTATCCATCTATTTATCTATTTATTTATTTATCTAATTATTTATTTATTTATTTATTTATTTATTTATTTATTTATCTATTTATCTATTTATTTATCTATTTATTTATTTATCTATTTATCTTCTGGTGTTGCTAGTACAAATGTTCCAGTTGGCATAATTGCGCAAGTGCGAACAGCTGGTTATGTAAACATCGGCAAGTCGTCAACATATGCCTGTGCGTGCAACGTTTGTACATATATTTAGTGACATTTGCTGACGTGTCGCTCAATAAAAAAAATGCAACACAGTCACCTTCCCTCCACATGCTTCGCATGGCGTCGATTCCCAGGTATGTGGAATCTGTTGAATTTTTTAATATATTAACCTGTCTTGAAACGACGCCTAATACATGCAGAAATGTTGCATGCGCAGCCAAATGTGGAAGAGTTGTAGGTGTTTATGTAACCAATTTTTTTGTACCTGTGCAACGATGCCAACAGGAACATGATTATTATAAACACCAGAAGCGATGAGCTCGTATAAAGCGCTGGTGCTAATGAGGATGGTAGTCCTGGACGCTGCTACATAAATCAACTTTAGCGCATGACACTTATAGCTACAATTGACGTTAACCCGATGCCATGGCTGTATCAAAGATTAACCCTATAATGTAATTGTTATAAAACTGGACAGCCAGCACGGCAACCACAATTGACGTTTCACAAACATTAGGGTCTATTGGAAAAGTACTTGTGAGACCTGGCGCGGCTTTATGGTAGAATGCTTGATTGTCGTGCATAACTCTTGGGTTTCATTCCTGCTGAGACCCTGACACTTATTAGTTTCATTCGTCTGGCCAGCGCAGCCGACGTCAGGTTGTGCTTAACGCTAATGCGTCAAAATTGCCCATGTGCGTTCTCGTCGTTCCTGGAAAGATACTAAGTGTCAATCACCTGTGTTTGACGACGTACGAGACGGGATTGTGACCTTATTAATATTCTTGCGGTTGTTTTCGCCGTCCAAAAGTTCAGACCTTACTTGTACAGCCGGCAATTCAAGATCGTCCCAGAGCATCATTCTCTTTGTTGGCTCATCGGACTACGTGACCCAGCCGGTTGGCTCATTGGGCCTTACGGCTTCAAGAATATAATTTTTCCGTGACCTACAAGAGTGATCGATGTCACGCAGATGCCGACTGCTTATCTCGTCTTCCATCCCCGACTGTGGATGCCGATGATGATGATTTCGACAACTACCTGGCCGCAATCTCATCCAACTTTCCAAATTTGGACGTCTTCTATCACGAGCAACAGCGTGACCCTTCGCTGAAACCAATGATCGATATGGCTCGTAGCTCTGAACGCGCCGCGCCATTCGTGAATCTTGACGCCCTACTATATCGCAAGAATTACTTCAGCCATCGTTCCACACTACTCCTCGTCGTGCCAGAATGCGTGCGTCTTGCGGTATTCTAAGCCATGCACAATGACATCACGTCTAGGCACCTTATATTTGCCCGAACGCTTGACCGTATCTGACAACGTTTTTCCTGGCCTCGACTGTGGAAGACCACCAAGTACTACATCACAAGTTGTGATGTCTGCCAACGCCACAAACAGCCTACCACGCCATTGGCCGGCCCACTGCAGCGGGTTAAGCCACCGACATCAATATTCGAGAAAGTCGGCATAGATGTACTTGGCCCTTTCCCCAAGTCTACCACCGGCCGCTGCTGGATTATTGTGTGCGTAGATTACCTGACAAGGTATACTGAAACGACGGTGGTTGCTTCAGCCCCATCATATGATGTGTCATGGTTTCTTCTGCACTCGATCATACTCCGTCACGGGGCCCCTCGTGAGGTGATAAGTGATAGCGGCGGGCGGTTTAACGCTGATGTTGTCGAAGACTTGCTACGGCTTTGTGGGTGCCACTATCGGCATTCCACGCCATACCACCTTCAGACCAACGGCCTCACTGAGCGCACCAATCGTACAATCATCAACATGATTTCAATGTACACCACAGTGGATCACAAGAACTGGGATGCCATATTACCTTTTGTTACATACGCCTTAAATACCGCAAAACACGAGGTAACAGGTTATACGCCGTTCTTTCTTCTCTATGCTCGTCATCTCCAAAGTTTCCTTGACACCATACTTCCTTTCTCGACGAACGAAAACGCCAGTGTCGCGCCGAAGAAGCTCGTCGACTTGCTCGACTCCGAACTCTTTCCGTCCACGCTCGCACGAAAGACCGTTACGACGCAAAACACCCGCCTGTGACTTTCGCTACAGGCGATTTCGTCTGACTGTGGACGCCCGTTAGAAAGAGGGGACTTTGCCAGAAGTTTCTTTCCAAGTACTTGGGACCATTCGTCATTACTCAGTGCCTAGGTGACATCACTTACGTTCTTGCGAAAGTGACAGCTCAGAACCGGCGTTCGCGTAAGACGCAAATTGTGCCCTACAATTGAAGCCCTACAACAACCGATCGCTTCTACTCGCTCGGTGAGTTTCGTCTTGCCCGGAGGAAAATATAACACTAACTGAAAGAGCGAGAAAGAAGAAGAGGTAGGACGCTCTCGAGCTATGGTGATTCGGCAGTGACGGTTGAGCGCTGGCATTTTAAGTGTAAATAAACCCATCACATTCGTAACCATATCTTTACCAACACTTCATATGCAAACTATCGTACCCTCCCATAATAACTTGGTCCACGCCAAGTTAATGGTGTGATCACGAGAGCACCCAGACGTAAGCGGCTAGATAGGTAGATAAATAGATACGCCGTATGACGCCGAATGTTCTTGCCGTTCGCAAATAAATTCTTCGTTTTTAATAAAAAAATACGAACGAAGGTACGTTGGATGCATGGCAGTTTCGGGTAGATGTTGTCTCGGCAGGTGTTATGTAGTTGTGGGATGAATACTGCGGTGAATTGAAGAAAGTATGCAAAAATTTCTGAGACTCGATGTGGCATCTTTTAGATAGCGAAGTTGAACCAAACTGCGTTAGATGTTATGACGGCGAGAAATTAGTCGTAGCGTCTGTAAGTTAAACGAAAGGCTTTTAGGCGTGAAGCTCCTTAGGTTGTGGGTCGTTTCCTCCTCATTCGTATTGTATTATGTAGCCACCTCTAGTTCATGAATTGCTCACTAGATGGCGTTGCGTGTATCTCCTGGGAAATAATATCACTAGCTGACGTTAGTGGTTTTCTTATAGTTGACACTTTTGTATAGTGGACGAGCGGACAGACATATAGACGGACGGACGGACGGATAGATCGATAGACGCTCGGAGGGATTGATTGATTGATATGTGGTGTTTAAAGTCCCAAAACCACCATATGATTATGAGAGACGCCGTAGTGGAGGGCTCCGGAAATTTAGACCTCCTGGGGTTCTTTAACGTGCATCCAAATCTGAGCACATGGGCCTACACCATTTTCGCCTCCATCGGAAATGCAGCTGCTGCAGCCGGGATTTGAACCCACGACCTGCGGGTCAGCAGCCGAGTACCTTAGCCACTAGACCACCGCGGCGGGGCGCTCGGAGAGACGCATGGACGGATGGCACCACGGACGCACGCACGCACGGACGGGCAGATTGACGCACGCACGCAAGCATGCATGAACGCACGGACAGATGCACGCTTCACCACACTCATCGTTCACTCCATGGATATCCTGTGAATTTTTTTTTTCCTGGATGGATTCGTTGCGTTTTATATCACAACCGATTTCAAAGGGCAACCATAAAACGGCGCCACACTAAAAAGAATGAGTATTTATTGTTTTTTGTTTGTTAGCAGCTTTGCTTCCTTTTGGACTAAATGTGATGAATGGTTAAGATATCTGAGTTTTTCAGAGTGTTGTTGCAAGTTATGTCGACGTGATCAGACCATGATAAGTTTGCGGAGAAAAAGGAGGCATATTGTGGCACCCGCTCTGTTACATAATTGTCGAACGAATAATAAACTATTTATTGGGTTGATTGATTTATATGTGGGGTTTAACGTCCCAAAACCATCATATGATTATGAGAGACGCCATTGTGGAGGACTCCAGAAATTTCGACCACCTGGGGTTCTTTAACGTGCACCCAAAGCTGAGCACACGGGCCTAAAACTTTTTCGCCTCCATCGAAAATGCAGCCGCCGCAGCCGGGATTCGAACCCGCGACCTACGGGTCAGCAGCCGAGTACCTTAACCACTAGACCACCACGGTGGGGCTTGCTTGGGAAAGATACTTCCGTGACTTCAAGGAGGGGGGTATACCTCCTTGAAATCGTACTTTTTCGCTTTCTATGCCACGGCGAAAAACATATAGGGGGGGGGGGGGCACGGGGCTGGTGTTCCATCCCCCGGCTGCCGGCCCTCTTGAACAGCATTTTTACGACAACAGTGCACATACTACATGTGTGTAAGACAATGTACGTACCAATGCGTGTGCACTTTGTAATGGGCGGCTTGCTTTAAACTAGCAGCAGTTACACGCTTGATACTATATCGAAGTTGCGATGCATCCACTACGTGCCCATAACAGAACATGCGCAGTAATGTTTTGTGTGTGCATAATTGGTGGCCGGCTTTAAACCACCAATTCATTACACGATTCACGCGATCTGACGCCCTGTGACAGTGTATACGCTTGCACCACTGTTCAGCCTACTGTGATTCTACATCCCGTGCTTAGACGCGTGTTCACAGGACGTGTTTGTTTGTAAAGCCTAATCTTCAGTGCAGTTCCATCAGTTGGCGTGGCTCTGTAGTTGAACACCTAGTTGCCACACCGATGATCTGGGTTCTATTGCCTCTAGAATGCGCCGTTCCTTATTATTTGTGCCAGAGGAGATTTTTCTGTCACGGACAAGAATGTTTTTTCACTCACAGCAAACGATGTCGACACACCGACACCGGCATTTCCGGGGCATGGTCTCTTCAACCCTATTTCGTCAACATTGCGCTTCGACACTTGCCAGGATCAGTCAGTCGGTCAGTGAAATTATGTGGAATTAACTGAACATGAAAATTACTGTTTCCTAGTCGGCTTTCACCAGGATCACTTGGATTTGATCAGCGTGTCATACTTTACTTGTCAACGAAGGGTAATATAAAACTAAACTAGCCAGTGTGGTCCGAAGAGAATTAGTTTTTAAAAAAGAAATAGCGGCTGTGCGTGGGCCTATGAATTATTTTATATATACCGCAAAACTTATGGTGGTTACTTTTAACGCGATAGCGTTAAAGAATTTGTTTAGCAGAAATTTGGTGCCAGCGTCAGCGTTGTTGGCTGTGAGCAAAAAAAAAATTGTCCGTGACCATTAAACCGAGAAAGATGCAACGTATATAGTTTATAAAAAATATGCAGGTCTGAGTGGCGATAAAACTTGGGCCGTCTGTGTGAGAAGCTGCAAGTGTTGTACCACAGCGGCATGCTATTTCGTGACACTTCTTTGAAAAAAAAAAACTATATCAATGCTGTTCAGTCGACGAAGTCTCCTTAATGCAAGCAATATGGAAGCATAAGACCACGTAATGCGTCAAACCATTTGTATTTCTTGACGAGTGGGTGTCTTAAAGGCCAGTTCATTGCAAAGATTTTGACATATTCAATGATCATCAGCAAACGCATCATCAAAGTGTAGGGCTCTCTACGTTCGCTTGTTGCCTTACGGGCAAATAGTGGGCCCTCATTGATTCGCAAAAGATGGAATCATGAGGTAGTGGACTCCTTAATAACTGTACTTGCAGTATGGATTCTAGGAATGCTCTAAAAGGCGAATGTTACGCGCAAAGACGTTCGCTTACTTGCGGCATGGTTGAGGCATGCACCAACAACCGAAACCAAGCTAGCAATTGAGAAGGCGATGTGCACGAGGTCCGATAACGCTGTCGCGTTCCACTCTTGAAGGCGAAGAAGAAGAAGTGGGAGGCTCCTAGCGAGTTTGTGCTTTTCTCTTGCGTTGACGTTTCACCAGAAATAGGGAAAAACAAACATTTAAAAATTTTAGTCAGAAAATGAAGCGTTACATTTTTTTTCTCTTGGGGCTTCTTTGGGCCACAACGACAGGAAAGTCTGCATAGCAGTCTGTGAATTCCTTAGAGACACGAGATTTTTTCGTCAGGTTATCCCTACTGGAAATCTAGTTCTTTGAAATTCAGTTATTGTTTCTATCAGAGTTCTGCATCTACCTTAATCATACGTGACTTTAAGATTGTTAAATCTTATACCCCCTAGATATCTGTTTTATTTGTTTTCCTCAGACAAATTTGAAATGATTTGATCCTCAATATAATAACCGCCGGTTTAATGGACAATACCCTTTACTGCGTACGAGCCAAACAGTAACAAGCAAGCAAGCAAGCAAGTGTTGCTATAGAAGCAATGCGTAAAATATTGAGAAAATTCACCTTATACTCAGACAATCTCCTTTATATGGTACGAACCATGTTCAGAGGAAAACAACAACTTCTCTTGCTCTCACATTTGGTCACTAAGGTATTGATAACAGAGTTTAGCAGAGTTTAAGTGTATAGTCTGAACTTGGACGTATAATGAACAAAACACCTATATATAAAAGAAAGTGACTACGTCAGCGGTATATATGAAAAAAGTATCAGTTGGTTTGTTTGTAAAACTGAAAAATTGAAGTTAAGGTTTGCAATGCCGACTGTTAAACCGAGCTCCTTGTCGTAAAGCTTCACAGAATGATATCTGACGCATGCCTCTCAGCTTTTGATAACTCGATCTGCGTCTGCTATTTCCCGGGTTAGCTGGATCATACGCCTAACAAGACTTCCCTTTTGTATAACAGGGAATGCCACTTACTGTGTACAATGCGCGGCCACCTGCGGCACGCAATATAATTTTAATAGAGGCTGTTCTCTTGAGTTCATGTTATGGAGTGACCCGAGTTGCCAACAATGCCACTGCTAAGTAGAATAATGTAAATGGCGACGTAAGTCTATTCGACAAATTTGTGCCACAATTTTAGGTGTAATAAGAGTGTTTGCTGCTAATGCGTGATAAAATACGATCACACTTATTTTGCTCTTCACCACTTTCTTGTTGTGGGTGGTCGCCACTGTACAGGTATCATCGTGATCATGAATAAGCAGCGGTGACGTCAGACGAGACGGATTCGTTCATGCCCAGTCTCGACGAAATGAGCGACGACCAGAGAGATGAGTACATAGCCTTAACTAGCTATCTGCATCAAGGCGACTTGCTGTACGATGACAGCTCATCGGAGAGCTGGGTGAGTGATGAAACGACCCCGCAGACATCGGAGTACAGTGACGCGACTGACACGGACGATGACGAAGGGCAGTGCGAGATGCTAGATTCAACGGGCAAGGACGCGGAGACCACGATTGCCAGATTAGTAGAATGTGTAGATTCGTTCCTCGTGTCCGAAGATGAAGAATCCGAAGAGGATGACGCGCTGGAAGAAAACGTCGTCGAGGATCGCCCCCAGGAAACGAGAAACGTTGCGAAAGGGTTGCCGCGTTATCTTCGGGGACTAATGGGTGAGGCGAACATGTGCTTCGCTCGAGGCCGTTACGAGGACGCTGTCAAGATGTGCCTTGAGATTGTCCGGCTTGCGCCCACTTCGCCGCTTCCCTACCAGACGCTTGCCATGATCTACGAGGAGCTACGAGATCCGAATTGATCGTTGCAGTTCGGCTTGATCGCGGCCTACTTGGGTACGCAGGACGCCTGCGAGTGGAGCCGGTTGGCGCAGCTTTGCCTGGAGCAGGGTCTCGTCCGTAAAGCGGCTTTGTGTCTGATTAGGGCTCTTAGGGTTGATCCGCACGACTTGGAAATGCGGCGCTTACTGTGTACGCTGTACGAGCAGCTGGGTGACGAACATCGAGCGCTGGTTTCATGTGCAGTCCTCGCACGTCGAATAGAGGAACCTGACGAGTGCCTGCTGCTGTCGCGACGCCTTGTGGATGTCTTCCGCAGTCGTCAAAACCTGCCTTCGGCTGTGCGAGTTCTCTTGGATGCCGCCACTAAGTTTCCCGGGCACATCACAGCTGAAGACATCCACACGCTGCTGGAGATGCAACTGACGCTGAAAATGCACTCGGCTGCCCTGCTAGTGCTTCACGATCATTGCGGAGTTCAACTGCTGCCGCTTCCGGAGGGGCACAAAACAATAACCGCAGAACTAGTTGAAGACTCTCTCGACGCCTTTGAGAGATGCCTGGTGCCTGCTGAGCTTTGCATTGACATAAAGACGAAGCTTGTGGTTTGTCTATTACACCTGGGTGGCCGGCATCTCGTTATGAATCTTGTGAGAGAAATGAAGCGTGAGCTGGACCCTGAAAAGTCTGGCGATTTTTTGCTGAATGTGGCTGAAGCCTTCATGGAAGCGGAATTCGAGAACGATGCACTACCGCTGCTGCGCATGCTTGTGCGCACTTCCAACTATGGGACGGCGGCCGTTTGGCTCCTATACGCGGAATGTCTGAAGCGACTCGGCCGCCACCAAGAGGCGACAAATGCGTACAAGCGCACGTGTGAGCTGGCACCACGCCACGCACCGTCCCGCCTCTCCCTGGGCCAGCTGTTGGACGCGCAGGGGCTTCGGGACCAGGCCATCGACTGTCTCGCCACCGATTCCCGACAGCTGCAGGACACCAAGGACAGCACGCCAGAGCAGCAGCAGGATTCGGCGTCCGTGCTGCTTTGTCAGGCGCGGCTATTGTGGGATTCCGGACAGCGCGAGGCTTTTATTGAGTCGGCCATGACGCTGGTGCGGGCACACTGTTTGTCGGTGTGTTCGGCAGAAGAATACGATGCGGTGTACTCAAATACGTATCACTTGAGTCGCATGAAGGTACTACGTGAACTGCATGAGAAACGCGGCTTTACACCGGGCTGGCTCACAATGGAGAGTGGTGTATCTGTCGACGAACTGCAGGCATGCTTCCTCGAGCTCTACCGAGCACTGCAAGAGACCGGCCGCATGGACGACCTGAGGCAAGTCGCGACGGAAGTTCTCGTCGCGCCCATGTTCAATAAAGACGCAACGAGCACTGAGGAGCTGGAGTTCTTGAGCTTTCTAGCCCATTACAAGGACCCGGACCACGTAGAGCACAGCTTTGCCATCATCCGTGCCATGGTGCTCAAGTATCCGAACCAAGTACGTGCGTGGAATTTGCTGGGTCTCGTGGCCAACCAATTACCGGCGTGGCGTAAAAAGGGATTCTACCTCCGGCTATTATACAAGCACGAGAATAGCCTGCCACTCGGTGTGCTCGTCGCTCACAACGCTTTTCTCTGTGCGAACTACAAGCACGCTCTGGCACAGTACACGCAACTTCTTCGCCATTTCAGAAAGGAAGAGCCAATGCTGCTGCTGTGCTCAGGCATAAGCCTAATGCGTATGGCGAGACAACAGTTGACACTAAACCAAAATTGTCCAGGGAGTCAAAAGTCTGCAGGGGTTCAGAAGTCTCCAAGGAAGTTTTACTGGCTGGCCACTCAAGGGATGACCTTCTTGTGCCGCTATTTGCGTGCTCGAGGCAGTGATTATCAGGAGGCCCTTTTTAACGTAGGCCGCGCTCTTCACGAGCTGGGCTACCCGCACATGGCTGTCAACATGTATCAACGGGCACTCGCCGCACCACCGGCTGTGCAGGAGATGCCAGAGGTGTTTGACCTGCGACGGGAGATAGCTTTCAACTTGAGCCGTTTGTACCAGCGCGGAGGCAACAACGAATTGGCCGATTGGTGTATCAACCACTACTGCGTCATTTGAATAGGAGATCGTTGTAATTGGTTCGATTTTAAAATTTTGTGCAGTCTCCACGTATTCACATTCCGTAATCGTTATCAAAGTGCACTATTACCGTTGGTCATGGTTTGAGTCTGCCAACTCACGCAGAAGCAGGACAGGCGAACTCTCAGTCGCTGTTAAGAGTACGCCTTTCGCAGCTTCGGTTCAGATGCTTTTGCCGAAGTGCTCATTCTCAAAATGAGCTTCGGCCAACTTTCAGTGCGTAGGTTTCTGTTTCGTGGCTCAAGCAATTTGTTCAATTTAGAGATATGTATATTCACGGCAAATGAAACCAATCACTTTCGCGTTCAGTAAACCGCAGAATATGCACGGATGTCTTGCTTATGCTTCCGAAACTTCATTTTACGTATCTTGGTCTCAAGCTTTGACGCTAAATGCGTTGTGTCTTCCTTCGAGTGGTGAAGCTTGACAAATGTGTTAAACCTCTGACGTGATCCTATTGGCGTCTGTTTATAAGGAATAAGTTATAATTTGTTTATTGTTCATTACACCAATCACGCATGAGGTGCAATTTTACGTCGTGATAACAGAGCTGAATGACCGATTTTGTCAGTGCCTTTGAATTAGGTAGAAGAATAATGATAGTGGTATGGTATTTTTTGTTTGGCCTGTATTCTTCCTTTGAGATGCGAAATCCTATGAACGGGACAATAGCAGTGGGGTGGGGGTGGATGAATTAAAGGCAGAATTAGAGACGTCATTATTGCCGCAAGCTGTTATCGCTTTTTTTCATCTTCAGCTCTTTTCGAACACATGTACGCATGCTCACGTAAAGAAGGCGTCCTCATTTAAGATTCTGCAGCTCGCGTTTGTTGTCCATCTGTGAACGCGTGGAATTGAAATGCTATAGAAATGAGAGTGAAATGTCTCATGATATCCGAGACAGCCTACGCCAAGCGGCTGGATGTGATTTCTCACCGTCCTTTTTCGATTCGTGTGGAAACGTTTCGCGCACATTCGAGTTCGCTTCAAACAGCTTATGATAACTTTAAAAAAAGCAAAAGCGTTGACTTTTCGGGTACAACCTCTTGAATATTTTGAATTATCTTTGTAATCCTATAGATGTTATGTAAAATTTTGTATGTATCATGATGTTTTTATTCTTTGTAATTTTACTCCTGTGAAAATCCCTGACGGAATTGATGGTATCCTTAAATAAATAAATAAAATAAATATTTGGTATACTTCTTACTGGTTTCACCGGACCTAAGATAACAAAACTAACGCTGTTTATTGCTTCTTTACGTTAAACGAGTGCTAGAATGGGATTGCCCTGGCTTACAGATGATCTTCACACACCTACCAAAGCGGCAGATGTGTTAGTACATTCTTTGTGCATGCTCGGAACAGGATGTGTGTGATCCACTGATGGTGGATCACACCCTTCGGGATTCTATCCTTGGGGGAGGGAAAAGGTTGGATCCCCCACAATCCATGTACCATCAAGGGTGGGTGGTATGTTTTAAAAACGAAGCTACTTAGGGTATGGTGGCTAGAATTGGGAGGTGACGCCAGCGCCCGCATATTCGCCGAGCGCGCGCGATCCTCGTTTTCAAGCGCCGCCGCGACGGCCACCACGGCGCTCCTGTCGGCATAGTGATGCGGGCGAAGCGCGCGCTCCGCGCTCTCTCGTCGACTCGCCTGCTGGGTTCGCTGGTTCGCCTCTGGAAGCGTGTCTGGGTGTGTGCAGTTTTCCGCGTTGATGTCTCGCTTATGGCAAAATGTATTTAGTTGCTGACATGACAGTGTGAGTGCCGACCTTAGGATGAACTCCAGCACTACGAAAGCGAGGCAACGCCACTGCTTTGCTCCTGGCTGCACGAGCGGCTATGTGTCATCGAGGGAGCAAGGTCAGCGTGCTTCTCTTTTCTCTGTTCCCAAAGACCCTGCCCTCTTCGAAGCCTGGCAACGAGCCGTACCCCGTGCCGACAAGTCGTTGGACGTGAAGTCGGCGCTATGTGAGCTTCATTTCGACGAGCAGTTTATTGAGCGTTTTTACACGCATGTGATAAACGGCGAAACTGTTCAGATTCCCCGAGGGAAACCGGTGCTGAAATCTGACGCGGTGCCAACCATATTCCCAAATGTTCCTGCGTATCTTTCAAAGAAAGTGCCGAAGAAAAGGGCGTCAAGAACATCCACTTGCGGCCTACCATCGAAAATTCGGCGTCAGGAACCAAGCACGTCTGCTTGCGAGGAGACAGCTGGCTCGTACAGCACAGAAAGCGACAGTAACCAAATACCTGTTCCGAATGTGCCCGCAATTCCCGACGTCCGCAAGTGTGGTCTTCCCAGCGCTTACTGGGCTCGACATCTAATTGCTGGAGCCGACAACGCCACGGTGTTTACAGTTTGCGCACTAGATGGTGACAAGTTGACTATTGACAAGTATGTGCTAATGACATCAGATGAAAACAAACTTCAAGCGACAGCTTTTGTGCAAGCCACAAAAATAAAGACCCTTGACATTACCGACATCGAAATGGCAGAAGAGTTGCTTCGCGACGTCGACTCCATGATACCATGCAGAGGGTTTGGTAAAACTGGTGAATTTGGAGTGAATTTAAAGTACAAGGAGAAGACTTTTGATGGCAGAACCTTCAGCCCATCTTGCCGTGGGGTTGCTCCAACGCCAGAAAAAGCCTGCCCACAATGCAAGCACCTCAGAAGACTACTCCTGAATCGTGAGTCCTACAGGCGAAGAAAAGGCAAAAATGTGGCCCAGTCCCAAAAGCTTTCATACAGGCTTAAGCTGCGAACAGCGCAAGCGAAAAGGAGTCGCCTGAGTGTCCTGCAGGCTAAATCACTCATCAAACAAATGAAAGAAAAGAATGCACGGAATGATTCTACAGCATTTGAAGAAGCGGTGAAGGCCCTACCCATTAAGCAGCAGCAACAAGTCAAGGCGTGCTTTGCTGCGGCTAAAAGAAAATCCACGAACGGGATGAAGTATGAAAGTGAATGGGCTCTAGAGTGCCTTATTATGTCCATGAAAAGCCCACGCCTCTATGAGCATATACGCAAAAACAACATCATGGCGTTGCCTTCTCGAACATCACTACGTCGATATCTCAAGCGTTACAGGAGTGGATTCGGCCTGAGCGAAAAAGTGTTTGCTGCTGTGGCGGAAAAAACAAAATCTATGGACTTGTTCCAGCGCCATGGTGGGCTGTTAATTGATGAGATTAAGCTATCTGAACACTTGAGCTTGGGAACCGATGGCACCATCGAAGGTTTTGTGGACCTTGGGAAGTTCACACCAGAGAGTGAGCGCTCCGTAGCATGTGACCATGGCCTTGTAGTATTGTTCGTGCCTTTTACAGGCACGTGGCACCAGATTATTGGTGTGTTCGCATCACGCAGCAATGTGAAGTCCGAGACGTTAGGCAAAATAATCCTCGAAGCAGTAGTCATGAGCGAAAACGCCGGTCTGCACGTAGACTTTATCACCACTGATGGAGCTGCGTGGAACAGAAGCATGTGGCACTCATTCGGCATACACGGCAGGAAAGAAAACACAGTATGTTGAAGGCAGCACCCTACAGACCCAGAACGTTTTCTGCACTTCATCTCGGACTTCCCACACCTTCTTAAATGTGTGAGGAACACCTTTGTTCGAACGGGCGTGAAACTGCCAGAAGGCCATGCCAGTGTTGACCCTATTGACTGTGCCCGGAAGCTTGATGAACAGCATGACACGACTCTCAAAGCCATGCCTCATATTAGCAAATCGGTTGTGCATCCCAATGGCTTTGAGAAAATGAGGGTAAACTATGCAGTGCGGCTTTACAGTGATGAAGTCCTCAGAGGCCTTTTCTTGTACAATGCAACCATCGAAGAAAAGCATGGGAGCACAGCGGCGACAGTCAGCTTTGTGGAAAGAATGAGAAGGCTCATTGAGGCCATGACTTCCAGGTGCAGTACGGGTGCACTTAAGCCTGGAGGGATGCACGAGAAGTGCATTCAAAACTTCTTGACTTACCTGGACGATTGGGAAACAGCTGCTGGCTCCGGAGGTTTCCTAAGCCGCAGTACAGCCGAGGGGCTTCGTGTTACCTTATCAAGCACGCTACACCTTCTCCGCTACCTGACGATGAAGTTGAACTTAAGCTATATGATGACATGCCGCTTGAGTCAGGACCCCCTGGAGAGGCTGTTTGGAATCGTCCGACAAATGTCTGGATGCAATGATCATCCGACTGCCTCCCAGTTCCTAATCTCGGTCAACACTTTGAGCTTCCAGAATTTGGCAAAACCACCAAAAGGAAGCAATGTGTCCTCAGGACTGCTGAGAAGTCTGCTGGGAGCTGACAACGGAAAGGACCTCACTCCTCGGAGAAAATTAGACGAGCTTCTTGACGTAGGAAACCTTGCCGAAGCACATGGAGTGCTCAATGAATACGGCCACGGCACCGAGCATGCAGACATGGTCGTGCAAAGCAGCGATGCCAGACTCATATTCTACATGGCTGGATATGTGGCAAGAAAAAGCGTTGCAAGCACCGAATGTGCAGAGTGCAGCCAGCAGCTCCTACAAGGCGAGAACGATCCATCTCCAGCTGCAGCATCCCTCACGGCTGCTGTTGACCGAGGAGGCCTGCTGTACCCATCAGTCAAGCTCAATGAACTCGTGACCACTCTCGAGAACACTTTTACCCACTGCTTCAGTGTTACAGAAGTCAAACCTGACAGCATCATGGACTTGGTTTCCTTCTTGCAGTTAAGAAAGCTTACACTTGTTGGCTGCCCTGACCACAGTATGTCCCTCACAAACAAAATTATCAAGTTTTATGTTCTTACTAGGCTCCACTTTCATGTCAAAGCCCAGAACAGCAAACGAAACGCTAAGCAGGAAAGAATGAAATTGCTGAAGCTTAGACGCGTGCTCTGAGTTTGATATTGTAACTTTAAGCTCTATTGTTTTTTTTTGCCGAGTGGAAAGTGATTGTATGCCTCTTATTACTTAGTGCCAAGCGATGCGCTGTCTGTGTGCAATGTTTCAATGTTTTTAACTACTCCCGAGCGTATGTAAATGTGCGTATTTTTTCATTTTATTTTATTTTACCCTGTATTCCATGATGTGCAATAGATCTTCCTAATAATATGATGTGCAATAAATATTTGTTTTATTTTCCTCGCCCAGAACTTTGGTAATATTTTTTTTAAAAAACGCCGTCGCCTTGCACTCCAAAACACTGCAGGGATATGCGAACGAAAGCTTTAATTTGCGCAGATTCAACGTCACAGAAGTCTTGCAGCGGCAGCCAATTTCTTTTAATGCTTGAAATGGCGTTCTATCAGCCATCGTCACAGTGAGTTATCTGAATCGCCAATTTATCTGAATCATGCTTCAGCAACAGCATCTTTGAAATGTCCGCGCGCTCAAGGCGCGCGCGCGTAACTAGCATCACCATTCCGCCGACAGCGCCACCGCCGCGCTGCTCGAAACGAAGGAGCGGCTCCGAGCTCCCGTTGGCGTCACCTCCCAATTCTAGCCACCATACTTAGGGTGTGGGTTGTTCTCTCGCAGTATGTTGTAGCAGTCTACTCAGCTTCAAGAATTGCTCATTAGATGGCGTTGTGTGTACGTCTTTGGAAAGAATATCGCTTGATGGCGTTAGTGGTTTTCGTATAGTTGACAATTAAAGAGGACAGATGGTGCGATTATAACAGATAGACAGACATACAAACGTTAAAACATGCGAGTCGTGCCAAGAGTGGTTGTTTCAATTGTCCACCACTCACAGTGTGCACAAGTATAATTAATGATCATTATCTGCAACAGCATCAATAACCAGAGTAGCGGAGCAGGTTCAGGTGTTGCTTTGCGTAATGGGTACTTCGTATATTGGCAAAAGGTAGAAATATGTCATAGTGGGCAATTCGCAACTGTACTTGTCGTAGGAATGATAGGATGGTATGAAATAGCCACTTTGCACGCGCAAATCTGTTTTTTTTTTTGCTTGAAGCAAGGTTGAGGGGTCCGCTGAAAAAGGCTATGCGAATAAGCCCCGATTACGCTGTCACGTTGTACTCTTGAAGGCGAAGCGTAGATTTCCATCGTCCGTACTTTTGAGAACATATGGGCTGATTGCCCGGACGTCTCGTTTTAATTGCCATGATAACAGCACTAGCATTTGACTCAGGGTCACCTGAAACCACCGAGAACGGGAGCTCATGACTTTTCACACTGAAAAAAGAAAATACAGCTGAACCGGACAAATAAAATAAAAACATCAACCAAAGGACAGGTGGGATTATTAATTATTTAACTATTTATTTTGCCTGGCTCAGCTGTTTTTCTTTTCTCAAGGTCTGATGTATACCTATACCACTTCGTTATGGCTTGACGTAAAGAAAATGCCACCGAGGCGTGAAATATTGAATGCGTTACAGAACATGAGCTGTACCAAATATCGTGCTGCTTTGTCGAAGGTTCCCAATGTGTAAGTTATGAGTATAGCATGAACGTGAGGACATCAATGAAGTTGACATGCACTAGTTGTGTACAGCGGCACTGGATTGGACCCGTTCGGGCACAAGCGGCACTCAAGCGCACTTATGCGTAGCATCTTCCAGAGCCGCAGCGTGCCGACGACCATGACGTCTAGGACCTAGAAAAGAACCAGGAACGACAGGCCGAGGGACATGCCGATGAAGCCGCCCAGGTTTCCTAGCATGGTGGTTTCCTGCACGCAGTTGGAAAAGCACTCGTGAAGCTCCAAAGCTGGTGTTAAGATGGACACCATAAAGTTTGACGCCCTCGATAGAATCACACCAGGTGGTTAAGAGAAAAAATGGGCAAAGCCGTAGGAAGAACGAGGCACAGACGTGACTTAAAATAAGTCATGGTGCCACACAACCCTCGCAGTTTACGCAGTATAGGACCGGCTGATGGTCTACGATGAGACAAATAAGGCTTTCTGTCTGGCCCGATGGAGTTTCACTGTGCCCAATAACAATTTATGAGAACCCAAGCTGTCACTTGGTGGCAGCTAATGATCGATACTTATCTAAATCCGCTCGCATATTGTCACTGGGTCGTGACGTGGACGAAAAGAGCCAAGTTTGTGGTCACGTAAAAGGAAAGTCAGATTACAGCAAGACACTGGCACTGATAGCGGCGAGCAGAGCGTCGGCCGTTACAAGCGGCGCAGCGCGGCGCTATTTAGACACGTGCCGTCGAATATTCTAGCGTTATCGCCAGCAGCTACATAGATTTCAAAATAATCTCTAATGTTCGCGAAGTGGGCGTAATCCAGAAAAAAATACAAAAAACGATCTACTACAGCCTCGAAGCTTCTCGAAGATCGTTGGCGCGTTGTGCGCTTAACATAGTGTAACGGGGCGATAACAAAAGTTGAGGAAATGAACGTGGCAATATCATGAATTGTACCCTAAGATCTATCTTGGCAGATTCAGCAAAGTCTCCTGTATGAAATTTGCTACGCCCAAACACATGTCTTAGTAAGGTGCTCATACTACAACCAATAATTCCAATTAGCTCACGGCGAGATGGGCCAATGACCAGCACAGATAAGAGCTATAGCTGACTAAACCCCGTATCCTAGAACGTCCCTTCACTCAACGCTTCACCTTCACTTGAGAAAGCAGATTGGAGCGCCGTCTCTAGGCACGGCAAGTCACTGCATATCAACAATAATCTGCTGTGATTCTTGAGTAGCGCAGCGTCATTTTCAGCTGAGTGGTGGCGCAATGCTCTGCTCTGTCAAGTGAAAAAAGAAAGTAGAGTTGAGGAGCATGTGTGAATACAGGGGTATAAATCTGCGGTGCGATTATATACAAATTCTATATCCGGACGGAGGCGGTCTGTTCCGTTGAGTCGCACGCGATTGGCCCATTCAAGCCGTGACGAATGCTGTGACATTCTATGTGATGTGGAACGAGGTGTCACGTGACTGTTTTTTTTTTCGGTTTTCGGAGGAAGGTGAAAGAACGGTCGGAGAGACCATCCGAAAGGAACCGGATGGATTGAAATGGCTGCAAAGTGGCATGGATTGGATTGAAATGAAAGGGTTTCGAGACTTTTTTGGCATCCGAGCACTTAGACAACATGGGGTTTTCCACTGTCACGGTTCTTCGTGTCGCCTGTGCGGCAGCGGTTCAGCGCGTCGCTGAGCACTTGCCACAGCCGCCGCCGGTCGGCGACCGTGACGCCGTGCTGCAGCTCGATGGCTTTTGCCGCGAGCTGTGGATGTTCGGTCATAAAGGCGAGCACCACTGCGCACTGACCCTCGGAAACGCGGATGAGCCGCTGCTGCTGGTGGCTAGCGGTGCCGTTGCCCTCCGCCGTGACTGCGCTCGACTGAGCCAACGGCTTCAAAGGTTGCGCCACAGAACACCTGCCAGTTTGGTTGCGCCATTTGGTGGTGGTGGAGATATGAGAACAGTAACTGCTTGAAACTGGGTTGTACCTAGCGCCACGACTAACCATACCACTAAATTTAGCATTGTTTCAAAACATTAACGGTAAAAATACGTTTTGATTGTGCCGTATTGCTTCTTGAACGTTTAAAAGCTAGTGCCAACACATTTTAATAGTGATCAATAAAAGTTAAATACTTCTCAACATGTTACTAACACTTTTTACTTTGCTCTACGGTCCCCAAGTTGACGTCAAAATGATGACGCAGGCCTTCTTTTCCCTCTTTGACTGTTTGCTTCCCCTTGTCTTCGCGACCACTGCGGACCACCCACTTTTTGACGTCACCGACAAAACGCCTCCGCCCGGATTTGGAATTTGTATATAATTGCACCACTGGGCCCGTTGAGTGCTCTGCAGACAAGTTCCGCACGTTCCTACGTGGGAGCCCAAATCGAGAAACGGCAAGTCAGTCACAACATGTTTTTACCGAGCAAAACAGTACGTGCTCTTCTTTCTAGCAGTATTTTTTTTCCGCGCGTTATCCCAACTATATAGAATCATTGCTATTTAGCCTTAGCATGGCTCGAGTTCTCAAGTTTAGCCTTGAGGCGGCAGAGCACGGTTGGTGCCCGTATCCTGTTTACACCTTTCCAAAGACTGTATGTAGCATTGAAATGTTGAATTGTTTGTGGTACTCACATCGTACTTCGGCACCGACCGCATGTGATCGGTCAGCGACTTGAAATACACGACCAGTTGGACCAGTGGCCTTTGACAACAAAAAGAAAATGAAAGCAAGTAAGGAATACACTTTGTTTTATTGTAGAAATACTGCTACGCTCTTTCTGTTACTCGGTGTTCTGAAGTTCTGAGAACTATCGATTCGGCCTATCACGGTGTTGCTTAACCCCAGTAACTGTCACGTAAATATGCCTGCCATAACGGGAACTCCGATAATCTTATGGATACGCTTTAGGTGTCGCAATTCAAAAATTTTGACGCACAGAATAATTGCCTTAGTGCTCATAGTTGAAATTTCGTCCACTTGCAGAAAGCCGTCAACAGCTGCATTGCTTGGTTGCGCCGCAGTAAGAATAGTGTTAGCATAAACTGAATCTTGCCGGTACTTAGCTACGGAGCAGAAACCTAGAGACTTACAAATATGGTTCAGCTTAAATTGAGGACGACGCAGCAAGCAATGGAAACAAAAATGGTAGGTGTAACCTTAAGAGACAAGAAGAGAGCAGAGTGGATTAGGGGACAAACGGGGGTTAAGGATATCATAGTTGAAATAAAGAAGAGGAAATGGACATGGGCCGGACATGTAGCGCGTAGACAGGATAACCGCTGATCATTAAGGGTAGCTAACTGGATTCCCAGAGAAGGGAAGCGGGTTAGGGGAAGACAGAAGGTTAGGTGGGCAGAGGAGATTAAGAAGTTTGCGGGTACGAATTGGCAGCAGCAAGCACTGGACCGGGTTAACTGGCGGAACAGCCGTATATATATACTCTCTCTCTCTCTCTCTATCTATCTCTCTCTCTCTATATATATATATATATATATATATATATATATAGTGGGAGTAATAATTCAATGGGCCAGTTAGTCTTTGTGAAGGTATGCGATATGGCACAACGGGAGCGTTGTCAACAAGGATAAATATATTTATTTCCCAACAGTTTCGGGAGGGGTCCTCCCTTCATCAGGGGATGAGTTATACTGACATGAATTTCCAAACTACCACTTGATGACCATTGAAGGGAAACGGACGAAGATTAAAGGTAAAAAGAGCCGACCAACCCATTAACGAGAGAGCTTTCCTTTACGCACGCCGCATGCCGACCGACCCATTACGGGGAAACCCTTTCTTTACGCACGCCGTCACGGACCCCCCGGCACCGCGGCGACAATCTTGGGTGGCCCGACACACGTCGAGAACTGAACAGCACGTTATAAGAAACGTATGTGGACGTACACGGACAGTTGGTTTCGTTCTCAGTGTTGACAGTGGTTATTCCTCCCCCCCCCCTTTTTTTTCTTTTTTTTCTAGTTTTCTCTCACTCTCGCAAACATGTTTCAAGGCGAGAGGGACGCGGCAGCAACGAAGTTCGGAAATTCGTGTCAGTATAACTCATCCCCTGATGAAGGGAGGACCCCTCCCGAAACTGTTGGGAAATAAATATATTTGTCCTTGTTGACAACGCTCCCGTTGTGCCATATCCCATCCTTCACTATATATATATATATATATATATATATATATATATATATATATATATATGTGTGTGTGTGTGTGTGTGTGTGTGTGTGTGTGTGTGTGTGTGTGTGTGTGAAGGAAAACAATCGATAAAAACACTCCCGTGAGCGGAATCAAACATCCGACCTCTCGCGCCTGAGCATTTGGCATTGCCCACTGAGCCATTAAGGAGCACCTCCTTCAATGTACAAATGGCAAGCTATTCATAGCTACCACATACCGCTGGCGGGGCAGATCTCGGGGGAAAATAGCGTGTTTTCAGCATTACCAGCGAGTTGACGCAATGAGCGCGCTCGGCTTTGGCTCGGAGCCCAGCTCGTCGCGATGCGCCGACGCTCGCTCATCTGCCACGCGTACTTTGCTGCGCGGAGGGAGGGGGGGTCGTAGATGATTGTCCGCGCGCGCTTATCCTGTGGTGAGGGAGAAGCATGCGCCTTTGGCTTTCACCGGAGCGATTTAGTTGTAGTTCCCCGGCGCTCAAAGGTCACTTCACTCGCTGCACAGCCCCGTTTGCGAAGATAGCACGCTCTTCAAACACAGCGTTTTAACAACTAGGACACTTGTTAGTTAATTTGCACTCATCGTACCTGTGGTTGCGCTCTGTGCATCGTTTTCGCTTAAACAGCACGCTAAGTGTCGAGCTGTAAACGTTGTTAGTTCGCTCTCCCGTGAGCGTTGTTTTCGTGCGTCATTTGTGCGTGAGCAGCGCGCTGCACGTTTTGATCTGCTTGCCGTTCTCAGCGTTACATTCCAAGTAGTTGCAATCGCACTCATTGTTTCGCCCTTGCGGCGAAACTGTGACTTTTTATCTATGGATTTTCTCCTTTTCAATTACTTTTTTCTATGTTGACGGGAGTACAAATCAACAACACGAATTTGGAACCAAGACATATCAAATAAACGATACCCAAACAATACATACATCGTGTCCTTTGACAACCAGGGATGACTTGACGTTTGCATGCACCGACGACCGACGTACTGAAAATCTCGGAAACCACGCCATATAACGTGGATTTCGCGGTCATGCCAAGAAATGGCGTAGTGTGCCCGAAACGAGAGAGACGGGGCTGAACGCCACATGCACTTGAAGGACTTGGAAAAAGTTTACACATGGCGTGCTTCCGCGAATGCAAGGCGCACGGTGTGTCGCTATATGGCCCCGACGTCAATCATACTTACGTCAACAATCTTCGTCAGATGTACATTTCAAATTCTGTTCACCAATAATCGATGTTATCTGCCCTAGCCGAATTAATTTTGCGGTATGAACGAATTTTGACTTCTGTCATGACGTCACCATACTGACATGCACCCTTATTTTGACGTGTTAGAGTTTTACCCACACACACTGTTCGCACCGTTCTGCGTGGCCGCGCCCACGCGTTCAGTCGACTATTGAACTACTGATGGCCGATGACTCTCATGACCACTGTCAGTGTCTAGCGTGCATAGGTGAGCGCAGGGTTCCCCTTCAGAGAGGCGAAGTCAATGTAGGCGGCTGAATTAGCGCCCCCGCCCCCCTCTTAGGTGACCAGGGGGAGCGGCCACCCACCTGCCTCCACCCTCTCATGTGAACGCCTATACCAGTGTGTATCGGTTGTATTTTGTATTTTCATTTCCCGGGGATGACTTAACCCAATAACAATTTTTTTCTTTAACAGTCGATCTGACGGCCGACTTCTACACAAGTATTGGGAATGAGTTCTGCGGAAACCTGCAAGGTGGAGGAAGGGTTAAGAAAGGATAAGAAGACAGCCGCCCGTTCGTAACACGAAGCCCCAAGGAAATCCACGCGGATTCCTCAGAAATAATCTTAATTACCGAAACAATTCTTCCTGATCCTGGGTTCCATCCTGAGACCGACGTTTTTCCGGGGTGGTCGCTCAGCCAACTGAGCTAACCAAGAGGCTAGCAGCTCACAGCGCGATGGCGTATTCATCGATAACTCGAAGCACATGGACACGTCTTGCGAATGAGTTCTGCAGAAACCCTCAATGTGACAGAAGAGTTAATAGAGGGTAAGAAGACCACGCTAAGAAGACAATGTGACAATAGTGTCGATGAGGCCAGGTCCTACACATTGAAATAGGCGGCCAGTTCCGTTTATGATATGCGGATTTAAGCTCCTAGGGGCGAAGCTTCTTAAGGTCGAGACTTGACCGTCGGTGGCTTTGGTGTTGTGCGCTGTATAGCAGTGCGACAACTTTATCGAGTCGATGGAGCTGCAGCATTTCGACGGCCGTCGACTCGATGGCATTTCAGAAGTCTCCATGTGACATCAGTATAAGACTTATGCTATATTGTTTACGATATGAGTGTGCGTATATTCGTATATTAGTGCGTACACATCATTTGTGAGGACAGTTCTCGAATACGCTAACACAGTGTGGTTTCCGCATATGCAGACCAACACAGGCAAATCAGGGGCAATACAAAGGAAGGCTGTTAGGTTCATCCACAACAAATACAGACGCTTATATTCGCCAACGGATCTTTTCGTTCAGTCCAACTTACAAACACTGTCCACAAGAGCGAAACACGCTCGCATAAAATTTCTGTTCCAGCTACTCAAAAATACCTACAAGATAGATACTTCAAAAAACGTCTCAGGTTCACAGGTCGACAAACACGTAATAAGCATGCCCGCACATCGACAGAATACGTTTGCAAAAACGACGCGTTTAAGTATTCATTCTTCCCGCTCGCAATAGCAGAATGAAATCAACTTGATGCTGCTATCACCAACACATAATCATTATCTGAATTTACGTCCCAAAATAAAATTCAACCTTCAGAGCTCGAATTTTTTCGCCTGTATGAAGCGCGGCCAAGTTATGAAATGCATGTGCAGCTAAGAGGCAGGCAGGGTCGGGCAAAGTCTTGCAAGCACATATCGTACGATACGCTACAATTGTAAAAAAAATCCATTTCTTTATAATGTTACGTAGTGAGCGTGAAACTTGAAATGAACGTACACACGAAAACAGTTCCGAAACGTGACTTTATACATATTTGCTCAAACTGTGCCCACACCGGCAAAATCACGAGGGCACTGAATTTTGGGACGCATCGGCGATCCCTCAAAACATAAAAAGCTGCCGCGAAATTGGCATCGTGTCTGAGAGGCAAATTGCATCTCGCCTCCGCCGTTTCCCAGTCTTCCCCGCACGTCAAAAGACACCCCAGGACAAAGAAAAGCACTGGTTGGGAGAGGCGGGGGAAATCTTCGAGCAGGGTGACGTTTGCCTTCGAGTCCACGTGGGCTCCCAGAACCGTCCAGAGCACAGCCCAGGAAATCACCGCTACCCGAACATCGCCCTCAATCGCGCTAAAACTTCGAATCGGGCTTTCGTACGTCGCTGCCAGGCAGTCGATCGTGCCTTCGACGTCCGCAAGGAGTGCCTTGTCGCAGGCGCGCCTTTTGGAGACGAGCTCCGTAATTAACCTCGACACAAGGCGGGAACCTAGGCCGGCCATCTTGACAGCCGGGGCACGCCCAACGAGTACCACGGTTCGTCCAGGTAGCTCGCTTCCAGAGGTCTGCTCCAGGCGCGGGCATAGTTGACGTCCACGACGTCTCCGCTGCTACCCGGCGTGACGCTGCTCGTTGCTGTGCGGTAGCCACCAAATTCGACCGTTAGCATCCAGTTGGTCAACGCATTCGGCGTCATGTCGGGAAAATCGGCGTAATAGCCTTCGAAGTAGTCGGGCATGGTGCGACTGAACAACTCCGCGTGAACTCCCGCCATAACCTCGTCGCTATTGAAGGTGCAACTATTGTTCCGTGATGGTGTTCGCAGAACGACCTTGCTGAACGACCGGCTGATCCTTCGCATCAGAGCCACGACATCCCTCGAGACATTGTCGTCGGCAACGGAGGCCATGTACGGGTACTCAAGGGCGTAGTGGAAGACTCGTTCGGCGTTGCGGAAGCACTGCCACCTGTGCCTATGCAGAACAGTGCTTCGAAGAGCCGCGTGTTGCGCCGATACGATGCGTCCGCTTGTGAATGGGACAAGCGCTTGTATACAGAGCCAGGAATAAAGCTGCGCGAAATCAGCCTCGCGAGCTTCTCTTCGAGAGTCAAGAGGACCTGGAAGTAAGAGCCGGTGTACACAGCGACTGGCATATTGCGTTCCTCTGGTATGCTCATAAAAACTTCGAACGCCTTGAGCCAACAGCCTTTCGAGATGGCTCGTGAAATTTGGTGTACGGCAGCTGTAGTAGAGAGCCAGACACCGTGTTTGTTTTCTTCGCTGTCGATGAGAGAAGAGCTTAGGGAGGTCACCAAAGTTGACACTAAGTGGGATATGTTCCTGAATAGTTCTTCGTACTCTGCAGTGTTATCACTTTCAGAAAAAACTCTCATAAATGGCGCGAACGTATCTGTCGTGTTTAGCGGAAGCTGTGCTATTCAAATGACGCTTCGACTCTTCCAGAAGTGTTACCGTGTTTTCTGGCCTCTGTATTAACACTCGTTGTTCTACGTCGTATTCCACCGACACGTCCAGAAGCACGGGAATGTGAACAACTTGCGACATGTAAAACATGGCCTTCAACACGTCAGGCGTGGATGCATTCTCCGTGACCGACCCTAAAGCAATGCCACCTTCAGCCAGAACGCGCTTGACGTTGGAAGTCTGGTCGTCCGAGAGCGCGACGATGTTGTCGCACGCGACCAGATGCGTCGCAGCCTTCTGAACTGCTGTCTGGTTGCTGGCAGCACGCTTTGACGAAATGACGACGTTCTTTCTGGCGCTTCGGGTGACGCGCCCCAGGAATGCCGAAGCGAGGACTTCCCCGATGGTCTTGCCCGGATACTTGCGCGACCAGGACCCACACACGTACGCGTGGAAGTCTTCGCAGGGTTGCACGTTATCGTCCAGGGCGTCATTGAGCAGCGCTCCGATTCGGCGGCAAGCTTCGTTGCGACAGCGCCTCACTCTCAACGGGCCACGGGGATCTGGCGGAAGGGGGTACCGGCCATATCTGCTCCGACTCTTGTGCCAAGCAAGCACGCCGATGAGGAACGCGACTGAGATGGCGGCTACCAGGAGCACGGTGGAGTTGGCCAGGAGACACGTCTTGCCCGGACTGCGCTGTGGCGACCGCTGCAGAGACGTTGTGGCCGCGGTGCGACGAAGCGCGTGCTTGTCCTCTTTCTCGGGGCAGGGTACCTGTGAGCGAAGAAGTCGTAATGAGATACATCGCTCACCGTATCGTGTGAATGAAACAAAACCACATATTAAGCACTAAGAAGCACCAATTCGGCTTCATTTCGTTAGTTTTTTCTTGCGGGCATAAATATGAACGTAAATTCATTTTTCAGAGCGTCCTGGGTTGGCAAATATAGAGGTATAAATATACGCCATGTTCTAGTTCTATATCTACGCCAAATGCTGAGCACAATTCAATAACACGATGATGACACGAATTTCTGAGCTTACAGATTTCACATGAATCCAATGCTAAATGACGCTTGCAATAGCAGCGTAGTTGCTTGATAAAAAGGTGTATAAGTCACGTTGTTTATAAGCGACAGTAATGCGTTACAAGCTACATTTAAAATTTATGGGGATTCCTGTTCTAGATCTACAATATAGCTTTAGGTCCTTTCATGAACATCTAAATATAGATGTGCAAGTACAAGGTCGTTTCTGGACTTGGCCCCTCTACGGAAAGTATCCGTGACGGGGAAATAAAAAGCTATGCAAAACAGTGGCGTATCGACGGGAGTGGCACACCAAGCTCGTGCTCCCACCCTGAGAGCAAAAAATGGCCATTTAAAATAGCCCATCCCATCTCCCCCCCCCCCAAAAAAAAATCGGCTTACGTCCTAGATGAAAAGTAAAATTTGTAATTTTATCGCCAGTGCATGCACATTATTGCAAACATTCGTATAACAAATTAACTAGCGAGCATGGTGTCATGTAAGAATAAGCAAGCATCTGTGAATTTCTATGAGTGCGGAGACAAGATTTCCTAAAGCTGGCACGATCAACACAGCCAACTGATGTCAGCAAATGCTTCGCGATGGCTCTAACTTATTTAAGACAAAAACATTAAGCAGATGGCAATCCAACTACGTCGTCGAAAGCAGCGAACTCAATGCAGTGAGATTAGGTTAGGCCACAGAGTTTCCTAAAACTAACTAGAGGGAACTCTGGCGCTGCAATTGTTCAGCGACCACGGGAATGATGGGTACTACACACATTTGTCTAGTTTTTGTACTTGCGGGCTGCGAATCGTACTTGCGGCTTCGTTTATTGCTGTGTTTCGGTTTTGTTTTGAAATAAAGATTTAACTTTTTTGAACTTCGTGACCCAATTTGGAAAGGTAACAAGAATGGCAATTTGGGCTATTTGGTTTGAATTCATGGTAATAAGGGCTGCAGCGCGAGCACGAATGTGCTAGAAGAAACAGACGAAAGTCGAGGCACGGAAGGCAAAGAGGACAACTCGTGTTGTCCTCTTTGTCTTCCGTGCCTCGACTTTCGTCTGTTTCTTCCAGCACATTCATGCTCGCGCTGCAGCCCTTATTACCATGAATTGGAAAGGTAAGTCTAAAAGAATGAAATGGTGAAGCACAATCGCAGAACATTTGCTGATTTTTGTTTCGTGAGAAAAGAGCCAAAATCATTCCAGAAGTACGAAGTTTAGATATGTGTGTACTACCCATCATTCCTATGCTCGCTGAAGCGCCGTGCGTTGCAGCTCCCATAGACACTAGCACCAGAGTTCCTTCTAGTGTATATTAAGAAACTCTATGGGTTAGGCGGCGTCTTTTGAACCACCAGTGCTTATAAAAATCTTGCAATGGGTGCGCGCGGGGCTTTTACAACTGTTGCCGCATTAAGGAATGCTTGGGGTGGGAAGACAGACGTAGGGAGATAGAAACGTCGGGTTTAAGCTGTGCAAGGCAGCTCCTTATTACTTAATACTTCTCAAAGAAACAAGGGAAGTACCCCCCCCCCTCCTGATCTTAAATCATATGATTTGCTTTCCTTGCGGAACAATGCTTACGGAGGAGGACGGGTAAAGAGAGGGCACATGAGGTCAAGAAGGTGAGTAGAGGGATAGGTGCGAGGGATATATATGCGACCGGGTTGCAGAAATTAGGTGCCTTTTCTCAATCTTCTAACCCCCTATCACCACCAACCTTCGCGGGGTTTTCGTTATTAGCGGCAGTAAGGTTAAAGGCTGAGAGCATGTTCGAGCGGCCATTTTCGTGCCTGCCTAAAAATTCAAAATTTATATAGAGGAGCCTAAGTGCGCATACTTCCCATGACTACACAGATGTTATCTGGCCGTCCTAGGATTCATTACTGTGAAGAGCAGAGAACATCAGCGTAGTCATAGGAGGGGTGGGGGCTCAAGCTCCTCTACCTGAATTTTGCACTTTTAGGCAGGCATATAGTTTTAGGCAGGCATATAGGCAGACATATAAGCATGTACGCACGAACATGCACGCACAAATATAACAAAGGGGGAAAATACTTGGCTACGCCACGGTTAGAGAAAGTGATTCTGGAAAGAAAGGAAAAACGGGGTACTACATAATGCCTTAGTCCACCCACTTTCCCAGGAGGGTGCTTTCTAAACAACTAATCATATCACCCCGGAACCATTCACTGTGTGACAGTCGCCTGTAAGCGCTCGCCAAATTAAGATGGCCGTGCTCCTTTGCAATGTTTTCCCCCATTCACCCACACGCTACACGCGACGCGTAACAAGGTCTTCCCGCGATTTCACTTTTGGCAAACCAGCACTCACACGTCGACCCTGGTGCCAGCGGTGACTTTTCGCATGGACTGTCCCTTACCCCCTGTAGTATAGTCATACCCAGGCTCAGGCGAAGGGTTGCCGATGAATTCTTGGGCTCCACCTATTAGCAATAAGGTTATTTCGGTTACCCCTTTCTGTCTGCCACAAGTTGATGCAGAGTTTCCTGGTGACACTTCTCACTTTCATAAAATAAGGTTGCTTCGATGGAAGACAGACTAAACTACCACCACAAAAATATTGTGATGTGCTGAAAGAGTGCGGTCTTCGTCTCACCGGTTTCTGGTCGGTGTTATCCGGCTGTTCACGCACCTCTCCGCCGACACCTCGCAAGGAGAGTCGGCGGTCCTTGGCCGGAGAGGCATCCTTCGCCACTGGGACATCAAGACGCCTCGCCAATTCCGGATGCCGATGCACGTCCGTCAGCGAGGTAGACCGCTCTTGGCGGGTGCGTGGAGACTCGCGCCACTCTTTCGCATCACCGCTTCTTCTTCGTCTCCAGGCTTATCAGCCATAGGGATGACCTATGGTATCACACTGCATCGAACGGCAGCCAATTGATACCACGCGTTTAGTCAGCTAGCATTATCAGGAAACAAGGGGCAGTTATAACTGGAAACGGTTACGAGATCCTCGCATGGCTGCTTCAAGTGTAACTTGTTTGATTTAAAATATGATTAGCTTATATTTTTATCGTACTGTCCTAAGGACAACCTGGAGTCATCTTCAAAAGTATATGTCTGCGGCAGAAGCAATACAGACGAAGTGTTTTAAATTGAGGGCATTTTAAATGTATTTCGCACAAGCAACAGTTAGAACATCATTATATAAATCTGCGGCGGCTCATGACACATGGTTAACGGCAGAGAAAGGCATGGCCTTTGGGAACACTAACTGGCTTGGGAACCCTAATTGTGTTCAACGTTTGAATTGAATATTACTTATGTGATTCTGTAAAGAGAAAAGAAGAGAAAAATGAGCCCCGTAACTGTCTGCATCAGAGTGTGAGACCTCAACAGTACCTCACAAGGGATGGGGGTGAGGAGGGATTAAAAGGATAGGATTAAAAGTTATATATAGAGAGGGGAAGGAAAGAGTGAGGCGCAGGGACAGCGAGCAACGGAAGTAAAAAGGAGATAGGAAAGATGGACACGGTCGCAGGAGTCCGAGGACGGGGCACCACTCGGCGAGAGCTCATGTCGGTGGCAGGAGATTGCGTAGGGGGAGCCCAGTCGGCCAGAGCTGCGCTGTCGTCTGAGATAGCGGGGGCACAACCAGTCGGCACGAATCTAGAGAGCAAGTCTCACATCTCGCTATACATACGATTATTCATGTCACTTACCTCTGTAGAAGAGATTGCCTGAATTCGCCGGGCTCGAGTGAAGCGACCTGAACCTTTCGCGTGGACTTTCTTCTTCTTCTTCGTCCAACATAAATCATTTACGCATTCGTGACGACGACGATGATGACTCGTTGTTCATAAATTCAGTAGGTATGATCCGCGCGACTCATGGCCGATACCCCAGAGTGGGTAGGTACCATTGATCCTAGGGGCATATCATTGTCAGTCATCATGGGCCGAGAATTGGCGAGATGAAGATGTCTTACGGAAAAGACATAAAAAATCCTAAATCACGATAAAATATCAAATAGACGAACATAGAGTTACGTAGTGAAGCGGGTATGCAGTCAAGAGATTACAAGTTGCAAGAAATGGTAAACCCATGGATGGTAATTCAAATAAAGATCATCAGTTTTTTCCGTGATAAATGTTGCGAAAATGGAATGAAGTAAAATATCATAGCCAGCCGACATTGTAACGTTGCTTGGTTTCACAATACGGTAAAAAAGACGAAAACTATAGTGAGTAGTGATAGGGCGAGTGTAGAGATCTCTTGTGTAGGCGTTACGTATCATGTGATTATTATTACGAGCTGGCAGCTGACAATCATTCCTCGCGTACTACCTGAAGTCAGAAAGTTTGCCTGAACGACACCCTCGCAAAGGAATGAAAAAAAAAAGTTAAAGGCTCGTTTCTTTTTGTTACACACAGTATTATTGAGGGCTAATGGTCAATGACGCTAAGAAAATTATAGAGGATGTTAACAGTCAGTAGTAATTGTAGTGTAAAGAAAAAAAATGGACGACAAGAAACTTGCCGCTAGCAGAAACCGAATCTTCGATCTTCGAATGTAATAATATTGGTCAGCTAATAGATAGCTGTAAGATTACGTGCTACGTGACGGCAACAGGCAGAAAGAGTGTTCCACACTACACTCGCCGTCATAGGTACTAGAGGCGCTGACAAACATTTAAGTGGTTTCGGAGGCGCTTTCTACAGCAAATGCGAGCCAGTGTCTACCAGTGACTCGGGAAAAGAATTATTTTGTTATCCTCTATTGCGCAAAGATAGCACAAACTTGCTGAGCATATTTTTAATGAACAAGTAATCCAAAACAACTCAAATGTGAAAATGGGTA
>WOVY01009317.1:0-26301 GCA_013436015.1 Rhipicephalus annulatus | reverse complement strand
CTAGGACCTAGAAAAGAACCAGGAACGACAGGCCGAGGGACATGCCGATGAAGCCGCCCAGGTTTCCTAGCATGGTGGTTTTCCTGCACGCAGGTGGAAAAGCACTCGTGAAGCTCCAAAGCTGGTGTTAAGATGGACACCATAAAGTTTGACGCCCTCGATAGAATCACACAGGTGGTTAAGAGAAAAAAATGGGCAAAGCCGTAGGAAGAACGAGGCACAGACGTGACTTAAATAAGTCATGGTGCCACAACCACCTCGCAGTTTACGCAGTATAGGACCGGCTGATGGTCTACGATGAGACAAATAAGGCTTTCTGTCTGGCCCGATGGAGTTTCACTGTGCCCAATAACAATTTATGAGAACCCAAGCTGTCACTTGGTGGCAGCTAATGATCGATACTTATCTAAATCCGCTCGCATATTGTCACTGGGTCGTGACGTGGACGAAAAGAGCCAAGTTTGTGGTCACGTAAAAGGAAAGTCAGATTACAGCAAGACACTGGCACTGATAGCGGCGAGCAGAGCGTCGGCCGTTACAAGCGGCGCAGCGCGGCGCTATTTAGACACGTGCCGTCGAATATTCTAGCGTTATCGCCAGCAGCTACATAGATTTCAAAATAATCTCTAATGTTCGCGAAGTGGGCGTAATCCAGAAAAAAATACAAAAAACGATCTACTACAGCCTCGAAGCTTCTCGAAGATCGTTGGCGCGTTGTGCGCTTAACATAGTGTAACGGGGCGATAACAAAAGTTGAGGAAATGAACGTGGCAATATCATGAATTGTACCCTAAGATCTATCTTGGCAGATTCAGCAAAGTCTCCTGTATGAAATTTGCTACGCCCAAACACATGTCTTAGTAAGGTGCTCATACTACAACCAATAATTCCAATTAGCTCACGGCGAGATGGGCCAATGACCAGCACAGATAAGAGCTATAGCTGACTAAACCCCGTATCCTAGAACGTCCCTTCACTCAACGCTTCACCTTCACTTGAGAAAGCAGATTGGAGCGCCGTCTCTAGGCACGGCAAGTCACTGCATATCAACAATAATCTGCTGTGATTCTTGAGTAGCGCAGCGTCATTTTCAGCTGAGTGGTGGCGCAATGCTCTGCTCTGTCAAGTGAAAAAGAAAGTAGAGTTGAGGAGCATGTGTGAATACAGGGGTATAAATCTGCGGTGCGATTATATACAAATTCTATATCCGGACGGAGGCGTGTCTGTTCCGTTGAGTCGCACGCGATTGGCCATTCAAGCCGTGACGAATGCTGTGACATTCTATGTGATGTGGAACGAGGTGTCACGTGACTGTTTTTTTTTTCGGTTTTCGGAGGAAGGTGAAAGAACGGTCGGAGAGACCATCCGAAAGGAACCGGATGGATTGAAATGGCTGCAAAGTGGCATGGATTGGATTGAAATGAAAGGGTTTCGAGACTTTTTTGGCATCCGAGCACTTAGACAACATGGGGTTTTCCACTGTCACGGTTCTTCGTGTCGCCTGTGCGGCAGCGGTTCAGCGCGTCGCTGAGCACTTGCCACAGCCGCCGCCGGTCGGCGACCGTGACGCCGTGCTGCAGCTCGATGGCTTTTGCCGCGAGCTGTGGATGTTCGGTCATAAAGGCGAGCACCACTGCGCACTGACCCTCGGAAACGCGGATGAGCCGCTGCTGCTGGTGGCTAGCGGTGCCGTTGCCCTCCGCCGTGACTGCGCTCGACTGAGCCAACGGCTTCAAAGGTTGCGCCACAGAACACCTGCCAGTTTGGTTGCGCCATTTGGTGGTGGTGGAGATATGAGAACAGTAACTGCTTGAAACTGGGTTGTACATAGCGCCACGACTAACCATACCACTAAATTTTAGCATTGTTTCAAAACATTAACGGTAAAATACGTTTTTTGATTGTGCCGTATTGCTTCTTGAACGTTTAAAAGCTAGTGCCAACACATTTTAATAGTGATCAATAAAAGTTAAATACTTCTCAACATGTTACTAACACTTTTTACTTTGCTCTACGGTCCCCAAGTTGACGTCCAAAATGATGACGCAGGCCTTCTTTTCCCTCTTTGACTGTTTGCTTCCCCTTGTCTTCGCGACCACTGCGGACCACCCACTTTTTGACGTCACCGACAAAACGCCTCCGCCCGGATTTGGAATTTGTATATAATTGCACCACTGGGCCCGTTGAGTGCTCTGCAGACAAGTTCCGCACGTTCCTACGTGGGAGCCCAAATCGAGAAACGGCAAGTCAGTCACAACATGTTTTTACCGAGCAAAACAGTACGTGCTCTTCTTTCTAGCAGTATTTTTTTCCGCGCGTTATCCCAACTATATAGAATCATTGCTATTTAGCCTTAGCATGGCTCGAGTTCTCAAGTTTAGCCTTGAGGCGGCAGAGCACGGTTGGTGCCCGTATCCTGTTTACACCTTTCCAAAGACTGTATGTAGCATTGAAATGTTGAATTGTTTGTGGTACTCACATCGTACTTCGGCACCGACCGCATGTGATCGGTCAGCGACTTGAAATACACGACCAGTTGGACCAGTGGCCTTTGACAACAAAAAGAAAATGAAAGCAAGTAAGGAATACACTTTGTTTTATTGTAGAAATACTGCTACGCTCTTTCTGTTACTCGGTGTTCTGAAGTTCTGAGAACTATCGATTCGGCCTATCACGGTGTTGCTTAACCCCAGTAACTGTCACGTAAATATGCCTGCCATAACGGGAACTCCGATAATCTTATGGATACGCTTTAGGTGTGCAATTCAAAAATTTTGACGCACAGAATAATTGCCTTAGTGCTCATAGTTGAAATTTCGTCCACTTGCAGAAAGCCGTCAACAGCTGCATTGCTTGGTTGCGCCGCAGTAAGAATAGTGTTAGCATAACTGAATCTTGCCGGTACTTAGCTACGGAGCAGAAACCTAGAGACTTACAAATAGGGTTCAGCTTAAATTGAGGACGACGCAGCAAGCAATGGAAACAAAAATGGTAGGTGTAACCTTAAGAGACAAGAAGAGAGCAGAGTGGATTAGGGGACAAACGGGGGTTAAGGATATCATAGTTGAAATAAAGAAGAGGAAATGGACATGGGCCGGACATGTAGCGCGTAGACAGGATAACCGCTGATCATTAAGGGTAGCTAACTGGATTCCCAGAGAAGGGAAAGCGGGGTTAGGGGAAGACAGAAGGTTAGGTGGGCAGAGGAGATTAAGAAGTTTGCGGGTACGAATTGGCAGCAGCAAGCACTGGACCGGGTTTAAACTGGCGGAACAGCTGTATATATATACTCTCTCTCTCTCTCTCCTCTCTCTCTCTCCTCTATATATATATATATATATATATATAATATATATTATATATATATATATATATATAGTGGAGAGTAATAATTCAATGGGCAAGTTAGTCTTTGTGACGGTATGCGCATATGGCACAACGGGAGCGTTGTCAACAAGGATAAAATATTTATTCCCAACGGTTTTCGGGAGGGGTCCTCTCTTCATCAGGGGATGAGTTATACTGACATGAATTTCCAAAACTACCACTTGATGACCATTGAAGGGAAAGGACGAAGATTAAAGGTAAAAAAGAGCCGACCAACCCAATTAACGAGAAGCTTTCCTTTACGCACGCCGCATGCCGACCGACCCCCATTACGGGGAAACCCTTTCTTTACGCCACGCCAGTCACGGACCCCTCGGCACCGCGGCGACAATCTTGGTGGGCCCGACACACGTCGAGAACTGAACAGCACGTTATAAGAACGTATGTGGACGTACACGGACAGTTGGTTTCGTTCTCAGTGTTGACAGTGGTTCTTCCTCCCCCCCCCCTTTTTTTTTTCTTTTTTTTCTAGTTTTCTCTCACTCTCGCAAACATGGTTCAAGGCGAGAGGGACGCGGCAGCAACGAAGTTTGGAAATTCATGTCAGTATAACTCATCCCCTGATGAAGGGAGGACCCCTCCCGAAACTGTTGGGAAATAATATATTTGTCCTTGTTGACAACGCTCCCGTTGTGCCATATCCCATCCTTCACTATATATATATATATATATATATATATGTTTGTGTGTGTGGTGTGTGTGTGTGTGTGTGTGAAGGAAAACAATCGATAAAACACTCCCGTGAGCGGAATCAAACATCCGACCTCTCGCGCCTGAGCATTTGGCATTGCCCACTGAGCCATTAAGGAGCACCTCCTTCAATGTACAAATGGCAAGCTATTCATAGCTACCACATACCGCTGGCGGGGCAGATCTCGGGGGAAAATAGCGTGTTTTCAGCATTACCAGCGAGTTGACGCAATGAGCGCGCTCGGCTTTGGCTCGGAGCCCAGCTCGTCGCGATGCGCCGACGCTCGCTCATCTGCCACGCGTACTTTGCTGCGCGGAGGGAGGGGGGGTCGTAGATGATTGTCCGCGCGCGCTTATCCTGTGGTGAGGGAGAAGCATGCGCCTTTGGCTTTCACCGGAGCGATTTAGTTGTAGTTCCCCGGCGCTCAAAGGTCACTTCACTCGCTGCACAGCCCCGTTTGCGAAGATAGCACGCTCTTCAAAACACAGCGTTTTAACAACTAGGACACTTGTTAGTTAATTTGCACTCATCGTACCTGTGGTTGCGCTCTGTGCGTCGTTTTCGCTTAAACAGCACGCTAAGTGTCGAGCTGTAAACGTTGTTAGTTCGCTCTCCCGTGAGCGTTGTTTTCGTGCGTCATTTGTGCGTGAGCAGCGCGCTGCACGTTTTGATCTGCTTGCCGTTCTCAGCGTTACATTCCAAGTAGTTGCAATCGCACTCATTGTTTCGCCCTTGCGGCGAAACTGTGACTTTTATCTATGGATTTTCTCCTTTTCAATTACTTTTTTCTATGTTGACGGGAGTACAAATCAACAACACGAATTTGGAACCAAGACATATCAAATAAACGATACCCAAACAATACATACATCGTGTCCTTTGACAACCAGGGATGACTTGACGTTTGCATGCACCGACGACCGACGTACTGAAAATCTCGGAAAACCACGCCATATAACGTGGATTTCGCGGTCATGCCAAGAAATGGCGTAGGTGTGCCGAAACGAGAGAGACGGGGGCTGAACGCCACATGCACTTGAAGGACTTGGAAAAAGTTTACACATGGCGTGCTTTCCGCGAATGCAAGGCGCACGGTGTGTCGCTATATGGCCCCGACGTCAATCATACTTACGTCAACAATCTTCGGTCAGATGTACATTTCAAATTCTGTTCACCAATAATCGATGTTATCTGCCCTAGCCGAATTAATTTTGCGGTATGAACGAATTTTGACTTCTGTCATGACGTCACCATACTGACATGCACCCTTATTTTGACGTGTTAGAGTTTTACCCACACACACTGTTCGCACCGTTCTGCGTGGCCGCGCCCACGCGTTCAGTCGACTATTGAACTACTGATGGCCGATGACTCTCATGACCACTGTCAGTGTCTAGCGTGCATAGGTGAGCGCAGGGTTCCCCTTCAGAGAGGCGAAGTCAATGTAGGCGGCTGAATTAGCGCCCCCGCCCCCCTCTTAGGTGACCAGGGGGAGCGGCCACCCACCTGCCTCCACCCTCTCATGTGAACGCCTATACCAGTGTGTATCGGTTGTATTTTGTATTTTCATTTCCCGGGGATGACTTAACCCAATAACAATTTTTTTTCTTTAACAGTCGATCTGACGGCCGACTTCTACACAAGTATTGGGAATGAGTTCTGCGGAAACCTGCAAGGTGGAGGAAGGGTTAGAAGGATAAGAAGACAGCCGCCCGTTCGTAACACGAAGCCCCAAGGAAATCCACGCGGATTCCTCAGAAATAATCTTAATTACCGAAACAATTCTTCCTGATCCTGGGTTCCATCCTGAGACCGACGTTTTCCGGGGGTGGTCGCTCAGCCAACTGAGCTAACCAAGAGGCTAGCAGCTCACAGCGCGATGGCGTATTCATCGATAACTCGAAGCACATGGACACGTCTTGCGAATGAGTTCTGCAGAAACCCTCAATGTGACAGAAGAGTTAATAGAGGGTAAGAAGACCACGCTAAGAAGACAATGTGACAATAGTGTCGATGAGGCCAGGTCCTACACATTGAAATAGGCGGCCAGTTCCGTTTATGATATGCGGATTTAAGCTCCTAGGGGCGAAGCTTCTTAAGGTCGAGACTTGACCGTCGGTGGCTTTGGTGTTGTGCGCTGTATAGCAGTGCGACAACTTTATCGAGTCGATGGAGCTGCAGCATTTCGACGGCCGTCGACTCGATGGCATTTCAGAAGTCTCCAGTGTGACATCAGTATAAGACTTATGCTATATTGTTTACGATATGAGTGTGCGTATATTCGTATATTAGTGCGTACACATCATTTGTGAGGACAGTTCTCGAATACGCTAACACAGTGTGGTTTCCGCATATGCAGACCAACACAGGCAAATCAGGGGCAATACAAGGAAGGCTGTTAGGTTCATCCACAACAAATACAGACGCTTATATTCGCCAACGGATCTTTTCGTTCAGTCCAACTTACAAACACTGTCCACAAGAGCGAAACACGCTCGCATAAAATTTCTGTTCCAGCTACTCAAAAATACCTACAAGATAGATACTTCAAAAAACGTCTCAGGTTCACAGGTCGACAAACACGAAATAAGCATGCCCGCACATCGACAGAATACGTTTGCAAAAACGACGCGTTTAAGTATTCATTCTTCCCGCTCGCAATAGCAGAATGAAATCAACTTGATGCTGCTATCACCAACACAGAATCATTATCTGAATTTACGTCCCAAAATAAAATTCAACCTTCAGAGCTCGAATTTTTTCGCCTGTAATGAAGCGCGGCCAAGTTATGAAATGCATGTGCAGCTAAGAGGCAGGCAGGGTCGGGCAAAGTCTTGCAAGCACATATCGTACGATACGCTACAATTGTAAAAAAAAATCCATTTCTTTATAATGTTACGTAGTGAGCGTGAAACTTGAAATGAACGTACACACGAAAACAGTTCCGAAACGTGACTTTATACATATTGCTCAAACTGTGCCCACACCGGCAAAATCCGAGGCACTGAATTTGGGACGCATCGGCGATCCCTCAAAACATAAAAAAGCTGCGCGAAATTGGCATCGTGTCTGAGAGGCAAATTGCATCTCGCCTCCGCCGTTTCCCAGTCTTCCCCGCACGTCAAAGACACCCCAGGACAAAGAAAAGCACTGGTTGGGAGAGGCGGGGGAAATCTTCGAGCAGGGTGACGTTTGCCTTCGAGTCCACGTGGGCTCCCAGAACCGTCCAGAGCACAGCCCAGGAAATCACCGCTGCCCGAACATCGCCCTCAATCGCGCTAAAACTTCGAATCGGGCTTTCGTACGTCGCTGCCAGGCAGTCGATCGTGCCTTCGACGTCCGCAAGGAGTGCCTTGTCGCAGGCGCGCCTTTTGGAGACGAGCTCCGTATTAACCTCGACACAAGGCGGGAACCTAGGCCGGCCATATTGACAGCCGGGGCACGGGGCACGCCCAACGAGTACCACGGTTCGTCCAGGTAGCTCGCTCCAGAGGTCTGCTCCAGGCGCGGGCATAGTTGACGTCCACGACGTCTCCGCTGCTACCCGGCGTGACGCTGCTCGTTGCTGTGTGGTAGCCACCAAATTCGACCGTTAGCATCCAGTTGGTCAACGCATTCGGCGTCATGTCGGGAAAATCGGCGTAATAGCCTTCGAAGTAGTCGGGCATGGTGCGACTGAACAACTCCGCGTGAACTCCCGCCATAACCTCGTCGCTATTGAAGGTGCAACTATTGTTCCGTGATGGTGTTCGCAGAACGACCTTGCTGAACGACCGGCTGATCCTTCGCATCAGAGCCACGACATCCCTCGAGACATTGTCATCGGCAACGGAGGCCATGTACGGGTACTCAAGGGCGTAGTGGAAGACTCGTTCGGCGTTGCGGAAGCACTGCCACCTGTGCCTATGCAGAAACAGTGCTTCGAAGAGCCGCGTGTTGCGCCGATACGATGCGTCCGCTTGTGAATGGGACAAGCGCTTGTATACAGAGCCAGGAATAAAGCTGCGCGAAATCAGCCTCGCCGAGCTTCTCTTCGAGAGTCAAGAGGACCCTGGAAGTAAGAGCCGGTGTGTACACAGCGACTGGCATATTGCGTTCCTCTGGTATGCTCATAAAAACTTCGAACGCCTTGAGCCAACGGCCTTTCGAGATGGCTCGTGAAATTTGGTGTACGGGCAGCTGTAGTAGAGAGCCAGACACCGTGTTTGTTTTCTTCGCTGTCGATGAGAGAAGAGCTTAGGGAGGTCACCAAAGTTGACACTAAGTGGGATATGTTCCTGAATAGTTCTTCGTACTCTGCAGTGTTATCACTTTCAGAAAAAACTCTCATAAATGGCGCGAACGTATCTGTCGTGTTTAGCGGAAGCTGTGCTATTCAAATGACGCTTCGACTCTTCCAGAAGTGTTACCGTGTTTTCTGGCCTCTGTATTAACACTCGTTGTTCTACGTCGTATTCCACCGACACGTCCAGAAGCACGGGAATGTGAACGACTTGTGACATGTAGAAACATGGCCTTCAACACGTCAGGCGTGGATGCATTCTCCGTGACCGACCCTAAAGCAATGCCACCTTCAGCCAGAACGCGCTTGACGTTGGAAGTCTGGTCGTCCGAGAGCGCGACGATGTTGTCGCACGCGACCAGATGCGTCGCAGCCTTCTGAACTGCTGTCTGGTTGCTGGCAGCACGCTTTGACGAAATGACGACGTTCTTTCTGGCGCTTCGGGTGACGCGCCCCAGGAATGCCGAAGCGAGGACTTCCCCGATGGTCTTGCCCGGATACTTGCGCGACCAGGACCCACACACGTACGCGTGGAAGTCTTCGCAGGGTTGCACGTTATCGTCCAGGGCGTCATTGAGCAGCGCTCCGATTCGGCGGCAAGCTTCGTTGCGACAGCGCCTCACTCTCAACGGGCCACGGGGATCTGGCGGAAGGGGGTACCGGCCATATCTGCTCCGACTCTTGTGCCAAGCAAGCACGCCGATGAGGAACGCGACTGAGATGGCGGCTACCAGGAGCACGGTGGAGTTGGCCAGGAGACACGTCTTGCCCGAACTGCGCTGTGGCGACCGCTGCAGAGACGTTGTGGCCGCGGTGCGACGAAGCGCGTGCTTGTCCTCTTTCTCGGGGCAGGGTTCCTGTGAGCGAAGAAGTCGTAATGAGATACATCGCTCACCGTATCGTGTGAATGAAACAAAACCACATATTAAGCACTAAGAAGCACCAATTCGGCTTCATTTCGTTAGTTTTTTCTTGCGGGCATAAATATGAACGTAAATTCATTTTTCAGAGCGTCCTGGGTTGGCAAATATAGAGGTATAAATATACGCCATATTCTAGTTCTATATCTACGCCAAATGCTGAGCACAATTCAATAACACGATGATGACACGAATTTCTGAGCTTACAGATTTCACATGAATCCAATGCTAAATGACGCTTGCAATAGCAGCGTAGTTGCTTGATAAAAAGGTGTATAAGTCACGTTGTTTATAAGCGACAGTAATGCGTTACAAGCTACATTTAAAATTTATGGGGATTCCTGTTCTAGATCTACAATATAGCTTTAGGTCCTTTCATGAACATCTAAATATAGATGTGCAAGTACAAGGTCGTTTCTGGACTTGGCCCCTCTACGGAAAGTATCCGTGACGGGGAAATAAAAAGCTATGCAAAACAGTGGCGTATCGACGGGAGTGGCACACCAAGCTCGTGCTCCCACCCTGAGAGCAAAAAATTGGCCATTTAAAATAGCCCATCCCATCTCCCCCCCCCCAAAAAAAAATCGGCTTACGGTCCTAGATGAAAAGTAAAATTTGTAATTTATCGCCAGTGCATGCACATTATTGCAAACATTCGTATAACAAATTAACTAGCGAGCATGGTGTCATGTAAGAATAGCAAGCATCTGTGAATTTCTATGAGTGCGGAGACAAGATTTCCTAAGCTGGCACGATCAACACAGCCAACTGATGTCAGCAAATGCTTCGCGATGGCCTCTAACTTATTTAAGACAAAAACATTAAGCAGATGGCAATCCAACTACGTCGTCGAAAGCAGCGAACTCAATGCAGTGAGATTAGGTTAGGCCACAGAGTTTCCTAAAACTAACTAGAGGGAACTCTGGCGCTGCAATTGTTCAGCGACCACGGAATGATGGGTACTACAACACATTTGTCTAGTTTTTGTACTTGCGGGCTGCGAATCGTACTTGCGGCTTCGTTTATTGCTGTGTTTCGGTTTTGTTTTGAAATAAAGATTTAACTTTTTTGAACTTCGTGACCCAATTTGGAAAGGTAACAAGAATGGCAATTTGGGCTATTTGGTTTGAATTCATGGTAATAAGGGCTGCAGCGCGAGCACGAATGTGCTAGAAGAAACAGACGAAAGTCGAGGCACGTAAGGCAAAGAGGACAACTCGTGTTGTCCTCTTTGTCTTCCGTGCCTCGACTTTCGTCTGTTTCTTCCCAGCACATTCATGCTCGCGCTGCAGCCCTTATTACCATGAATTGGAAAGGTAAGTCTAAAAGAATGAAATGGTGAAGCACAATCGCAGAACATTTGCTGATTTTTGTTTCGTGAGAAAGAGCCAAAATCATTCCAGAAGTACGAAGTTTAGATATGTGTGTACTACCCATCATTCCTATGCTCGCTGAAGCGCCGTGCGTTGCAGCTCCCATAGACACTAGCACCAGAGTTCCTTCTAGTGTATATTAAGAAACTCTATGGGTTAGGCGGCGTCTTTTTGAACCACCAGTGCTTATAAAAATCTTGCAATGGGTGCGCGCGGGGCTTTTACAACTGTTGCCGCATTAAGGAATGCTTGGGGTGGGAAGACTACGTAGGGAGATAGAAACGTCGGGTTTAAGCTGTGCAAGGCAGCTCCTTATTACTTAATACTTCTCAAAGAAACAAGGGAAGTACCCCCCCCCCTCCTGATCTTAAATCATATGATTTGCTTTCCTTGCGGAACAATGCTTACTGGAGGAGGACGGGTAAAGAGAGGGGCACATGAGGTCAAGAAGGTGAGTAGAGGGATAGGTGCGAGGGATATATATGCGACCGGGTTGCAGAAATTAGGTGCCTTTTCTCATCTTCTAACCCCTATCACCACCAACCTTCGCGGGGTTTTCGTTATTAGCGGCAGTAAGGTTAAAGGCTGAGAGCATGTTCGAGCGGCCATTTTCGTGCCTGCCTAAAAATTCAAAATTTATATAGAGGAGCCTAAGTGCGCATACTTCCCATGACTACACAGATGTTATCTGGCCGTCCTAGGATTCATTACTGTGAAGAGCAGAGAACATCAGCGTAGTCATAGGAGGGGTGGGGGCTCAAGCTCCTCTACCTGAATTTTGCACTTTTAGGCAGGCATATAGTTTTAGGCAGGCATATAGGCAGACATATAAGCATGTACGCACGAACATGCACGCACAAATATAACAAAGGGGGAAAAATACTTGGCTACGCCACGGTTAGAGAAAGTGATTCTGGAAAGAAGGAAAAACGGGTACTACATAATGCCTTAGTCCACCCACTTTCCCAGGAGGGTGCTTTCTAAACAACTAATCATATCACCCCGGAACCATTCACTGTGTGACAGTCCGCCTGTAAGCGCTCGCCAATTAAGATGGCGTGCTCCTTTGCAATGTTTTCCCCCATTCACCCACACGCTACACGCGACGCGTAACAAGGTCTTCCCGCGATTTCACTTTTGGCAAACCAGCACTCACACGTCGACCCTGGTGCCAGCGGTGACTTTTCGCATGGACTGTCCCTTACCCCCTGTAGTATAGTCATACCCAGGCTCAGGCGAAGGGTTGCCGATGAATTCTTGGGCTCCACCTATTAGCAATAAGGTTATTTCGGTTACCCCTTTCTGTCTGCCACAAGTTGATGCAGAGTTTCCTGGTGACACTTCTCACTTTCATAAAATAAGGTTGCTTCGATGGAAGACAGACTAAACTACCACCACAAAAATATTGTGATGTGCTGAAAGAGTGCGGTCTTCGTCTCACCGGTTTCTGGTCGGTGTTATCCGGCTGTTCACGCACCTCTCCGCCGACACCTCGCAAGGAGAGTCGGCGGTCCTTGGCCGGAGAGGCATCCTTCGCCACTGGGACATCAAGACGCCTCGCCAATTCCGGATGCCGATGCACGTCCGTCAGCGAGGTAGACCGCTCTTGGCGGGTGCGTGGAGACTCGCGCCACTCTTTCGCATCACCGCTCTTCTTCTTCGTCTCCAGCTTATCAGCCATAGGGATGACCCTATGGTATCACACTGCATCGAACGGCAGCCAATTGATACCACGCGTTTAGTCAGCTAGCATTATCAGGAAACGAAGGGCAGTTATGAACTGGAAACGGTTACGAGATCCTCGCATGGCTGCTTCAAGTGTAACTTGTTGATTTAAAATATGATTAGCTTAATTTTGTATCGACTGTCTAAGGACAACCTGGAGTCATCTTCAAAAGTATATGTCTGCGGCAGAAGCAATACAGACGAAGTGTTTAAATTTAGGGCATTTTAAAATGTATTTCGCACAGCAACAGTTAGAACAATCATTATATAAATCTGCGGCGGCTCATGACACATGGTTGAACGGCAGAGAAAGGCATGGCCTTTGGGAACACGAACTGCTTGGGAACCCTAATTGTGTTCAACGGTTTGAATTGAATATTACTTATGTGATTCTATAAAGAGAAAAGAAGAGAAAAATGAGCCCCGTACTGTCTGCATCAGAGTGTGAGACTCAACAGTACCTCACAAGGGATGGTGGTGAGGAGGGATTAAAAGGGATAGGATTAAAAGTTTATATATAGAGAAGGGGAAGGAAAGAGTGAGGCGCAGGGACAAGCGAGCAACGGAAGTAAAAAGGAGATAGGAAAGATGGACACGGTCGCAGGAGTCCGAGGACGGGGCACCACTCGGCGAGAGCTCATGTCGGTGGCAGGAGATTGCGTAGGGGGAGCCCAGTCGGCCAGAGCTGCGCTGTCGTCTGAGATAGCGGGGGGCACAACCAGTCGGCAACGAAATCTAGAGAGCAAGTCTCACATCTCGCTATACATACGATTATTCATGTCACTTACCTCTGTAGAAGAGAGATGGCCTGAATTCGCCGGTCTTCGAGTGAAGCGACCTGAACCTTTCGCGTGACTTTCTTCTTCTTCTTCGTCCAACATAAATCATTTACGCATTCGTGACGACGACGATGATGACTCGTTGTTCATAAATTCAGTATGTATGATCCGCGCGACTCATGGCCGATACCCAGAGTGGGTAGGTACCATTGATCCTAGGGGCATCATCATTGTCATCATCATGGGCCGAGAATTGGCGAGATGAAGATGTCTTACGGAAAAGACATAAAATCTAAAATCACGATAAAATATCAAATAGACGAACATAGAGTTACGTAGTGAAGCGGGTATGCAGTCAAGAGATTACAATTGCAAGAAATGGTAACCACATGATGGTAATTCAAATAAAGATCATCAGTTTTTCCGTGATAAATGTTGCGAAAATGAATGAAGTAAAATATCATAGCCAGCCGACATTGTAAACGTTTCTTGTTTCACAAATACGGTAAAAAAGACGAAAAACTATAGTGGTAGTGATAGGGCGAGTGTAGAGATCTCTTGTTGTAGGCGTTACGTATCAATGTGATATTATTACGAGCTGGCAGCTGACAATCTTCCTCGCGTACTACCTGAAGTCAGAAAGTTTGCCTGAACGACACCTCTCGCAAAGGAGATGAAAAAAAAAAGTTAAAGGCTCGTTTTCTTTTTGTTACACACAGTATTATTGAGGGCTAATGGTCAATGACGCTAAGAAAATTATAGAGGATGTTAACAGTCAGTAGTAATTGTAGTGTAAGAAAAAAAAATGGACGACAAGAGAACTTGCCGCTAGCAGAAACCGAATCTTCGATCTTCGAATGTAATAATATTGGTCAGCTACTAGATAGCTGTAAGATTACGTGCTACGTGACGGCAACAGGCAGAAAGAGTGTTCCACACTACACTCGCCGTCATAGGTACTAGAGGCGCTGACCAACATTTAAGTGGTTTCGGAGGCGCTTTCTACAGCAAATGCGAGCCAGTGTCTACCAGTGACTCGGGAAAAGAATTATTTTGTTATCCTCTATTGCGCAATAGCATACAAACTTGCTGAGCATATTTTTAATGAACAAGTAATCCAAAACAACTCAAATGTGAAAATGGGTATCCCGCCCCCCCCCCCCCCCACCGAGTCAATCATCATCATCATCAAGCCTGACTACGTCCACTGCAGGACAAAGGCCTCTCCCATGTTCCGCCAGTTAACCCGGTCCTGAGCTTGCTGCTGCCAATTTATACCCGCAAACTTCTTAATCTCATCTGCCCACCTAACCTTCTGTCTCCCCCTAACCCGCTTCCCTTCTCTGGGAATCCAGTCAGTTACCCTTAATGACCAGCGGTTATCCTGTCTACGCGCTACATGCCCGGCCCATGTCCATTTCTTCTTCTTGATTTCAGCTATGATATCCTTAACCCCCGTTTGTTCCCTAATCCACTCTGCTCTCTTCTTGTCTCTTAAGGTTACACCTACCATTTTTCTTTCCATTGCTCGCTGCGTCGTCCTCAATTTAAGCTGAACCCTCTTTGTAAGTCTCCAGGTTTCTGCTCCGTAGCTAAGTACCGGCAAGATACAGCTGTTATATACCTTCCTCTTGAGGGATAGTGGCAATCTACCTGTCATAATTTGAGAGTGCTTGCCGAATGTGCTCCACCCCATTCTTATTCTTCTAGTTACTTCAATCTCGTGGTTCGGCTCTGCGGTTATTACCTGCCCTAAGTAGACATAGTCTTTTACAACTTCAAGTGCACTATTACCTATCTCGAAGCGCTGCTCCTTTCCGAGGTTGTTGTACATTACTTTCGTTTTCTGCAGATTAATTTTAAGACCCACCTTTCTGCTCTCCTTGTCTAACTCCGTAATCATGAGTTGCAATTCGTCCCCTGAGTTACTCAGCAATGCAATGTCATCGGCGAAGCGCAGGTTACTAAGGTATTCTCCATTAACTCTTATCCCTAACTGTTCCCATTCTAGGCTTCTGAAAACCTCCTGTAAGCACGCGGTAAATAGCATTGGGGAGATTGTGTCCCCCTGCCTTACACCCTTCTTGATTGGTATTCTGTTGCTTTCTTTATGAAGCACTATGGTAGCAGTTGATCCCCTGTAGATTTCTTCCAGAATGTTTATATATACTTCATCTACGCCCTGATTCCGCAGTGTCTGCATGACGGCTGATATTTCTACTGAATCAAACGCCTTCTCGTAATCTATGAAGGCTATGTATAGTGGTTGGTTATACTCTGAGCATTTCTCTATTACCTGATTGATAGTATGAATGTGGTCAATTGTTGAGTAGCCTGTTCGAAATCCTGCTTGTTCCTTTGGTTGATTGAATTCTAATGTTTTCTTTACTCTGTTAGCAATTACCTTTGTAAATAGCTTGTATACTACAGAGAGCAAGCTGATCGGCCTGTAATTCTTCAAGTCCTTGTCATCTCCTTTCTTATGTATTAAGATGATGTTAGCGTTCTTCCAAGACTCTGGTACTTTTCCCGTCAGGAGACACCTCGTAAACAGGGTGGCTAGTTTTTCTAACACAATCTGTCCTCCATCTTTCAGCAGATCTGATGTTACCTGATCCTCACCAGCAGCTTTGCCTCTTTGCATGCTCTCCAAAGCTTTTCTGACTTCTTCTATCATTACTGGTGGGGTGTCATCTGGGTTACTGCTAGTTCTTATAGTATTAAGGTCGTGGTTGTCTCGGCTACTGTACAGATCTCTGTAAAACTCCTCCGCTATTTTAACTATCCTATCCATATTGGTAGTTATTTTGCCTTCTTTGTCCCTTAGTGCATACATCCGACTTTTGCCTATCCCAAGTTTCCTCTTCACTGCTTTGACGCTTCCTCCGTTTTTCAGAGCGTGTTCAATTCTCTCCATGTTATACCTTCTTACATCGCATACTTTACGTCTATTAATCAACTTCGAAAGCTCTGCCAGTTCTATTTTGTCTGTTGTACTTGACACTTTCATGATTTGACGCTTCTTAATTAGGTTCTTCGTTTCCTGGGAAAGCTTGCCAGTGTCCTGTCTAACTACCCTGCCTCCAACTTCCACTGCACACTCCGTAATGATACTCGTCAGATTATCATTCATTGTATCTACGCTAAGGTTGGTTTCCTCACTAAGAGCCGAGTACCTGTTCTGCAGCGACACTCTGAATTCCTGTACTTTCCCTCTCAGTGCTAGCTCATTGATTGGCTTCTTGCGTATCAGTTTCTGTCGTTCCTTCTTCAAGTCTAGGCGAATTCGAGACCGTACCATTCTATGGTCACTGCATCGTACCTTGCCAACCACTTCCACATCCTGCACGATTCCTGGGTGTGCAGTCATTATAAAGTCTATTTCGTTCTTATTTTCGCCATTAGGGCTCCTCCATGTCCACTTGCGGTTTTCTCGTTTTCGGTAGAAGGTATTCAAAATCCGTAAATTATTGCGTTCTGCGAATTCTACTAGTAGCTCTCCTCTGGCGTTTCTAGTGCCGATGCCATAATCTCCTACTGCCTGGTCTCCAGCCTGCTTCTTTCCTACCTTTGCATTAAAGTCGCCCATCACTATAGTATACTGTGTTTTTACCTTACTCATTGCCGATTCCACGTCTTCATAGAAGCTTTCAACTGAAGCGTCATCATGGCTGGATGTAGGCGCGTAAGCCTGTACTACCTTCATCTTGTATCTTTTATTCAGTTTAATTACGATACCTACCACCCTTTCATTAATGCTATAGTATTCCTCTATGTTGCCAGCTATGTTTCTGTGAATTAGGAACCCCACTCCCAGTTCTCTTCTGTCTGCCAAGCCCCGATAGCAAAGGACGTGCCCATTCTGTAGCACAGTATAGGCCTCATCTGTCCTCCTAACCTCACTGAGCCCTATTATATCCCATTTAACACCCTCTAGCTCCTCGAATAGTACAGCTAGACTTCCCTCACTAGATAAGGTTCTAGCGTTAAACGTTGCCAAGTTCAGGTTCCAATGGCGGCCTGTAGTCCACCAGAGATTCTTAGCACCCTCTGCTGCGTTGCAGATCTGACCGCCGCCATGGTCAGTTGCTTCGCAGCTGCTGGGAACTGAGGGCCGTGAGTTATTTGACGTATGCATGTGGGAGGTAGTGACCAGATACTGCACCAGGGTGGCCAATCTTTCTCTGGTGAGGGAGTGCGTTCCGGCGGTGGTTGCCGGTGAGGCTGCACGCCAGGCCTCGTAATGCAGTTCCATCAACACGCGGATTTTTTTTTTCCGGTTGGGAACTGCGCGGCACCGGGATTTGAACCACGGACCTCTTGCATGCGAGGCGGGTGCTCTAACCACTATGCCATCGCCGCACCTGGATTGTTATGTTCTAAATATAGGTTTCACCGGTGTATCAGTCAAGTTTGTGGTTACTTTTATAAAAATGTTTTAATGAAATGAGATTTCTGCTGATTACCCCCTTAATTAAGGGTCTAGAGTGTACGGAGTTGGGCCTCCGATTAGCCTATGAGGTGCTGTTTATTAATATATTAAGCGGACAAATTTAAATTCGTTTGTGAGGTGATGTTACCAAATTAATTTTTTTAGTGATTAGGCCTAATTTTGGTCACGAAATAGTTCCGGTATTATTACTCCTGTCCTGATGAATCCTGAGCGGCGACAGGTCTACAATTAGGGATTTGCACTGTATGAGTTAGAAGTTTCCCGGTAGGTTATTAGCAAAGTTAAAAGCGATCGTAAGGGAGAAAAAAAACCGTGGTTCAAGACTTTGATCTGACGGGCGTACCTTTCTCCCGAGCTGTGAGCCACCCTCCTCCTCTGAGCGAGGGAAGACGCGGGCGCCACACGTTTATTAGCGGTTTTCGTTATATTCTTTCTAACTCTGTATCTTCCGGTTACCTTAAGCTATCAAAATCATTTTTACACGAAAAAAAAAACCGGACTGTTGTGTTCTAAAAGAAGATATTAGCTATTTTCGGTGGCGTTTGTAGCTCCTTTTGAAAATTTGTTTTAATGAAATGAGCTTTTTGCTGATTACCACCTTAATTAAGGGCCTAGAGTGTACGGAATCGGGCCTCCTGGTAGCCTATGGGGTGCGGTTAATTATTATATTAAGCGGACAAAATTTAAATGCGTTAGCGAGGTGATATTACCAATTTAATCTTTTTAGTGATTAGGCTTAATTTTGATTGCGGAATAACTCTGGAACTATTAAACCTAGCCTGATCAAACTTCAGTAGCGTCAGGTCTACCCTAAGGACTTTCAACTTTTAAGTAAGAAGTTTCCCTGTAGAATATTAACGAAGCTACAAGCGATCGTAAAAAAAACACGTGGTCCGACTGTTGTTGTTTTCACAGATTCACACTGTTTTCCGCTCCTAAAATTTAAAATTTTCGTTTGTAATAGCAGTATTTGTAGCGGTTGAACTCCTTGTATCTTCACGAACAAATAGACACCACTCTGACCCTTCTAGAACCAAAATTGCTTATATATATATATATATATATATATATATATATATATATATATATATATATATATATATATATACATTATGAGACCACGTCCGGTACGGCAGTAACCAGGTTATCTTTTTTAATTCAGACGCACGAGCCAGAGAGCCAGCCAGCGGGACATATGATGATGATCACTACAATGGTTTGGTCATACAGATGAAGATGAAGTACATAGTCAGTGCTTACACTATTTTTTCCCCTTCGCGAAAGGTCATTTTGGTGGGCGGTGACGAACAGATGGAAGATGACATTTCGGCGCTTTGCGAGAGCGGGCAACGTGACAAAGCGTCGGCATCTTGGTGCTGTCGACCCGACCTATATGTGACGCTGTATTCATACTCTTGCAATCGTAGTAACCAACGGCCAAGGTGTCCCGACAAATTTTTGAAAGACGATAACCAACACAGAGCATGATGGTCTGTCACTATTGTGAAATGCCGGCCGTATAAATAAGGGCGAAACATTTGTACGGACCACACGATAGCGAGACATTCTTGCTCAGTGATGCTGTAATTTCGCTCAGCTGGTGACAGAGTACGGCTCGCGTAGGCCACGACTTGTTCTTCGGAAGCGTGGTTACGCTGAAGAAGGACAGCACCGAAGCCAAGTCCACTTGCGTCAGTGTGTAGCACAGTAGGTGCTGCAGGGTTGAAATGGCGAAGCACTGGCCACGATGTGAGGCATCGCTTGAGGGTGTGAAAAGCGGCTTCGCAGTCATCCGACCAGACAGAGGGTGCGCTCGTGGTCAGAAGTTTGCGCAGAGGAGCCGCAATAGTAGGGAAATCACGTACAAAGCGGCGGAAATACGACGCCAAGCCAAGGAAGCTGTGGAGGTCTTTGGGTGTGGTTGGTGTAGAAAAGTGCAGTAGCGCGGCAACCTTGTCGGGTTCGGGCTCACCGCCATGTTTACTGACGACGTAACCTAATACCTTGATGCTGTGACTGGCAAACCGACACTTCTTAGTGTTGAGCTGGAGACCGGCTTTAGCTAAACACGTTAGGACTTCGTCTAGCCGTTCCAGGTGCTGTGAGAAGCTGGAGGAAAAGATGACAATGTTGTCCAGGTAGTAAAGGCAGGTCTTCCATTTTAATCCCTGCAGTACCGCGTCTGTCATTCGTTCGAATGGGGCTAGGGCATTGCACAGGCCAAAAGGCATCACATTGAATTCAAAGAGCCCATCTGGCTTAGCAAACGCAGTCTTCTCTTTATCAGACTCGTGCATTGGAATCTGCCAATAATCAGAGCGCAAGTCGAGACTTGAAAAGTACTCGGCACCTTGTAAAGTATCAAGAGCGTCGGTAATGCGAGGCATTTGGTAGACGTCCTTACGAGTAATTTTGTTGAGTGATCTGTAATCAATGCAAAACCGTACCAAGCCATCCTTTTTTTTTACTAGTACGACAGGAGAAGACCATGCACTTGTCAAAGGCCTGATGACGTTGCGCGCGAGCATGTCGTTGACTTGTTCTTCTATAAGCTTGCGTTCAGAAGCCGACACACGGTAAGGGCGGCGGCGAATGACACGGGATCCGTCGGTGTCGATACGATGGGCGGCCACTGTTGTTTGACTTAGACCTTCGGAACAAACGTCAAAGCAAGTTTTGTGCTTCAATATTAACGCTAGCAAGGCATCAGTTTGCGTTGGATTTAGATGTTCACACGAAGTGGCCTTGAGAGCAGGAGATGAATCTTCCGCTGGCATACACTTTGAGAATGACGAAGCAGACGAACCAGTGACGACACAAACCGGTGATTCTTCGGTAAGGCTGGCAACAGTGGTCCCCTCTGGCAGAAGTAGTGGTTCTGACGTCGTGTTGCAAGCGGTGATGCTTGCATAACCACGGGAGAACCGCACTAAACAAGATGCGATGGTGATCCCTCGAAAAATGCAGCGCTGGCAAGGAACAACCACAGCGTCACCATCTAGAGTGTCTCGTGACTTGATCGTAAGGACACATTGTTGTCCAGGAGGCAGGAGGAAATCCGCAGCTGTCAAAACGTTGGGCGACGAAAGGTCGGCAGCAGAAGAAAGCTCACTGTCCGTAATACGAATGAGGGGCCGACCACACGAAATTACAGCAGACGCAGTGACAAGAAGTCCCCGCCTAAGATTATCTGATGAGCACACGAAGACAGCATCGCCAATTGTACGTGATGACGAATTCCATCGATAAGAACATGAGCAGTGCACAACCCGGTCGGGCAAACCGGACTGTCATTAGCGCCGCATAACATGGGACCGGCATAAGGATATTGCACTTTAAGCAGGCGAAAACGCAATTCACGATCAATTACTGAAATTGCGGCTCCAGTGTCTATAAGAGCGTCAACAAAAACACCTTCCACACAAACAGGCAGTAAATTAGCTGGACGAGACGGAGGAGTTGTAACGTTCCGACAACAAGCAGTTTCCCTCCAAAAATTGCACCTTCTAGTTTTCCGAGTCCAGAGAGATCGGCGCGGGACGCAGGGGTGATGATGTATGCCGAAATGGTGATGAAGAACGGCGGCGAGATGAACGAGAAGGATGAGGTCCAGCTTGAGGCCGTGGACGGGACGGCGACCGACGGGAGGTGGACGGATATGGTGCGGGATCGTATTCATCGGGTCTCAGGGCAAAGTCTCTTTCGTAAGCTGGATAACCACGTCGTTCATTTCGCTGGCGGCGGCGGCAGAAACGGGATATATGACCCCTTATGCCACAGTAGAAGCAGATGGGGCGCGGAGGACGCCATGTAGAATAGTGGCGTGGCCTTGGCACTTGCGTTGTCATCGCAGCCAAATGGTCGCATCCGACGTCCGCAGGCACGGTTGGAACTGGTGCAGGCGCCCGTGCTGCAACTTCTGCGTACGAAGGCATTGGGACGCGCATAAGAGACGGGGCATGTGCAGCGCTTGTCATTGATGCCAGTTCGTCCTTGATTATCTCACTCAGGTTGGGAGGAGGTGTGCGGACCGACACAATGGTTGGGTTGCCTGGAATAAGGCCTTGGAGTTCTTCTCTGACAAGTGTGCGGATAAGGTCCCGCAATTTATGCTCTCCGGTAAAGCGATTGTCGCAGGAGGCGTGTGGAAGGCGCATGGAATGAAGCGCGTCCAGGCTTTGGCATGTGGTGATGACGTCCCGGACAGTAGTCAGATTCTGGATCACAAGAGCATTGAATGCCACAGAGTTGATACCTTTCAGTAGATGTCGGACGTGATCGGCCTCCGTCATGTCATTTTGTGCTCGGCGACAGAGAGCCAGAATACCTTCCATGTAGGACGTATACGATTCGTCATCTCCCAGGATGTGCGTTGCGAGCTTGTGTTTCGCTACCGCAGAGTATCCTGCAAACGTGCCAAATACCTGACGGAGATGTCCCGTGAAGGCCGACCAATTGGAGAAGTCGCTCTCGTGGTTGTAATACCAGGTTTTAGCGATGCCATCGAGGTAAAAAGGAACGTAGCGCAGTTTGTGCGCCTCATCCCAATAATTACAAACGCTGGTTCGATCATAACTGTCCAGCCATTCTTCGACGTCTTCGTTGCGAAGGCCGGAAAATACCGGAGGGTCTCGGTCGGAGGTGCTCACGGTGTAGTGAAGCCTGAATGGCTGAGAAGGAGTGGTGTCAGCAGTGAACGCGTTGGGTTCTGCCATCGCTGTTGCTTGAGGGCACAACCGTCGACCAGACCGGAGCTACAGGGTGACTGGTAGAGCAGAAGGACGTGGAAACCAAAGCACGCTCCACCACTTATGAGACCACGTCCGGTACGGCAGTAACCAGGTTATCTTTTTTAATCCAGACGCACGAGCCAGAGAGCCAGCCCGCGTGACATATGATGATTATCACTACAATAGTTTGGTCATACAGATGAAGATGAAATACATAGTCAGCGCTCACACTATATATATATATATATATATATATATATATATATATATATATATATATATATATATATATATATATATATATAAATATATATATATTGTGTGGTCGCCCATTCGATGTCGTCACCGACCATCATCCACAATGCTGGCTTTCATCATAGAAGGATCCCTCAGGCCGTCTCGCCCGTTGGGCTCTAACGGACGCCAGCATGCTGACGCTGATGCCCTCCCACGCTCCCCTCTACCTCAAGATGGTGTGCCCTGCTCAGTAACCTCAATTGCTGTACCTGCCATCGATGTTGACATTCTCGCTACCGTACAGCGAAAGGATAATTGGATCGCCCCGCTGATCGACTTGCTCTCTGATCCATCCGCAACACCATCCACGCGTGCCTTGCGTCGTCGAGCTCATCATTTCGCCATCCGTGACGGCCTCCTACACCAACGCAATTACGACTCTGATGGCCGGCAGTGATTACTCGCCATACCCCACAGTCTTCAGTTGGAGATATGTGAATCTTTCCATTCTTATCCGCAATGTGCCCACTCTGGGGTATCCAAAACTTGCCACTGCATTTGACAAAGCAACTTCTGGCGCAGGATGTACCACTGCGTGCAGCAATTCGTTCGCTCTTGCCTCACTTGCCAACGCCGTAAACCGTCAGCACACATGTCACACGCCGGTCTGCAACCGTTACCTTGCCCTGACAGTCCCTTTTGGCGCGTAGGTATCGATTTGTATGGACCACTTCCTCTGACGTCGGCTGGTAACCGCTGGGTCATCGTTGCCGTAGACCATTTAACGCGATACGCCAAAACCGCCGCTCTCCTTGCGGCTACTGCGCGCGATGTTGCGTCTTTCCTGCTGCATTGATTCATACTGCTCCACGGACCGCCCCAAGAGCTTCTCAGCGATCGAGGCCATGTCTTCTTGTCGGAAGTCGTCGAAGCCATTCTGACGGAGTGCCATTCTGTCCACCGCAAAACTACTGCTTACCACCCGCAGACGAATGGCCTCACCGAATGCTTTAACCGCACCCTCGGCGACATGCTTTCGATGTACGTCGCTGCCAACCACACTAATTGGGATAATATACTGCCCTTCGTCACCTACGCCTACAACACCACCCCTCAGAGCACGAGCGGTTTTTCACCTTTCTACTTGCTCTACGGAAGGTACCCGTGGCACATCATGGACACAATACTCCCGTACACGCCGGATCCATCTGAGTGTACACCCATTTCTGAGACAGCCAGGCTTGCTGAAGAGTTTCGCGAGCTTGCCAAGACTTTTACGACACATGAGCAAGAGCGGCAAAAGAGTATTCGTGATGGCTCCACCACTTCTGAGCCCACGTTCCTTCCTGGTGCGCTTGTATGGCTCTCGATCCCGACCTCTGTAGCTGGCCTCTCCCCCAAACTACTTCCAAAATAGGAAGGCCCCTACCGTGTCATCGAGCGCACCTCTCCCGTCAACTATCTGATCGAACCCGTTGAACAATCTTCGGACATGCGCCGCCATGGGCGCGACATCGTCAACGTGGAGCGCCTGAAGGCTTATTATGACCCGCTCATAATTACAAGCTGTTTGGTCGCCAGGCGGCTCCCTCTTCGACCCCGGGGTAATTGTAGCAAAGCCTCCGAACTCTGAAATGGGTCGAACTCTTGAGTACCTCCTAGTGGCTACCCAACAAGGACGCTGCTCGCGCTGAGAGTCCGTGCTTGGCCGGGATTGTCGCCATTGTGTATGCTCGCCGGTTGCCGGCTAATAAACGCCTTAACAATATATATTATATATATATATATATATATATATATATATATATATATATATATATATATATATATATATATATATATATATATATACATCACGTTAGGGAGCACTGAAATCCGCACTACCGTGCCAGCGGGTTTGTCATGGGGCATGTTTTGTATTTCTTGGACATTTGTAATAAGGAGACAAACACTAATACTAAACATTTATAAGGTTCAAAACTATATATTCGGATTTGCATACCACGATCTACAAGTTTCTCTGAAATTTCTAGTCCATCTTTGTTCCTTCAAAAGTTAGTTAATTAAAAAGATCTCCAAGCAATGGTGAGCAACATGCATTTGGTCACGTCATGATTGCGTCATAATTGGGTGTTTATATATATATATATATATATATATATATATATATATATGTGTGTGTGTGTGTGTGTGTGTGTGTGTGTGTGTGTGACGTTAGATGTGAGAGACGTAGCCTGGATGATACGTGATGTGCTTTTTCTATTTCACTTCTTCCTCATCGGCTCCTACTATATAACCACCACTTCTTTCCTGCGTCACATGATTCCCCCTCCACCCAAACACCTCAAAGAAGTCATCAGTTACGAGTAAGAAAAATAAACTAAAAGAGATTTAGAAGTCACAAATGTCAAATGCACAATTGGTTCCACGGTCCAGTGAAGCTCCGTTAACTCGCGAAGACTTCAGGGGAGAGTGCTGCAGTCTGGTAAATGCATACTGGAGTTCTGGTAGGCGAAGCTGACTTTTGCATTCTGGAAACACAAGTAGACCTGGAACGTGAAAACTGCTGATGGCACTGCTTGTATTCTGGCGAACACTGAACGTGGCGTGAAGGCTTTAGAGCACCAGCACCATGATTTTTGCAGGCGTCGTGCTCTTTGTCTTGTTTGGTACGCATGTGGCGCCACCCGTTTGCGTATTTCTTGACCAAGGTGGAAGCGGTGATTTCTGCGTCCTTCCAAAATACAGGGTGTGGTTGTGCACCGTTTTCGTCACTGTATGCCGCGTTGCCTGAGTCTTGATCTCTGCTGGAAAAAACTTTTTCGACGTTCCTTGGGAAAATGTCCTGGATTTGATGTTTTTGTCTCGAGCGAAACATCTTGAATATATCGTCGCTTTGGTTCATTCGTTTGTAAACGTCTTTCTTTAAACCGTGTGTGTTCTTCCGATGTCTGTAGTTTTCTGTGTCGGATAACATGTAGCTAACTTGGTTGATTTCTTTGTGCTGGCCTTGCTGATGTTGCTGTAGAACGTGGCGAGGTGGAAGCCCTTCTTGAACATCACGCTGGTTTTCTTGGCCACATGATGTTGTGTCCAGTACGCAGCTGGTAGTCTGTAGGCTGTTGTCATGCAGCTCGGGCAGTAAAGGTAATCCTCCAGAGTTGATAGGAAGCTCTTCAAAGGCTATGATGGATTCTTGCTCCTGGCAGTGTGCGAGGATCGATGCGTCTGAGCCTTCGATTTTGCTTCAACTCTCATGTCTGTTATCACTGACACGATGATAGCCCAGAAGACATGGCTTGAGGTGGTTCTGAAACGTCATGGTGTGATTTGATATTGTCCTGATGCACTAACTTCTCACGCATAATTGCAACCATCTTCAGAGACGTGGTACAAGTTTCATCATTAATCAGACGTCAAATGATCCCACCAAGCCAGGGAGGTCATGTGTGCGACACGAAGCATGAAGGACATCAGTAGGGTGAGCAACGTCTCGTGTCATATGTTGGAGCGAGCGACGACTTTGAAAATGCCGACTTTCGTGCAGATGAGAAACGTGATGGAAAGTTGTCTCTTGAGAAAGGACCATGAACTGTGGCGGCTGAGTGGATTTGTCTTCTGGTCGTTAAAACGAGCAAGCATCTATTTTCTTATGTTTATCCATGATTCGTCGTTTTCAAATATGTGCGTAAAGTAAAACATGAAGACCTCACCGGAGATGTAG